>JAFELO010001692.1:71667-101224 GCA_017140195.1 Eumaeus atala
AGAAACAAGAAAGAAACTGTAGCCGCCGTATCGACATGCAAACAGCATAACGGGTTAATATATAAATTAATCCAAAGCAATGTGCCTAAGCCTCTCATAAAAGTGATTGCGTCATTTCTCTCAGATAGGACATTCCAGTTGAGAGTGGACGGGGTCTTGTCCGAGAGGAAATGTATTCGCGCAGGTGTACCGCAAGGGAGCTGTCTCTCGCCAGCCCTCTACAACTTCTACGCAGGGGACGTGCCTGTTTCCCCCGGAGTGACAGCCGCGCTCTACGTGGACGACACCGCCTTCTTGGCCGCGTCTCTTAACGCGAGGCACGCGGCCATTAAATTACAGAGAACCCTCGATCTCCTGCCGGAGTGGCTCCAGAAATGGCGGCTGGCGATCAATCCATCAAAAACGCAAGCGATCGCCTTTACCAAACAGCGCACCGCACCAGGTATGCTTAAGGTATAGGTCGTCGCGATACCATGGCACAGGACAGCCAACTACTTGGGAGTCTTGCTTGACCCCGGATTCACGATGGCTCGTCGGGCCGAAACCGCCATCAGAAAGGCCAGATCAGCCACCGCCAGGCCACGCCACTCCTACGGGCGAGTGCCATCCCATTATAAATGAGGATAGCACTCTACGACACTCACATAAGATCGAGGCTAACATACGCGACTCCTGCCTGGCATCACTTGCTGAGCGAAACGAGCAAGCAAGAATATAGCCTGCCGAGGAAGGGGATAACCAGTTTCCGTATACCTCCCAAACAATCTAGAAAAAAAATCCTACTAATACATATGCTTTTAATTTCACAGACTATATATATATATATATATATATATACGCTTCTCCCTAGCGCTGGACGCTGCAGACGGACATCGCAGCCTCCACACGGGCGGTACCGTGTGAAACGTGACAACCCCGTTGCCACGCTCCCGCAAGGAGGCCCGCCGCTTCTCCCGTGACACTAACTTTACGGCCAGGGCCCTTCTTTTCTTGTGTCTTTCTTGTATTTTTCTTCTGTTTTTCTCGTCTGACTTTTACTTTTCCACCAATCCACCGTATCATAAATACAGCGTGCGATTCGGTGCTTGTGCATATGGCCAACACAGGAGTTGAACCATTCACGGTTCCCAGTTCGCCCTGGGACCTGTGAGAGTGCCCCTACAAATGGACAGACGCCGATCGTAAAAAGATATCAATAGCCCAGGCACATGTTTATGTGCCTGGGCTATGTGAATACGCATTCAGAGTTCAACTTGACCTTCGCATTAACCACAGCCTCTTATTGACGAGGCTCGGACAACACACTTCCGGCAGGGAGCAGAGCTCCGGTCTGGACTACCCTCGACCCGGCAACGGGAAGAGTGCGAAGACGTATCTAAGGTATAGTATCGAGAACGTCAGATGATGTGCAGCATCTTGAAGTTGGTGAAGGGTTTGTGGTGGGTTCGATGATGACATTATTGCTCGTTTCCGCCTATCTCATACGTGTTCCATGGAATTTAAATCCTGGCCACTGCAATTTTTTAACGCCAACCTCTTGGAGGTACTCATTTACGATATGAGCGACACGGGGACTGGCAGTGTATTAAAATGAATTGGTCATAACCAATAAACCCTACAACTACGAAGGGCACAACATGATCTGGAAGAATTTCCTCGACGTATCGCGTTGCATTTAAGGCGTTATTGACGATGATTAATTCCGTACAAGCATCGGAACTCACAGCACCCCATATATTATAGAGCCTCCGCGAAAACTGACCGTCGAAGTGGTTGTCATTGCCAAATACCGTCCCCTTTCCTGCTCCAGACCCGTTGTCGACTATCAAACGACTCTTCTGTAGACAAAACCCTTGCCCATTGCTCAGGAGTCCAGTTAGCGTGTTCGCGGGCAAAGTGAAGTCGAGCTACTCTGTGCTGTGGAAGGAGCTGTGGACCACGGGCAGGTCTTCTTGCTCTCAAATTAACTTCCTCCATACGTCTTCTCACCGTAAGCTCGCTAACATTCACACCTCTGGAGATATGAAGCCACTTACGGATCTCGACTGCGGTCAGGAAGAGATTTCTTAAAATCTCTAACACAATAAAGCAGTCGTCACGAGCAGATGTGCATCGTAAACCGCCACTACTTGGTCTTCGGGTGTAGCTGCCAGTATCGTGAAACCGTTTTAGTGCATATTGCATCGAAGAACGCGTCACATTTAGGACGATTGCCACTTCACGATGAGTCAAACCTTATTCGACTAATGCCAGTGCCTGTGCTATCTGACTTGGCGACAAAGGCATTTTTATAGATCCTATAGGACCTTTAGGTGTTTATTAACCACAATAACTACAAAAGTCTTTGTCAAATTAAAACTTAAAATGTTCAGAGCACAATCAAAGACTTCGACTTTGTCGGATAAATGACACGATATAACAAAACTTAAAAACACAGAACAAAATGCACTTCAAATGAGTGAATGAAATGAAAACCCTCTTGAGATTGACGTGCACATTTTGTCTACCCACCTACATGATAATAACAAAGCTAGACACCCTTGAAAATATGTTATCGCATATTTTGAGTTTGGCCAATATTCAGTCCCGCTAAGTGTACTAGCGGCGGGATAAAAAAAACATTGTTGATCATGATATTGGGCAATAAACCTAATTGTCGATGTTGCTATGTGTTGGCGGAGTTAGTTATAGTTTATGTATTATGTCGGCGTCCTATCAGGGGTTAGCGGTGGTAAAAACTTGGGCACATCAAACTGTTACACAAGTTTGTTTATAGTTGGGCGCGTGAGTGAAATAGAAACATAACTTGCTATTGTCCAACCGTCGTAACTCTTCAATGAAACAAAAATGAGATTGGTTAGACCGCTATAACTTGGGACCTTGGCTTTGTTGATGTATTTCATATAATATCGCAACTTTGATGGATAATGTTGCGACTAATTTCGAATTTTGTAAGAACATGTCTCAGTGATAGTACTCATCAAGTGATAGGACTCTCCGAGGGTCAAGTCATACTGTTAGCAATTTTGCATATTTTAAGATGTATGATGATAATATGGCTGGGTTCATAACAACTGACAAAAAATTGGGTGGAAATTGGAATCTGTCGCAATTATTTCTGGACATAAAGCCGGATAGAGTAACCGACTGAGGTTGAAGGGCGGCTACCACAGTCAGGATCCTCTTCTTGAACGATTCATTCTCGTCAGTGCCGAGGCCACTTTACCCACCACGTGCGAGCTCCACTAGTCGTCAGAACCGGCGAATAACGGACTCTGGGGTCTAGGGGTCTCTCTGGCCATGACAAAAATAGTTAATTCAACTATTATAATCATTCTATTAACGGGATGCATCTGTTCCATCTGCAGGAGAGTGGAGGGGTCGGACCCCTTTTCAGCGCCAAACCCAGTCTCGTCGCCCGACGAGCACTAATAGCAATCCGATGACTGCATTTGGCTTATTTTCGCTTCCATAACATAAAAGAATTTCAAGTGGGAAAAGGAAGCTCGGAGAAAATACCACACAAAACAAAATACCCATTAAGATCTCATTCTTTAGTCGATCAAGTAGACAGCGAAGTATATTATTAGTACCAAACTAATATCCTGTATTTTCACATTTATGTTTTTCACGCAGAGTATTTACGTTTTAAATTATTTAAGATAGTAATTATTTTATGGATAAAATTGTAGCGAAACCAAAACCATGGTATGAACATAATAATGTTTTTAGCAAATTTTATCATTTGCATCTGTTCCAAATCTACATTTGAACTAACTTTGGACCTGAATGTTGGGATGCTTTCCACTTTTTGTGAGTTTGTGTAATATAAATATAATAAAATTATTATTATTACAAAAAAGCGATGGTATAATGTTCCTACTTGTAGTGGTCTAAACATTTATCCCCACATAAAGTGCCGAGAGCATTCCCTCAATACAAACTTCTATCCACTTAATAGTTGACAAGTCTCCGCAGGAATCTATAGCGCTCATTGAGATAATAACTTAGCCGAATGGGAATCCAAGTTCCAACGTAACGTAATTGAAAATAATTTTATCGGATATTTATTTATTTTACATCAGTACTTTGTTATTAGAGTATTTGTGGGAGCTATTTATTTTCGTTGCTTCGGACATGTGAAAAGAATTGCAGGTGAAAGGTTACGAAGAAAAGATATACAATGCGAAAGTGAAACGACGTAGGTACCGGGGAACACCAGGACTGATATATCATGATAAGATTGATCGGGTACTGTCCGAAAGTGTCAAGAGTCTCCGCAAACGGCGTGCCTACAGACACGCCGGTTGCAGAGAGTAATGTTGTTGCGGTAGGAGATAGTAATGAATGTAGAGGTGGCAAGGCAGGTATGTAGAGGTCGTGATGTAATTAATAACCGATCTTATTCTGATTTTTCGCAGTTGTTTAAGAGCAATTCACGATGGTTTTTATAAAAATATGTAACAATATAATATAGAAAGAATATTTCTCTTTATAAAGTATCCCGTAAAAAGTAAGAGTGGAAACAGTGAATTCGAAAGATTTTGTTGCACTTTATAGTTAAAATTTAATGCAATATACTTCATTTAGATCAGTTTAGTATTGCAAAAGATATTCAAAATTTTAATGTACGCACGTAGACGCAAATATAAACAAACTTAAGGACGTCACTCAGATAATGTGTAGAGTTGGTCCCTACCTCCTCAATAGACTCGATTAAACCTAAAAATTAAATTTCCAAATATCCCAAATCTAAAGCAATAACATTCCATTTGTAAATTTACAATTATCGCATTAAGTTCACATCAATTTGATAACTTTCATGGAAAAAAAACGCCGTCCTATAGCTAATGTTACCAGGCTACAGCCATCAGGTCCCCATACTCTCGAAGTGTGACACCTACACAAGCATACATATCCATTAGGTATATGCATATTCTAATATTAAAAAGAGATAACATTTGATTATTTGTTTGCATCGAATACGTTCCGTAATCGTGGATCATAAAAAAATAGTTTACCGTTGCAATCCTACATTATCGCTCATTAACATAGGCTGTATAATATTTTCTAAAAGCAATTGATCTTCATTATTCTGTATTTTCTTTTAATTGTATTTTTTTATTATTACTTTGTTTTCTCTACCCAACGGTATTGTAATATGTAATATTCATGTATGCATGCAGCGTTTTTATCTCAGATAAATTGTTTATTATTATTATCATTATTATTATGAAAACTACGATAGTGCAAAAATGACAAAATAAATCCTTATATTGCAGTGGCAGAAATTAGATGGCTGTGGTAATGCGTAACGTTTAAGGAGCCAAAAATTAATAATATTAGTATTTTCGAAAAACGATTAATATTTGCAATATTTTGTGTCTGTTTGTTTGAAATTTTTGTTAAAAACTTGAATCATTATTAATCCATTACAGTGAGTTTAATAAAAAATGCAGAAAAAAACTTTATAAACATTTTGAAATATCCATGGCACCATCATATCGTTTACTAACAAAGCGCCATAGAAGGAAGCAATCTTCTAAGCGTTTCACAGAAAATGACTAATAGAAAAAAATATACATAACTGAAACAAACAAACCTATATATTTAGAGCAGATACCGGAAACTAGGCCTCTGATATCGTAGTCAGTTTTACGAGCGTGATTTGATTGAACTGTACTTACGAAGCGAAAGATCGACGCCAGCAGAAACGGCTTTTACTCGTATCATCTCGCTGCAAGTGACGTCACGCGACATCGTGTTATCATCTTAACTACTTTTATTTAAAGACAGCAAAATATAAAAAGAATTAAAATATATTGATTATTTGTTTTGTTGTTGATTAACAAATGGAACGACAGTACACTTGGGAAAATTTCTGTCCATTATTGGACATAGTTGTTAGGATGCCATAAAAAAAATGAAAAACTGAATAACATCTGTCCGTCCGTGCGTCTCAGACGTTTTGCTTTGAGATGTAGGTTTCAAATTTGAAAGGCAGTCGTGTTTTATGAAGCGCTTCAAAATGGCTTCGTATGATTAATATATAATAAAAAAAATCGCCTCTGTGGTGTAACGGTACAGGTGTCACCCGTTAAGACCGTCAGCCATGTGGGGTCCTGGGTTCGATCTCCAGGTCAGGCAACTACCATTAAATGGTTTCTCATATTATTCTGAGAATACATTACATTATCCGGGATTGGAATGTGTCCGAAGTGGTCATAGGCTTGCCACCTATGACATCATGGGCCTTAGTAACATTTTTTTTGGTGATGAAGGGGAACAGTTTTACGCGTGATACCTGAGAGCCCGGGTAGACACCCAGACCTATGTTGGACTCGGCAATTGGTTAGCAATAACAACTAAACCCCTACGGGCGCCTTCAGCCGCTATTAATGGAGGATTCCGGATCTGCAGGCAACAGGACCCCTCCAGTGACAGGCTGGCCTTGGCGAAAAGGCCAGACTGCATCTGCGTCAGACGAAAGGTGAGGGGTTTGCGCCTATGGCGCATCTACCGCTCGAGGACCGGGCGCAAAACAGCCGTTATCTCTCTACCGTACGGCTGCCGCGCCAGGTCCTCCCCCCACCTCTGCATCAACGCCATGAGGTCAACGCCCACGTCGGGCAGCCGCGCCGCTTCCTTGTTGTCTCGTCCCCGGGCATAGGTGTCATCCGCGTAACAGATCCCACCCATCCCGGGTAGGAGACGGATAGGCCTCAGCACCTTGGCTAATCGTGGTTGTTCTGGTATATTTACTGAACTTACGAGTTGTAGATGTACTAGTACACGTCTGCCTACCTCTTCGGTGATAACAGGCTGAAGGTATTTTTTTCTTTTTTACTTTATATAATAAAACTACCACTCTATACCTACACCTAATTGACGTATAAAAAAGCCACCGCATGGAATGTCATTGAATAGGTTTTCAAAATTATATGAAAGTATCAAAGAAACTTTTTTGACTATGCCAGGTAAAACATAGTGGTGAAAATTGCCCCCCTGTGAGCATATTGGACTATATTTTGTATCAAATATATTTGGGACTGCTGTTGCGCACGTCTTCGTCCGCATGGACAGTGGAAAACTCCACGTGCTAAATTTAATACTTGTAGCTTGTATGTTATTCTGGTATATAAGGTACTACATTGCCATGTTTTATAATATAAAATTTCAGTTTCGTAGTTTTAGTTCTATCGATGTTTACAAACACACTAAAATTGATTCATCCATGCCAACTTTCGCATTTATAATATTCGTAAGATAAATGCGTCAAAGCTACATACAGCGCACACAATTTGAAAAAGTCGGTAAACATTTTTATTAATCAAAAGGGCGCTAAATCAAAAACAAAAAAATATCCAGAAATGAAACATCAATTAACTTGAAAAATATCTCAGAATTCAATATTACGTTCTAATTTTTATGACAATAAAGAAAGAAGAAAGGAATTTTTGTAATTATCTAGCAAGCAAACTGCGGGGTTTCATCGAGACGTTATTCAATTTTAGTCCGAAAGACGTTGAAGGAACGGTGCCGCTCTCGACTGAGAATGGACAAAGAGCTGCTGACTTTGGATTTTGTGTATTGCGCTTGAAGAGCTGTTTGTTTCTGCCTTTATGAAAATAAAAGAGCCAAATCTTTATGGTTCAATATTAATTTGGTTTTAATTTGAGGTGCTGTGAACGTCTCATCGACCTGCTTAAAGAAAATACCTAAACGGTGAACAAGCGAAGCTGTAGACGTATAACAAGGGTATGCCCACCTGACTAGTAATTAAATATGGATAAATTAATTTTTATATGTAGCGGGCCTCCACTCGCGGTATTGTATCAGCGAACAGACAATCAATAACCGGTGAGACGAATCACTCCCGCGCCCAACATTACAATTACTCCATGAGGAATGCCGAGACCATATAAATTTTTGTACTTTATGATACAAATTAATATAATTTTTAAAAACTAATAAGAGGTGTCAAAGGACATCGGGATGGAACCAAAATCCTTTCGATTAATTAGTGAAGAAATTGTAATATTTGTTATTATTTATTATGGATAGTGAGAGAGAGAGAGATGGAGAAACATGCCCATGCTTCGCGACTAACTACACTATAGCCGAAGGTGTCGTGACAACTTTTCGTCTGAGTTTTTTTCCGTCTCCTCCTCCTTCCTACCTCCTCCGCAACGCGCGATAAGGAACCTTATTCTAAAATCAGAAAAATTACTTAATAATATTTCTAAGAAGTTAATTCAGCATAAGAGTCAGTCCCGAATGAATGAAAACCAAATAGCTTTAGGGCCGGTCTTACCGGTAACTACTTTAGAGGCAACTAGTTGTGGTTGGGATACATCGTAGTTCTAAGACTGCCCAAATGCTCCAGTTAAAGATTGATTTTGATTTTTTGGCAAAAATTTACAATTACATAAAAATTAAGGAGTGTAAACGTCGCATTTTCCCGGTTAGATATCGATTACCCAATTTCAAAATATTCAAATACTGAATGAAAATAAATAATATTATTAAAATAATTATAATAAAATTACTTTTCCTTATTTTGTCGCGGTATAGTTAATTATTTAACCAACTTTTCAGAACCGGACATTCAGTCCGCCCGCGAACATGGTTGCTGTAAAGCTTCTGACTATTTTTATAATTAAATAAACCTCGATAAAACCCGTTGGACTAATTTAATAATTAAATAAACCTCGATAAGATCCGTATAAGTAATTTTGTTGTAATGACTAACATTCACGTAAACATAAGGCATTAAAATAATTCTACTTTTCCATTATTTGTATTTCACCTTCGTTGACATATTGCCAGTTATCACCATTAGAATATATGCAAATTCGTTGCAGTCGTGTAACTGAGCTCTTGGGCTATCCGGAAAACAAATTTTGCGCACGAAACGCGATACCGTAACTGTCACTAACGTCATTGTTTGTGTGAGCATCCCGTCCGTCCGTGGGTCTTCCTCACTGGCCTGGGGGGCCTGCGAGGATTGCGGGTTTCGAGGCGAACCTCATGACCCGGATCTGTTCGCGAGGGGCAGCTATCTTCTCGGTCATGGGGCAACCAACTGATGGTGGCGGGTTGTTGCGCACCTAGCTGCCAAGGCCGTATAGCCTGAAATGGGGGTTGCGACCGCGGCCTACTGGCCTGCAGGTGTATCGTGGTATTTCTGAAAATCAGCATGGATTCGTTAGAGGGCGATCAAATGTAAGCGCATTAAAATCAGAGTCCGAGGTAGTAGATAATTCCACATATAAGTACGTCGAGCTCATCCTTTTGAACATCACCGGAGCCTTCGATGATGCGTGATGCCCCGTGATACTGTTAAAAGCGAAAGCTACCGGCATCTCTCCGAACATCTATCAGACTCTCTTAAGTTATTTCTGTAATCGTTATGTTGGCTTCACTGTTGGTCACCGCGCGCTTTAGTAGGTTTCCACAATGGGATGTCCCCAGGGTTCGGTATTGGGCCCCACACTATGGAAACTCCTCCTGGACGATATCCTTAAATTGCCGAGACCAGAGGGTGTAAGCTTAGTGGCATATGCAGGCGATTTGACGCTTGCGGTCGAGGCACCGCCGCGCGCGGTATCAAATAAAAATGTTCCATAATCTTGAACAGTTTATCGGATTAGGGGACCCGTAATAGGCTAACATTTTCCGCAGCCAAGTCCCAGATTATAACAATGCGACCCTTAGCATTAAAAGTGGACCGACCATTAGAATGAATGGTGCCGCGATCGCGAGTGTATCTATGACTATGGTGCATGGGGTACACATAGACCATACTAGATCCTTGGCGCTGCGTGCGGTTTTGATGGGCGAGAAGGCCGCCAGCTCTTCCGGGAAGGTCTCACGTGTCTCTGCCCACTAGTGGTGTGTGAAGTACCGGGCACTTAGGTTCCTGTACCACAGAACCTATATGGCAATCCTGACATATGTTGCAGTGCTTTTGTGTTGACGCTCTCACTTGTATGTTGTGTGCGGCGCTACCAGTATAGGCCGGCGTTCTGCCTACCGACCTGGAGGTTCTTCGAGTGGGACGCGTGCAGGAGGTGTGCGTGGGGCACAAGGGCAAGGAGCATAAGGATTTTCCTTATGCTCCATGCCCTTGTGGAGGAAAGGAAAAGCGCTATCTCTGACGACGTCATCTCTAATTGGCAGTCACGCTGGGCCGCGTGTGCCGATGGTAGGGAGCTGTACTGCTTCTCTCCAGAAGTTGCAACGCGTCTGGCATATCAGTGGGTGTAGCCTGCGTACGTTATCTCATAGATGCTCACAGGGCACGGGTGTTTTATTGGTCGCCTGCACAGGATGGCGTTATATGAACATCGTTTCCTTGCGGTCTTGAAGCTGGAACCAGATACCATGTACTGTGGGAATGTGTATTGTAAAAACGAGTGAAACATCATTGTGGACGGCATCGAACGGAATACAATGAACCCAGTCGAACATCAGGATTTGGTCGCAACGGAACAGAGCTTTAGGCAATTGAAGACATTTGCGCATATATGACACGCGAAGAGGAAGTATGGGTAACGACATGGCTGCATCGAGATAATCAGGACTGACGAGGCCGATGACAACTTCTATATTTGTGGTGTCAGGCCCCAGAAAGGGGAGAGTGAAATAACGAGAGGGCACTTAAATAATATGTAGGGAGTCAAGAATTGCACGTTGGGGAACAAAGCCGGTGAGCAAACCCCCGTGCATCTACCATGATTCGCTCCGTATACCAAGAGGTGGGTAGGAGCATGGGTGGAGGTGATTAAGTGGCCTGGAGGTTTTGTAGGTAATGTTGTGTTATAATATTCAAGTGTGGTGTGGTTTATGAATGTGAGTGAATGACCCTCGACCTGATTGTCGGGGCCGAGGACTCTTCTCCGCTTGGTGGAATACGGGATATGAGCTCACGCGGGTACGGCCGCCCGTTGGGTGGTCGCGCGTGTGGCGGGGGTAGGTTCCTCAGGTGGGCGTGCGGTCCATTGTCCGTGGCACTGAACATGCCTTGAGACCATCGGGCCACAAAATCACCGACAGGCACGACCCGCAGGTCTCGCGCGATCACGTCATTCTGGAAGTAGCGGCCGGCTCCCGTGATTACTCGAAGGGATATGCACTGCTGGGTTTGCAGGCGCTTCTACTGGCTCGAAGAAGTGAGCGCGTGTCATGCCGGGGCAGCGTAAGTCAGTCGCCATCGGATGTACGTCAAATAGGGATGCCATTTTCTCCACGTTGACAGACATCCTCCATTTGTAGAGCCACTCCAGCAGTCGATCCAGCAGCCGCTGCATTCGCCCAGCTGCTAGCTCCAGCTTTCGGGCCGAGGAAACATAAGCACTGTGGTCAGCAAACAGCGCGAGCAAGACAACCGTTTCACCCTCTCCCATAGGGTTCTTGAGCGTTGGAATGTCGTTGGTGTAGGCCGCGTAGAGGCAAGGGGACATGAAACTACCCTGCGGCACTCCAGCTCGTATAGCCCGCAGGGAGGAATGTCGCCCCTCCAACGCTACCCGGAAGGTTCTCCCTCCAAAAACGACGCCACTAGTCGCACGAGACCTAGCAGGACGCCGGCGTCCATCAACTTGATCCGGAGGCCCGGGTGCTACACCCGGTCGAAGGTTTTCTCCATGTCGAGAAAACTCCAACCGAGTGTCTCCTCTTGTTCATCTTCGTGGCTGGTCGTGTGGCCGCTCCGGAAACCGAACTGCTCGTCCCTTATTGGGACGTACAGCTTCAGTCTCCGGAGAAATAGCCGCTCCAACAATTTGGCCACATGCGACAGTAGCGTGATCGGCCGGTAGCTTCCGGGTATGTTCCTAAACTTGCCCGGCTTTGGGAGAACGATGATTCTCCCTTGCTTCCAGATATCCAGAAAGTGGGACGTGCGGAGAACGCCGCTAGCTGTCCTGGTGAGAGCCACGGCTGTGCGCCACGGCATCACCACCAGTGCTGTTGGAAGGATATTGTTGGGGCCTGGTGCTTTGCGCCTCGAGAGACGTAGGGCGACCTTCCGCAGCTCGACGGGGGAGATAAAGTCCTCCCCACCCAGCGGCGGAGGCGAGCTCGAAAGGAGCTCTCGGACGGAGCCTTCCACGTACTCGTAATGCTCGGCGGCGACTGGTGCTGCTGGGTGTGGTGTGAACTGTGTTTGTAGGTGGTTGGCGTGCATGTCTACTCGTGTCTGAGCGATGTAGTGGGGCGTGCCTGGGCTGATCGTGGACTTCGACTTGGTGATTCGTCTGTGCAGGGCATAGAGGGACATGTCGTCAGCGCCAGCTTGAGCGATGGTTCGCCTGAGCATCCCAATCCAGAGTTGGATAGCAAAAGGTGACCGACTGGCGCAGTTGGTAACGTATCGGGTATGGCGTGCCGGTTTCACTTACGGTCGCGAAATGAATCCCGCACAGATCATGGATATCTACCTGTGAATAACTCTGAGTCTCTATGTCAAAATGTTAAATATAATAATATAATTTATGAATAATCTTATTGCCTTTCATAATACAGGTCCTTGTGTTGCTTACCAGAAAGCTAGGCTGATATAGCGTAACTAGTCCATAGATATTACAAGTATGATTATATTACACGTATGGTAATAGCTGAACATCTTAAAGAAAATATTATAGATGGGGTTTAAGTTACACACAGCGCCTTTTTATGAGAGATACATTCCCAGCCAATTAATCTTCCCCTCCCGCTACCTCCCTCAACCCTCTGCCCCCCCTAGAAGCGCCATGGCGACGCGAGGTATATTCTTATTTTAATTTTCATTCTGAAGGGGAATTAATGTACCAACACGGAGTCGGTATTTGAAAAATGTACAGTCCCTTAAAATATATTTCATCTTACCCATGAGATAGTGATGTGTTAGAGAAACATTTTATGTGAGCGTTACACTTTATTGGTTATTAAAGTATAAGAGAAAATATAATTATTGTTGAAGTAACTTCTGTTTTTAAGCGGAAAGATGCGTCTGTAGGACTTGATGGTATAATTTATTTCATGATTTATTTTCTGTGTGTGACGGAAAATTAAGGTCATTATATATGTACACATACCTGCATGTTCTGATGTTGGTTCTGAAATCAAGCCTCAACCTATATCTCACTTATTGCAAAATTTACAATAAAATAATTACAAAACAATTAGAATATTTCTTTGAAAAGAGTAAAAAAAATTCTGACTTTATGATAAGTTTTCCTTGAGGACGATCCTATGTAGATACTTTATCTCGTTTGTCAATTGATGTAGAAATAAGTTTTATCCAAAAGGAGTATCTCTTATGTGGTTTTACAGATGTTATGGACGCATATTACGGTGTGTCTGTTGAGGTGTTTACTGAACGTGGAATTGTTGAACACTGTGTAGATATACGTATATGTAAATATATCAGAGAATTCCTTCAACATAGGACAATTATTTTTGAGTTTATGAATGATAAACAAATTCGTAGAACCTGTCGTTGTAGTGTGGCTCAGGAGAACCCTATGTTCCCACAATGGTTCAAGCCTTTTCGTGGCGGTGCAGCTTGGTAGCCTGGGGTGAGCCCAGGCGAAGGAAATTGAAACGATAGGGATCTTTGCACCCCTCCTATAAGAAGAGGGGGCTAAAGATCAGGAGAAGTAAGCACTCTCGGTACCCCACCTTATAAAAGGAGCCAAAGAGCAGCAGGAGAAGGTGCTTTTGCGCACAGGGAAAGGGGTGAGGATGGGAGCCTCACCCAATTGCACTGTCCCATAGTCAGTGAGATTGTCCTGTATTGGGAGGGAACCCCATCAGTGCAGGTGGAACCGGTCCCTTAGGGGGCTGACTAGCCGTCGAGGTGCCCTGATCTTTTTTTTGTTCGGGGCACCTCACCAAAGGCGGCACTGATGGTACTCCCGGTGGTTTCTGTGTGTATTCGGCACTATCGTCTGCCGCGAGTCTCACATACCACTGGACCCCAACAGGGCCAGTGAAGGCGCGTAAATGGGTTTCCCCGCTTCAAAAAAAAAACAAAAGAGGGGGACATGTGACCTATTCTATTTAATATTGTCACTTTAAAGGTAAGTAGTCTGTTGAGCCCTGATTTGAAAATTATTCAGTATGCCGATGACATTGTATTTTACTCTATTGAAAACGATGTTAAAGAATGTATTTTCAAAATTAAGGATACTTGGGTGCATTTTGAAAATCTCTTAAATGAAAACTAAATTGTGTGTCTTTACCCGGAAGTATCGCATACCCCATGTAAATGTAAACATAATTGAGGTCACTTTAGAAGTTGTAGAATTGGTAAAATTTTTGGATGTGTGGTTCGATTACAAATTAACTTGGAATGAACATATTAATAAAACATATCAAAAATGTTCCAAGTATATTAATTTACTATGTAGTATTAGGAGTTATAAATGAGGTGTCCATCCTTTGCATTTGAAGAAATTGTATATAAGCCATATTAAAAGCAGATTGCATTACGGTTTTACTGTTTCTGCTAATGATAGTCCAAACACCCTAGAAAAACTAGATCTTATTAAAAACCAATCGCTAAGATTTGTGATGGTTTCATTAAATCTACTCCTATTTATGTTTTAGAAAGTGAGTTGTGTATAACTCCCTTAAAAATTAGAATGAAATATCTGTCTCATAATTATTTTTTGAAAGTTTCTTCGCGGCATAGTGATTATTTATTTGAAATTATTTCCAAATTTTATAATTTAATTAAATCTGGTATACGTTACTGGAACAAACACGACCACACATATTTATTTAATAGTCACAAGAAATTTAAAGACATCAAAATTGCGCACAATGATATTTGGCCTCCATATGAACTTCCTATGTGTTTGTATTTGAGATGCCAAGTGAAGACATGTTTTATCGATATTCCTACTGTTAAATCTAGAAAGAAAATACCGTCACGAAAACTTAAGATAGCTAGCGAAGAATTTATTGCTACTAAGTATAGTAACTACGTCCACATTTATACAGACGGTTCGAAATCTTTAGGTTTCAATTTTGTATAGATATGAGCATTGAACTAATAGGCACTCTTGAAGCACCCCCCGGTCACGATCATCATCATCAGCCCCCAACCCCACAAACCTGCCGCGCTGAGCGACGGAATATCCCCCATAATATAGTGCAGAACCTTCCGGAGTGGCATCATCACTTCGGCTATTGACGGACCTATCGACGGTGGACGCGGCGGTAATGTGACACTGCCACATCCCACCGGCGGACCTCCAACCTAAGGTGCTCGCGCTTTTCGCTGACGACAGTGCTTACATTTCCTCGTACCGAAAGCCGGAGCTAGCAATTGGACGAATGCAGCGGCTGCTGGATCGACTGCCGGAGTGGCTCGACAAATGGAGGATGTCTTTCAACGTGGAAAAAACAGCATCCCTATTTGTCAGCACGCGTCGCAACATGCCGCGGTGCTTAAAGTTGAATGGCCAGGACTTGTCTTGGAGGTCCCCGGTCGTGTACCTCGGGTACAGCATTGACCGTACGCTGCGGATGGGCTCGCAGGTTGATTGAATGATCAACAAGGCGAGAGCAGCCCGCGCCTTACTGTAACCAGTGCTCGCATCCGAGCTTCCACCGCGCACGAAACTAGGGATATACAAGACGCACATCCGATTGCGACTCAATTACGCTACCGCGGCATGTTACGCGCTCACTTCCCCGAGCCAGAAGAGGCGCCTACAAGCCCAGCAGGGCACGGGAGCCGGCCGTTACTTCTGGAATGACGTGATCGCGCGAGATCTGCGGATCGAGTCTGTCGGTGAGTTTGTGGCCCGATTGTCTCGAGGCACCTGAAGGACCTGGCCCCGCTACACGCGCGACCACCCGACGGGCGGCTGTACCCGCGTGAGCTCGTATCCCCTGTTCCACCAAGCGGAGAAGGGTCCTCGGCTCCGACAATCAGGACGAGGACTATTCACATACATACATAACCCACATCACACTTGGACATCGTCACACCACACTATTCACCACACCTGCAGGTGTGTATGCCGCGGTCGCAGCTTCAGGCCATATAGACTCCACACGTAGGTTCGCAACAACCCACCACCATCAGTGGGTTGCCCCATCACCGAGGGGATAGCTGCCCCTCGCGAATAGATCCGGGTCATGAGGTTCGCCTCGAGACCCGCAACCCTCGCAGGCCCCCCAGGCCAGTGAGGAAGACCCACGGACGGACAGACGGGTGCAGTATAAACCAAGGGTACATGGGTGATAGACGCGAAACTCTCCGACAAGCGTCTATGATGGACACTAAGTGTAATAAAGCTGAAATTTCTTTTTTATACATAATATTGCTAGTGGTAATTTTAAATTAGAATATAGTATTTATAGTAATACAGATTCTTTTGTTTTGTTAACCATTCGTTATATCTTGTGACTTAGAATTAAGTTTATAATTATTTTTTTAGTAGATGTAAGGTTGACTTAATCTTAATATTGTCTAGCTAGTTAGTAGTAAGTCTGTTCAGTCGCGCCGTTAAGCTTCGAAATGGAATAAAAATATTTCTGTCCAGTATTTTCGAATTCATATTTATCGGACTAAGAGGAATTATATTCATAACTGGCAATCCGTCCTGGTTTCGCACGGATATTTTCAAATTATGTGTTGTTTATTATGTTGCTATTTTACAAAATATGGCAATTATTCATTTATTTACAAATATATGGATAACACGGCAAACATTAGACGTTACCAAGATGACAAATTAAGTTTATAACAGAGCAACGTCTGCCGGGACAGCGGTTGTCAATCAATTTTTTCTGCAACCATTTACGGATTTACTATAATATTTTTTCGCACCTTTGGTTTTAGTAATGATCTATAACATTTCAGAAAAAGTTACATGGCCTATGTTCATCAGAAACAATGTCGAATTCTAATGGTAAAATATTTTTTTTAAATCAGTCCAATAGCTACGGAGCCTATTCAATGCAATCAAACAATCACAATTACACTCTTTTTAATATTAGTATAGACTTGTCAAATATTTTAAAATAAATCGCGGTAATCCCATAGATATCATTAGAATTAATACTTTATTTGCAGTCGTTTAAAATACAAAACAAATTCTAACTTTATGCTAGTCTCGTGTTTACTTGCTTATGACACAAATTTAATTCTCATGGCCCAAGTTGCCGGTAAACGTATATTTGATTTACTTATTTCCACTTTTATTCGTAATTTAAGTTATTTGTTGAACTTGATTTAAAAAATATGGGCGGGGGTTCACAGGACCCGATCTACGGGGTTGTTATTTACTGTATTCATCAAAGTAACGCAATACTGTTTAAAAATTATCACATTTCGTATTTTAATTATGAAAGAGAGGGAAATATAAGTTAATTTGCATTGAAAGAGAGAGATTCAGAGATAATTATGTCTCGTTTACTCTAAGGGCAAAAGAGAGAGGTGTGAGTGCAAAATTTAAAAATATTGAAATAAATGACAAAATGGCTAAATTGTAAGTGTGTCACAGAAAAAGGTATCACAAAATTATGTTTATGGTTCAATTAATACGTATTAAAACAAGACACCGTAACTCTCATTTTAAGACCCCGTTATTGAGCATTTACAACATTCCAAAGTTGACTTATAATTGTTTAGATATAATAACAGACACGTTGTATTCCATGGACGCCCGAGCTATAAATTGCGCCATAACGCTTTTACAAACAAAGTCGCTTCCGGACTCTTCGTTAAGCTAACTACTTCAATGTAACTATTACAGTTTTTCGCGTATGCAAATATGATGAAATTAGATATGATGAAATAACGTAAGTAGAAGCTCTTCATCTAGGATATTATCAAAAGGATGTTTTATAGTCTGGTGAGGATTTTGATGGCGAGATGGCAAGCCTTTGACCATTGATCTCGACACCAGAAGAAGACGTTTTTGTTTGACTACCGAAGCCTCAACTCAGGCGCTTGAATTTATGCACCTGAATAACGTTCCTTCGCCCCATCTTCCGTCATATAATTCAGTTTATTTCCCTAATAAAATAATTAAAACCATATCACGCGTTTAGTCAAACCGCACGAAATCGCCACCACTACTAGTATGCCAGCGAGAGGCACCTCTTTGGTTGTTCTGGTCCGAAACCAAACCTGTGCCCATGGTATCAATAACATTAAGCTATCTATAAAAAAAATATAATTATGAAACTGCGTTTTAATTAAACACCTTTCAGCGAAAACTATTTCCTGAGTCATATTCCATACAGTGTTTCATTTTGAATCTTCACGTCCCGTTTTAAAGTCGTTTATCAAGTGTATCGGTAGAATTTAATTTAAAAATATATAAGGTGATACCAGTTCCAGTGGTCGTGGTAAATAAAGACCAGGAGGTTCCAATTTATCGCGGAATAAGCAATTGTTTGAGCAAACATTCGTAGACGAAATTAAATTATCTGCCCGAGCGAACAACAACGCAATTGCTTAGTTTGAGTCTAGCGAATAATAAACGGAATAATGAAAACTCGAACAAAAATTTCTACTAATTTAGTAGAAGAAGTACGCACACAATTTCAAATTGAATAGATTCATGGATTATGAATATTTCATTCAATTTCTTTTAAAATGATTTATTTGATTAATTTACTTTTATAAAAGCCGACATAATATTTATTTCGTTAGTTTTATATAGTGGTACAGAGGCTGTATATATAGACAGAGAGATATATTATTGTGCACAAGTGTGTGCGCAGGCACAAGTACACTCTCTGTTTCCTCGTTCTGCTATTCCGATGGGACGGAGAAATCAGGTGCAGAACGCTCTCTCGGAGGCATGAGTGTGTAACACCGCCAACTTCCTAATTTCGGACTGTTATTAGAAAATTGAAAAATCCGAATAACACTGTGGTCCGATCCGGGATTAGATCCCCACGATTGTGGTTGAACAAGTTTTACACTACACCACGAGGCAGACAATCTAATTATCGACTAATATATAAGGCACAAATACTCTTATAGCATACCATTCATAAATTAGGATCGTCCTCCGCAAGATATCACATTAAAAAACATAATAACCGCAATCACGTAAGTTCTAAAGTGAAATCGAAAAACGCGAAGTTCCCAATAGCGAAAACGATCGAAATGAAGACAAATACAGAGGCTGCATTTAGTAAATGCGACACGGTCACTCCCAGGGGGGCGCGTGCTCGATATGACCCAATTCCTGCGGCCGATTTACACTTCCACATGTGCTTTGATATTGATGGTAGTTTAGGGAAAAAAGACGCGATTTGTATACTCACCAACTTCAAGCATATTATGGCTTCAGTTACATTTTTCTGTGCACTTAGGTTTACAAGATGTTTGTGTGGTAGTGTGTGGGCATAGCGTACCGGAGTGGTTGCTCCACTGCCTGAGTTAGGGCTCCACATTTACATCTCGCCCCGAGAAAGTTATTTGTCCATTCATATTTCATTTGTTAAGGCCAATTCTTGGATTTTCTTTCAGCGACTCCCAAGTAGATAAAATTGGTGTTGCTAAAGACGAGATACAAATAGATTATGTAGTTGTACATTACATATAGATTATGACGGAGGTGCCTCTTATGACTCTCTTCTCAATAAGACTGTTTTATGGCACTGGAACTCCATAAAGAGCTTTCCGGTTTCTTAGTTCGCGTGGACAGGAGTATGTGCAAAGAAAGGATGACAACTGTCTTCCACTCGTTATTTCACTCTCCCCTTTCTGGGACTTGACACCACAAATATAGAAGTTGTCATCGGTCTCGTCAGGCCTGATTATCTCGATGCAGCCATGTCGTTACCTATACTTCCTCTTCACGTGTCGTGTATGCGCAAATGTCTTCAATTGCCTAAAGCTCTGTTCCGTTGCGAACAAATCCTGATGATAGACTGGGCCCACTGTCTTCCATTCGATGCCGCCCAGCATCATGTTTCGCTTTTCGTTTTTGTACAAGTCACATTCCCACATTACATGGTCTCTGGTTTCAGCTTCATGGCCGCAAGGACATGATGGCAGGTCACATTACGCCGTCCTGTGCAGCCGACCTCTAAAACACCCGTGCCCTGTGAGTATATGTGAGATAACGTACTCAGGTTCCACCCACTGATATGCCAGAAGCGATGCAACTTCTGGAGGCACACGCGGCCCAGCGTGACTGCGAAGTAGAGATGACGTCGTCAGAGATTGCCCTTAAGCGCCGCACTGCTGTTTGACCTGTAGGCCTTCGTCAATAAAATTAAAGCTGGTCTTTGGGTATTAAATAATGTGTAGCGAGTCAAGAGATGCACGTTGGGGAACAGAGCCGATAAGCAAACCGCCGTGCATCTCCCACGATTTGCTCCGTATACCGAAAGGTGGGTAGGAGCATGGGTGGAGGTGGATAAATGTCTTCCCCTTCCATTTTTGTGGTAAGAAGCTGGGTCTCTTAACAAGTCTAGTGGTGTGATGCCAGCGAACGAACATAAAAATTGTACACGTTAACGGACATAGACTGTTTAGGGGAGTACGCTGTAATATTGGGACATGTGTCGTTCAGATAAATGCCCACCTACTTCGTGTCTGCAATCGATGCCACACGGACGTGATAATCGAAGGACAAACAAACAAGCACTAACGTAAATATATTTACCTTCTACTAGTTCAAACAGTACCCATTGTAAACGCCTAAAGATCTTTTGTTGCCTCAAGTGATATTTGAATCCGTTTTATTGCGATGTGGAGGTATTAAAGGGAGCTCTTAAATATTCCGAGTAGTGTAAGCGAAAAAGGAATACGCAATTTCGGCTGAAGGAAACAAAGACTGTTTCGGATAAAGAGGGTCACATCAAAATTCACTTTCTACGTAGATCCCGGAAAATGTCTGATGTATTTACAATGGTATGTTTGATGTTCAATGTCTGGGGGGTTTCTTAAGCAATAAATCAGTAGTATTCGTTGTATTTGTATCGCTAAGATCGGTAAGCTATAACGCTCTATCGTTTTGTGTTATTTTACTCAGCAAATAAAGTAAGCCCAGTAATAGGTAGTGCTGTGTTGGAATGCAGCTGTAAAGGCCTGTGGAGATACCTCACGCTCACATACCTCTGCAAAATGGCGGTAATGTATCTATTGCATTTCGTGTGACTTCCAAGTTTTCGGTGGTGCTAAGCGTCTCAGCCCTGTGATAACACGATTGAAGCGTAGTATGTGTGCATGTCTGTTTCGTGGCTCGAAGCTAAGCCTATAAGTTTCGCGGTGCTAGACGTCATAGGTATGTCTTTAGCGGCCTGCAAGCTGCTGTGCTGCCATATATTATATTGTCGTATGTAAGCAGATTACCGTTGAGCCACTTAATTGATACGTAACGTGAGGGCTACTCCATAATTAATAGATTGGTTGTATTGTGATTATCAGCATGTGTTAACTTTAAATATGTAACTTACTCATATGAACTACTAATTAATCGCTATTCATCTGTCCGTCCGTCGGTGCGTCTGTCACTAGAATCTGTCTGAGAGTTGAAATTTACACAGAAAAACAAAAGAACAAAACATAAAAATATTTGAGGGTTGTCCCCGACAACAAGCGAATACTTTAAATATATCCCACGAAGTTACCCTAATTATGTAACTATCCCGAGTCCAACTGGCGCTTGGCCGGTTTTTCACTGTACTTACTTTCTATACTCATACCTAACAATTAAGAGTCTACAATAAAATATCAAATCTATCCACTCGTTTCGGTGGAGAAACTGTTTTTCTCGCAACTTATCCATTTTTTCCTTAATGAGACTTCCATATCTTATATTTCATAAGAAAAAATGCTTAATTGGTCGCCTCCCTCTTGAGTTCTACGCTCAGCGTATTTGGTGGAATTTATTTGTAAAACAACAATAAACCAACAACAACATACGTCAACTTCTGCCCCATGACAAATAGCTGAGTGGCGTGGTCTGTGTACACACAAACACGCCATGTCCCGATCAATAGATCAACATGATAAGTACTCTTTAGTTACATTGTAATTCTACTGTTTAGTTACATATTTATAATTATAGAATAAAATATATGTCTGAAATATGGAGGCGTGATATTTGGGTTGAGCTGATATATAGTCAGTAGCCATGGGAGCCAACTTTCCTGGCAGAGGTTCAACTTGGCGCTACAGTACGTCAAATTTAGACAAACACCCATTCGCATTATGAATAAAACATCGCGACGATCCTTTCAACTTATATACGAGTGGGCAAAAATATGAGTGCGTTCAGTGACACCTAGATTCCTTTTGGTGATAAAGTTCATTTTACGCAGTCCAGGGCTTTTAAGCGTGGTAATATAAAATATCATCCCAATGCCTTTGGAATGTAATGTGTTAGCCAGTATTAGTAATTACCTGCTCAAGTACATGGAGTAGAAGAAGGAATTTAGGAGCCATCGCGCTTATATGATAGTCCCAATCTTATAAGGTGCCCGACTATTGCACGGGCTAAACTCCAGGCCTGCTCCTTTCTACATCTATTAAAACTTTTAATTTAAATCGTAGCAGGACCAAAAGTATACAGTATTGTCCGCTTTTGAAGTTATACTTCTTTTGGCCCGCTAGGGAAATAAGGTGAGAGTAAATTTTACGATGTGTGCGCACACCGACACGGAAAACCGACTCCTTGAATATTGATGTCTTAAGTTTACGCGGAAGTTACTCATTACACTATAACCACTTTACTCATTACGGGTGTCAGCCCGTACCACGGGTGTCAATCAGCAACCATGGTCGCGAGTACCGACACGCTGAATATTGATGTCTTAAGTTTACTATTTACAATAAAACTACTTTACTCATTACGGGTTGACACCCGTAAGTGTCACGAGTAATGAGTAACATTCGCGTAAACTTAAGACATAAATATTCAGGGTATCGTTAGACGTGACCATAGTAGATGTAAAGCTTCCGAGACGTCGGGCTGGTTAAATAATTAAATAACCCGAAATAAAATCCGACTTCCTGAGGTTCGCTATAGTCAACATTTTAGTTTATCAAAAAAGTAAACATAATGCGTTGTATTAAAACTTTCAATGTCTTAAGTGACTTTTTTCTATTGTTAGTGTTGATTTTTCTACAAACGTAAAATATGGCGCAAGATATTTTTTTTAAAAGATCTTTTTACGCCAAAGAAGCATAACTTCTAACGCGTGTACATAATTACGCACACTTTTTTTACTCTGAGTTCGTGGTAAGTTGATCCCATTATTTGTTTTTTTTTTTGTAAGTGCTCAATATCAAATGCTGTTACGTCGCAACATCCATTTGCAGTGTGTTGCGATAACAAAGCCCTTAGTTGCCACAACTGTTGAGGACTAAGGATCTGTCAAATCAAGGCAGCTAAATGTTTTGGTGCCCCATTAGACGGGATGAAGAAAGGTCGATAACGCATCTGTATTACAACAGTGATGTGGAAGTCTATAGGCATCACGGATATAAAAAAATAACAATAATTTCACTAAACCCTAGAACGCAATCATAATAAAAAAACTACAATTTTGGATTTGTACACTACCAAAATAATCTTTGTGGATAGGGAATTCTAACATTGCAGTAACAAAGTAGATAAAGTTGTAAACTTACAAGTTGCAATACTATAAATTTAAAAGTTGAAATACTAGCCCATTTTGCTGCATCTATTAAAGTAATGCCATCAGCCACTCTGAAGGTATTAGTAATGAGACTCGTCCGCGACAGGACGCGACGCGCAGGAGGAGTCACACTCCGCAACCCTCTTATAAGAAGAGGGGACAAAAGAGAAAAATGAAGCCGGCGCTTTTGTGCACGAGGGGCGATGATGGGTACCTCACCCCATTGCACTGTCTCAAAGTTGGTGGGTGGCCCTGTGGTGCAAAACAACTTCATTTGTGGAGGTGGCGTTGGTTCCATACGGGGCTGACTAGCCGTCGAGTTGCCCTAATGATTTGTTATTCCGGGACACCTTACCATATGCGGCACTGATGGCACTCACGGTGGTTTTGTACTACAATTTACCACGAGCCCCACACACACCTGGTCCCCAGCCAGGGCCAGTGAGGGCGCGTAAATGCATTTCCCGACGTTAAGAAAGAATAAAGCCACAGGCCTCCCTAGCCACCTATAATAAACTCAGGTCAGCCAGTGACCAAGTGAGCGGGCGTCGGTTTTTTTTAGGTAGTGCCACGCTGCATTCTTAAGGCTGCAGCTGAATTAGACAGGCACGCCCGGCGAAGGCACCTCTCTCTCACACGACTCCGACGCAAAATGACGCCACTTTTGCTGTCCTCGCATTTTGTTCGGTTTGTGTGAGCTCCCGTTGTCCCAAAACCCTCACCCCCATCTCGTGGCAGCACGGTATTTTAATAGACTACCCCAGGAGGGTAACATCATCAATGATGTCGGAGAAGCTCTCCCTAGACCTCCATGGTATGATACCTCTCGTACCGAAGGTATGAGCCAATACACTCCTTTGTGCCGCATGCTGGAGTGTGTGCATACATCGGGGAGGATATCTGCTTTCGTCGCCTCTGCAATCTTGAAGAGAGGGATCTCTCCATCAAATGGCTACGCGTAGATTGCGACGACCACCTTCGCGTTTATGCTTGCCTTTATAAATCCCACAGTGATAATGCCGAAACTGACCGTTTCCTCCATCACATTGAAAAGGCTAGAGATTCCCTTCTGAGAAAGAACCCAAAGGCATAGATCGTGGTTCTTGGCGATTTCAACGCCTATAATGCTGAATGGCCACTAATACTCACGCACTACCGATCACGCGGACAGAACGATTTCGCCTTAGCATATGGTTTAACACAACTGGTATCATCGCCCACGCGAATCCCGGATGTGTAAGATCATATACCTTCCCTGTTGGACCTCCTACGCGCGACCTCCAAACTGGAAAGCTACTAGGTTTCTATTTATGCTCCACTGGGCTCGTCAGACTACTGTTTTATCCGCAGTTCGGTGCTAGTACAACACAGACCGCGACCATGTTTCCTTGGCTGCCGGCGTGTCTGGCACTACAGGTCAGCAGACTGGGATAGGATGCGTCTCTTCTTTGCATCTTACCCATAGGGACTGATTTGATTCTCGCTAGATGATCCCAACACTGTTGCTGATGCTGCTGCTGATGTGGTGCAGCAAGTAATGGAGCTCTTCATTCCACACTCATCGGTACCCCTTGCTGGTAAATCACAGCCGTGGTTCAATCGCTCCTGCAGAATGGTGCTACGCCGTCTGCAAGAGTGTTACCGGTCCCGAGCTTTTGCGACAGCATACCAGGATGAAAAAACCGGCTCATTGAGAAAGAAGTATAACCACGCTTCCGGGTCCTACAAAAGCTTTATTACTAGGGCAAAGTCCGATTACATCGGCAGAATTGGCGGGAGGTTAAATCGCCTTCCTTCGGGAACTCGTCCTTTCTGGTCCCTCGCCAAGGCTGTCCTACGAAATTTAGCTTCGCCATATCTACCATCTCTGCACCGTAACGATGACTAGTTGGCCCATGCCGCAGATGAGGAAGCTTATCTTCTGGGCTCTCTATTTGCGTCCAACTCTACTTTGGATGACCGTGGAACTACACCGCCTACTATCCAGCGACGTGAACAATCAATGCCGGACAATGAGTTACGGCAGAGTTATGCGCACGAAACGCTATTCTCCTTGGACATCCACAAGTCGAGTGGGCTTGATGGCCTGCCGATTGTGCCGCGGATATGTGCTCCGGATTTGATACCGGTATTGACGCCTCTTTTCTAATACTCCTACTCTGTTGGCGTCGTCCCAAGCTCTTGGAAGACGGCTTTGGTGCACCCGATCCCTAAAAAAGGTGACCGTCCTGATCCATCGAACTACCGACCTATTGCGATAATTCCTTTGGTCTCCAAAATTATGGTTAACCATAATAGACTGCCAGGTCCTGCGTTATTTAGAGAAACACCAAACAATTAACGACCGAAAATACGGTTTCCATCAGGGACGCTCGGCTGGCGACCTATTGACAATAGGTCGCTATTGACCCACTTAACATACTGGTGGGCGGCGGTAAGACCAAGGTGGATGCACTGGCCGTTAGTCTGGATATAGCGAGGGCTTTTGATCGGGTTTGACATAAAGCGCTCCTTTCGAAGCTTCCATCTTACGGACTGCCTGGGAAACTGTGTGACTGGATCAATAGTTTTTTGACAGATCGCAGCATCAAGGTCGTCGTCGCCGGTGCATGCTCGGACCTCGAATCTGTAAATGCTGGTGTTCCACAAGGGTGTGTTCTGTCTCCCACGCTGTTTCTTCTGCACATCAATGATATGCTACAAGCCCGCGGCATTCATTGTTACGCAGATCACAGTACTGGTGATGCACTATACACTGGCCTCACCAATATTTCCCGGGAAAACTCCACTAAGTATCGGAACCAAATTACGTCTGAAGTCGAATCTTTATTGACGAAAGTATCAGAGTGGGCCCGACAAAATTTAGCCCAATTTAACCCCAAAAGAACACAACATTGCGCGTTCCATCCTCTAAAAAAACCCTTCTCCATATCTTCTCGCTGCGAAAATACTCCCCTAACGGCCTCAGCTTGATCGGGATTCTGGGAGTCGACATATTGAGCAACGTTCAATTCCGCGGTCCGCGGAGGCGAAGGCTAAATTAGCCTAGAATAAGCTGGGTGTGGTCAACAGGGCAAAGCAGTACTTTACGCCACATTTTCGGCTGCAATTATACAAGGCGCAGGTCCGACCGCATATGGAGTACTGCTCTCACCTTCGGGCTGGTCCCCTAAGTATTAACTCGCCCCATTTGACCGTATTTAACGTAGAGCGACTCGAAACGTTGACGACCAGATTGTTTCCGTACAGCTAAATCCTTTGGCATTACGAAGAGATGTAGGCTCGCTCTGCATCTTTTACCGCATCTACAACGGGGAGTGTTCTAAGGAGTTGTTCGGATTAATACCAGCAGCGAAATTCCACTCTCGGACATCACGGCGGAACTCTAAGTTCCACCGTCACCACTTTGATGTCTGAAAGTTTACAACTGTGCATGTCAAGAACAATTTCCTATCGCACACAACTTCGATGTGGAACCAGCTGCCACCGTTAGTATTTCCGAAACGATACGATTCGGGGTTCTTCAAGAAAAGAGCTTACTCCCATCTTTAAGGACAGCAACGCACCTGTATAACCTCGGGTCATGCGATGTCAATGGGCAGCGCTAGTTCCCTACCACCTGCTCGTTTGCCTCTTATCCTATAAAAATATCCTTACCTAAAAACAGTAAGAATGACAGACCTTCTCAGAAACTAATATTTAGTACATTACTTAAATACGAATATTTAAAACCGGTCTAAATATTTCTCAACACAACAGCGATAAAATTAACAGCAAATTAAAAGTAAAGCTGGCTGAGCTAAAATGAAATTTGCAATACACGAAGTCCAGATAGAGGGCGGAAGTTCACTTAGCAGAATTAGACTGAAATAGGCCGATTAGCTTGGATTTATAACCGAGATCCAGCGTGGAGATATCCAATCTGACTTGCTAAGCGCTGCTTGTCACGTTATACTACATCTGTATAACAATTGTGTTGTCGGAATAACGCCGTGTAATTAGAAAGTCGGTATAATTATAATGCAGGAATGCGAAATTAGTTTTGAATGAGATATACTCAAACCCCTGTGTTATACGTTGGGCTTACTGCACCCCATGACGTTCTTGTGGTGTGGGTATTTAGATACACGTGCAAGTGATAGCATATTGAATAAATAATACTGCTAGGTGTTCTTTTGTATGTTTATATTATAAATATTATAGCTACGAATTATAGATCTGAGGAGGACAAGGTCACACCTATAGATATTCACATATTCATTATCCAGACTATGTTCATATGCGTCTGAAAGATGTTATTACATTTGTTGGTGTGTTATGCCAGGATGACAATGGAGGGCTGTGGGATCATGCTAAGTGATTGACTCTAGGTGAAGAGTATTACGTGTGGCAAGCAATCACATCACAGATGTACACACCCAAGGTGTTTTCATCTCATGGCCTTCGTGGCCCTACTGGATATTGTATGCGTCTAACGCAGGCATCAGCTGTCGCCCTACCATGGTTCAAGCCTTGTCGTGGCGGCGGGGCTCAGCAGCCTGGGGTGAACCCAGGCGAAACCAATTAAACCGAGAGGGATGCTCTTTGAGCCGCTCTTAGAAAAAGAGAGAGTGAAAGCGCAGGAGGAGGTGGCACTCTTTGTACTCAACTTATACGAAGTACGGAAAAAATTGCTACAGGGGAGGCGCTCTTGCGTACGGGTAAGGGGCGAGGGTGGGAACATCACCCCATTACAACCGTCCCAAGGTTGGTGGGGCTTTCCTGTGTCGTTGGGCAACCCTGCTGTGGATAATTATGCGGATTCCTATGGGCGTTGGTAATTAGCAGAAGGTTCAGACAAATCGTATGTCCCCTTAAAAGATAAAAACAATCGTATGCCAAATCGTTAAATATATTATTTCCATTAGAGTGTCACACAAGTCAAAAAACGACTGCGTGTTCATTCTGAGCTCTTCTCTTCTCTACATTGAGTGGTGGTACATGGTGTGGGTGCCCACACAGAGCCTCGCGAAGCATTTGCCACGCTGGGAGCGTACCCGAGTGAGCACGGCAGCCTCAGTATAATCGCACCACCGCCGCCATTTTGTTCGTTCATTATAAACTCACCAACAAAATACATGAACGCGTCCAAACTGCACGCGACTATTCAATACTCCGGTACAATGTTCGATTTATGTCATAGTGACCAAACCACTTTATTTACCCGAGAGCATATAACTTAAACGTAAACATTAGACGGGTAAACATTGTCACATATATCGCGTTAACAGGTATAATGTTTACATAGTATACCTCTACTAACTTCGAGCAAGAGTATTTCAAGTCAGTTATAAGATAAACATGTTGTCACTAACAACCAATTAAGAATTTTTAAGAGTTAGTGGCACGTTAAGTTATAGTGCAATCTGGCAGGCACGCCTATGTACTTATCCCTCGCTTATATGACACCGAGTCAAAGTGACGGCTATGTCGTGACGTTTCACATGATTTGTGGTTCACCGGTGGCCTATTAGAGAAACAGATTCATATAAAAATTATGTGCCAATTGATGGGCGGACTCCCATAAACTATGGCGTCACAATGTTCCATATGCACGTTTAGTCGTTTATAGTATTAAGACGTGAGTAAGTTGACGTTGAAGAATTGTGGAAAACGTATATAAAGTTTATTTATTTATTCAAGTGTTAACATGAACCTCCATCAAGAAGTGACAACACATTCAATCCGCAATGTTAAGATGAGTGTTAATATTAACAAGATTTGTAAGGGTATTATTGCTTTTACAAACGAAAGTGTGCTTCCAATAAAAATACCTAAAACCATTACTAAAAGAACACAAATTTCATTCGGGTAGGCCATTTAAGATGTTTGTGGGAGTACAGTAATTATGTGGATGTTCATAGGCGTCTGTAGTTGTAAAAAAGCCTCCGATTTCTCGTTT
>JAFELO010001692.1:101865-120407 GCA_017140195.1 Eumaeus atala
GCTCCGGCTTTGTACCGACGTAGGCGGCTTGGTATGGGTCGAATACAGGGGACGCTAATATATATATACATCTTGATAAAGTTGTGTCACACTCAAACTGACATCACTTATCACGAGGCCGACTACACATGTATATGTACACTGGATCGCTAACAAGAACATTCAAATTCAAATTTCTGTATGGAATTAAAAATAATGAAACATATACAGATATGTTTCATTATTTTGTGAGCACAGGCCCACGGTGCCATCCAAAAGGAAGCATTTATTTTGTCTTAGTAGTAACATTTTTTTTCCAGAAGGTAATTTCTATAAACGAATATTTGAAATAATTGCCAACATACAAAAAGCCCACACCGGACTTAACGTTGCTTCAATACATTTTGGTTTATAATTTTCTTCAAACATATAAAAAAGATTATACATACACATCGTCTGTAAACTGGCAATAATAGGTCATATCTATAGTTTGACAACTTCTCAGGAGAGAGAATAAAAAGTGTTTATTTTCCAAAAAATCAAGTTCTAAGGGAAATGAAAAAACACGTGAGTCCATTTATTTAAAAACATATCACAATGTGCTGCATTTCTGTCATTATTTAAATATGCAACATAGGACTTAATGTACTAGGATTTGGACATAAGATAGTACTTTTTACATGTAACAAAAAGTCCTATGCAACAATTATTATCAACTTACTTTCCGATAGGATCTTTTTTGTCACTTAAAATTAAATAACGCAACAGCAATTACATCTCTCAAAAATACTTACTTACCTTAACTAACGAAACAAAGCTTCCAGTATGAATCTTTGAAACATGAAGCTATTCTTTGTATGGTATATTATCATAAAATTGGTGGCAGTCTCGGGGAGTGACTGATTTTAATTCTTGAAGATGTAACCATTTGGATTTATTAATTTTACATCTTTCAGTGTATAGAGGCGGGTGCATTTGAAATGGATCTTAACTAGCAGGCCTACTAAAAAGGATCCGATAACTACCATCACAATCTAATTTGACTTTTATTACACAATCTGGACTGTAGGCTATCACTTTGTACCATAACAGTTGGGTCATTTTTCTTTTTCCTAGTCTAATAGATTTGTATCGCAATGTAGAATAAAAAAAAAATATATTCCAATCGTGACGCCTCGTATGGACAAGGATATTTTTGTCTTCTTTAAAAAAATTACGTAATCACTGGGGAGTTTTATTTCATGACCCTTAAGCTTTATTTCTATGCAAACATGAACTGAATTCATTTCCATTTGTGTGTGTCCGACCTCCAAATACTTTTGATAAATGTTAACGCCATGAAGGTTAAAAAAGAGTAAGATATAATAATATTATTTCTATTCTGTGCCGTGCATCCATCAGAATACACTACTATATCTTTTTTATCAGGTGTCATACACTTTTTCTACAAATAATCTAAGTTACTTTGACATCTTGTAGTCTACTTCTTTTAATTTTGTGCACCAGCTTTCCTTTGTCGTCTTCTTTGTGTTTTCTCGCTATTTGCTTCTTCCTTACATGTGCATTCCAATTTCCATTTCAAATATATTTAAATTCACAACTTTTACAAATATTACATTGATTCTTTTTAATTGAAATAGTGAAATATTTTCTGACTCCATTCGCTTCACTTCAATAAAATTTTCAGGATAATCAGTAATGTTTCACTCTTTTCCTACTAAAAAAACGTATAATTAGTAATGAACACCTTAACCAGTACAAAACTCTTCAGATAGGAGGAGATCTTGTTGCTCGTAACAGTGGTGGTTGAGAAATGACCAATTGAAAGAAGCTGATTGTGGCGGTAATATTCAAATTGAGCGTTATGTCAATTACGCAAGGCGTTCCTCGCAACACGTAGGACATTTTGATATAAAAAGCTATTTTTGGCAGATTCCTATTGCCAGTTCACAGATGATATGTAGTAACTAAAATTAGTCTTTAAATAATTGAAAAAAGGCACACGTTTTTCAAAGAATTGTCAGGATTAAAAACTCTGAAATTTAATTACTTTGTTTGTATATTTTGTGGTGAAGATTTGCAGAAAACTTGTATTTTAATATAAATTGCATTAGATTTTCTTAGTTGTCTTATATAAAACTATACACACACTAGAGCACGCACATAATGCTTAAACTCACGTAATGCACCTAAGTGACATGCAATTTTGTTTTTATTTAATTTCCTAATAAAGGTTTTACTTTACCACACAATGAAACTATTCGAAATTGAATGCTTTTAGAACTGTTTTAAAGCGGCTTACAATAATGGATAGAGCAATAATTATTCTTGAGCAAGGTCGTCTTGGCGCTCATTGAAGGAGGCCTACGTCCAGCAGTGTACCGATAAGCGCTGATACTATTGAAATGGAATAATGAAAAAAAGATTTTAATGCAGAATTTGTTGTGGTAACAATCCAGCCACTGATATTCATGGGCATAGCTGGGGCGGATCGCTATTGCACAAATAAGCTAACCACAATACAACGTCAATATGCGAACACTGTCAGTATAATATGCTTATTATATCTACCATCACAATCTAATAATAATCCTATATTAGATACACAGTATATAAATATTATGTTGTAGCAATTATATTTCTTCTACATAAACATTTTATAAGAAAAGTATATCTGTCATCTTTAACTGTAGTACTTAGTGTTCTCTGTGTTGAAGAAATGTCACTCCATTTCCTTTTGGGGAGGATGGATATATTTGGGATGGCTGGCGCTATCTGCCATTTCCAAATCATAATTAAATAGTTTTTCTTTTCCGCCGTTAACCCATATATTCGTGACATAAAATATATCAAATATGTCACGAACAATTTTATATTACATATAAAAGGGTAAGTTCATGATTTATTGCCGACGCCATATTTCATATCTTGTTTCAAAATATCTTTGTTAATATTAAAATGTCTTAATTTTCTTATGTGTGCATTTAGATATGGTTATTTACATGATCTGTATGGCTAATAATTTGAAAGATCGTATCGTCAATGTGTTAGTTTGAATAGTATATGCCAAGTGTGAAAATTGGTTGTTAAATTATATATATGTATATTGCCTGGTAGCTGCAGGGAGTTTCGGACAACTGCCCAGATAAGACTTTATACATTGACTTTTTACTTACCCTTCTTAAAGGCTGTATTCATTCCATGGTTTGTCTCTGGCGCAATTCAAGTTTGTTCCAGATTGTGAATGTGGAGAGACAATGATTGAATAAATGTATGTAAAAATCTAAATAAACCTATAACAGCCCAATTCTTAGTAATTCCTTTTATAGAATTTAATTAAATTATAACAATTTATCGGTGGCGGTTGACGAGACGACAACCTATTTGTATAACTAGAGATCCTACCCGGTTTTACCCGCCAATATCAATCAAATTAGACACTAAGACCTTCCTTCGTAATCTTTCTAGACATTGATGAAAAGCTCGTGACAATACGTTCTGTAGATTTAGATAAAATCTATCAGATACAGATAAACGTTTTGAGGATTTTGTCATATGTATGAAAAGATAATTATATACCAGAAATTGACATTTTAAATTATAATATAAGACGAACTTACAATCACAACGCCTCTTAAAAAATTATTACACAGCGTATCATTTTCGGGATTCCGTACTTCTAAACTAAAACGTAACTCTTGCACGATCACTTTATTGTCCGACTATTTCTCACGCTGTCCGTCTGTTTTTCAGTCAGAAAATTGAGACAGTTTCACTCTTTAATTCCAGTCGAATACTAAAGTTTACAATGTCATAAATCACAGAAAAGTGCTTTCAAGTTTCAATTAGAACATACAGCCGTTTAAGGCGCATACTTTAAAGATTGCAAGAAAATTAAAATCTGTACTTATTCACATGCAACTTACTTTGCGATGCCCTAGAGCGATTAAATTCGGTAAGAAGGAGCAACTTATTGTGAAAATAAAAGAAAAAAAAAAACAAAAATTGAAAAGACAGTATTTGTTGTTATTACCTTTTCTTTGTGTTAGTTTACTATTTTTTTCTGTATGTGTATACCGAATTTTATTTCTTTATTTGCTTATTGTAAATGTAACGATTTCTGTAGGGGATTGTACCGTGCTACATTGCTGCCATGTTAAGCTGGCACAACCGGAGAGATAACTATCACTGACATTATACAATTACAAAAGCAATAGCTATGATACCGAGATTGTGGCCCATTGGAAAAGATGAGAGAAATAGAGCAAGAAATTTTCAAAATTGCGTATCTATTTATCGGCAGTTATCAAAAGGTACTATATTTTATACTCTAATAAAGGTCAGATTTTAATTTACCTTATTTATTTATTTTAATTTTATTTACATGTAGCAGGTAAATCTATGCGGATTTTTCTAAATGTAAAACCTTGCTATCTAAACTCGCCCTCCAAAACCGACTCTCGTAGAGGAAGAGAGAACTTTTAAAACATACGCCGTAACAGAGTGCAGGTTTTGTGGGCCGGAACAAAGGAATTGCGGCGGTGGATGCAAAGTGCTAACGGAATATCTCTTTATAATATGAACCGTGCATTTTTAAATGACTTAAAGAAAGAATTTGGCGTATGTAGTTATAGCTGTGCTAATGTAGATATGCTGTATAATTTGTAATGAATTATACTCATCATTCGACATGTAGGCATCCACTGTTATGTTAATGTATACAAATAATATAAATCTGAAGAGTTTGTTCATTTATTTGTACGTTCTAATCTCAGGAACCACTTGCCCCACTGAAAAAAATACTTTTGTGTTAATAGTCCATTTATCGAGGAAGGCTATACTTTGCTAACTTTTTTATTTTTAATACTAACATTATTTATGGCCAGCATAAATTATGTTAGTATAAAAATAAAAATATATAACATTTGCATTGGTTATCTGTCATTTTAATACGATTGTTTTCTCATTTTAGTGCCAATACAATGTAACATACTTTGTGGTATTGATATGGAGGTGGGTGACAAAGAGAAACAAAGAGAGAAATTACACAAACTAGCTACGAAGCCAAATAGAATTCTCAAAATTCTCCATATACTTGGCATTATACAAAGGGTACCGCGCTATTAATATATAATGAGACTTGTTCTGTTTCCTTTGTGACAAAGGAAAATCTGGCCGTCCACGTAGTGTTCGTACGAAAAATTTGGTCAAAGCAGTAAGGGAAAGTATCCGAAGAAGTCCTGTCCGAAAGCAAAAGATTTTATCTCGGGAAATGGAGATAGTACCTAGAACCTTGTTGAGAATTTTAAGCGATGACTTAGAATTTGCAGTCAACAAGGGACGCAGTGGTCAAATCCTAACCGGCAAATTAAAAATGAATAGCGTGGTAAAATCGACACAAGTTCTGTAGCGGTACGCAAAGGGAGGCCACAGATTTTTTTTTCGTACCGACAAGGATTCTTAGTAGTACCCTGCGGTTGGGTGTAACCGCAGGGTACTACAAAAAAATCTCATATGTAATATTCTCATATATAATAAAAGCGGTCGAACTCTACTTTTTATTTCACACGACCAATAATTCTTATTGTTAAGATTTTCCCTTTTTTTTTCTAAAAGAAGATTCTACATTACGGACACAAAGGGCACTGTCGCTTTAATTCACTCCTCTGATTGGGCTTAAGACCAAAGTTACGGGATTGAATTTTAGGCTACTGAGATCTACCGCCACAACAAGACTACAACGACAACAAAATAATGAAAATAATAATTTTAGAATAAGCTTTTCCATTAATTGTCTTATTAAGAAATAAAATACTTTAAATTAAATAAATCCAACTAATTCTGTACGCGTATTAGACAATTTCCAAAATGATGTAAATTTTGTCATGCACAGCACAGAAATCGTTCAGTATATTCAGTTATATATATTTAGTATATTTTTGTATTCACAGTACAGCCTGACAGAAACAGTTTACGGTATACTTTCATGAACAATTATAATTATAGACAAAATGAAACAAACAATGAAGAATTTTTCACTTTTTCTTGGTGAATCGAAATATGCTAGACATCGTTTTCTCATAAATGGATCTGTGGAAATATTCTAGACCAAAACTAATTTATGCGACAGATGCACATTTTCCCCTTTGCCTTAATTCAGGGTTTTTTTTTCTCACTAATAAGTCGACGTCAAGAAACTCCTAGGAAATATCAAGTTCAGACGCTACGACATTTCAAAAAAAATCTCTAACTTTTTTGCATAAGTATGAAACTAAGAAGTTTACTAAATGCATCAAGAATTTAATTTACATTTTTACAATTTAGACGTGGTTTTATAAATGGCATTTAACTTAAGCTTACTTTGTATAAACTGGCTAATTATTTAAATGAAGTGTGAAAGGTTAAGAAAAATCCCTTTTAGTATTATATATGTGAAAGTTTGTATGGAAGAATGGATGTTGAGTACTCATTCACGCCAAAACTACTGAACGATTTTTTATGAAATTAGACAATACTGTAGATTATGTACCAGATTAACACATAAGCTATAGAAGTCCACGCGAACGAAGTCACAGGCAACAGCAATATTATCATGTCTTCGCAACCGGCATGTTTTTGTGAAGAGCGTTATGAATGTGCAGGATGCAAGATAAACAAGAGGATCGTGATAAGTGGCACTCGGTGCAATCTGCCTAACCCATAGTGGGGACTGTTGTGGAGATGTTTGGTAAGTGCGTGATATATAGAAGCTGTTACTTATAAGTTCAAGCATAAAGAAACCGGTCCGAAGAAACGAGTAAAATGTGCTTTTCCGTACGATTGTTCTTCTATACCTACATATAATAATGTTTGTGTGGACTTGTCACACCGCGATAGCCCGGCCCTGTGTTAAGTACCGCAAGAACTTATGTCGCAGCTACTAGATAACGGAAATATATGCAATATGTTTTATAGATTTAAGAAATTGTGTATATTTAAGTTTTTTAATAAAGGTATACACATATTACGTTGATAAACAACTAAGGTCTGGGCGTGTTTCGAGCCCGAGACCTTTGACGCAACAAGCACATCTATATACAACGCATATACATATCGAGCTATGGCACCAATACGCCAGCCGTCCCCAAAATTCAATAATACACTTCTATTACAAAATATGTTATCAAAAACGATATCATCGGATTTAAGATTAAAATATTTCGGGTTTACCGTCGACATAATATATATTTGAAAACTTCATCATAAAAGGTTAATCAGTTTTTACAATAGTGGTACGAACGTCCATCAGAGCGCCGGCCAAAGGGTTTAAATGCTAATCAGAACACAAGTCTGCAGTGTAAGTTATAAGGTACTAGCTACTCGCCTCGGCTTAGCGGCTTAGCTTCACCCCACGAATGACAGGGGCTTCAACGAATTGGATGCTTAAACCTTTCTCAACAATGCACTAACTACAGGTGGAAGCTACATGAAAATCCGTTCAGCGGATTGTGATAGACGGATTATTACAATTTATACACCTTCTGTTATGGCTTTAACAACAAGTAGTGATGGATGTTTCAAAATTGGCATTGACGATTAAAGAAATAATTTTGTATGTAACTATTGCAATAATTTTCATTTGTCCTTCACTTCGTAGCTTAGCTCAGGCACTTGTGTGATATTTTTATATCTAATTAATACGTGATGAAAAATTCCATCCCATTTTTAAATAATTGCGCGAATCTTGGAATTTCAAATTGAATTAAATACTGATGAATATTACATGAAAAACATGGACAGAAAGCTAAAAGATTGATACATGATAAATCATTTAGAAAAGTACCAAGATATACAGCGAGCGTCTTAAAACCGTCCATATAAAAGATGTGCAACTGTCACATTATGCACTTACTAAGGTTGACATTTCAATGACATAATAATAATCACTTATTTTATTTTACACAATCCATTGTATTAGTTTATATCTTGTACTTATAACTAGTGCTAGTAAACGTTAAATAAATTACAATTGACAATCCGAACTTTTCAGATTAAAATTATTACATTATAATGTAACGTTAACCTAAATTTAAATTTATAATAACTAACAATTAATACCTAAATTCATGATAAATGCAACTTGATACTCTTTCAGACCGTATGTTTGACTAACTAACTACTAATGATAATTCGTTATTGTAATTGAGACAAAAATCTGCGGTACTAAAAATGCACTGTAAAGTGTAACTTTGACCTTCCTTGCGCATCTGGCGAACATACGGGACATCATATATGCCCTTACAGACAACACCCTTCCCTCGCGCTCCAGGTCGGCATCATCTCTCAGGTTGATTGTGACTATAGGCCCGAGATATTAACGAGATATAATTGTTCAACCCTTTTCATTAGGCGTCGGTTGCTCTCCTTCGTGTTATAAGGCAAGCCATGACTTTGCATTTGTCATTCGCATATACACAGAAGGATTGTTGAATAAACCACAGACACTGGCACTCAGCAGCACCGTCGTCATCCGTCTCCATCAATATGGTACGTGTACTACTAAGCTCCTCTAACAGTGCGTTAACACACATACAAAACAGTCTTGGTGAGGTCAGCCCCTCCTTGCTTCAAAACGCACACTAACTTCTACTTCTGGTTTTGACAGTGCATTTGACCAGTACTCGAAATTCATTTGATTCAAATACCAGAACTTAAATAGTTGTATCCGTTCTTGCAGCATTGCCTAATCATTTGTCTTCTTCCATAGGGTGTAGTAAGAGACCAAATCTAATGTTCTCGAAAGATCCAGGAAACAGGCATGGACTGGTGTGCCACAATAGGTGTAGTTATTGGCACTTTGTTTCAAGCACAAAATAGTTTTGGTGTATATTCCAGCTTTCAACCCATTTTCGTTATCGTCTATGTTCCGTTATATATCGAGTTGTGCTTTAAGTAAGATGTCAAGTACTTTAGCAGTTATTGTAGCTGGTGAGGCGCGTGTATAGTTGTTATGGCCGCCGATATCGTCAGTCTCACAATATGTTCAACTGTGGTCCTCATAATGTCTGCTGGTAAGTAAAAGTGTCCTAAGTAAATATTACAGAACATGGTCAATAGTCTAAGACAGATGTTCACCTGCATATTTAAAATGGTCAATGCTTAGGTTACCATGGCCAGGTAGTTCTCTTCACAATATAGTATCTATAGCTAAGCCTCCTCTACTGAAAACCTAACATTAATATGATGACCCTGATTACCACCTACGTCATGTAACTTTGACGAGCCCAACGGCGGCTTTATACCAAAATGGTCTTTAAGGATATTCGCAATAGAGTTCGGGTTTATTGGTACTACTCCAGAAGCTACGGACGAATATGTTTGAATTTTACACATATTTTAAATATAATCTCCATTGTAAAAACGACACGTTAGGTTGACATTGCAAAAAAATATATTTAAGTCCAATCACTGATGCTTTACGATGACAGTTGAATATGAAATCGTGTATCTTGTGTTTTTGTAAATCAATTTATTTTATTGTTTTAATTAAATAAAGGTATTAAGTATGTGAACACACTTGTGTAAGACAACTTTTATAACGACGGTGTCAACTGTTAAAGACCACAACGACACTTTTAATATTTTTTAACAAGACGGTTTTACTTTTCTATAATTGTTATCGGATTTCGATGGTCTAGCAACCACTTGAACACATTATTGTGCCAACAATGGACGAGAGCCAAGTGGTCCAGTAATCGAATTGTCAAATATCAACCTTCTCGTTTGGATTGATTGTGTATGAAACCTTGGCTAAATAGTATAAATAATAAATACTTATAACGGTCTTGGAAAAAAATCGATCAAATATAAGTAACATAAACAAATATAGTTTATAAAGTTTCCTTGGCTGTTTCACATCACAAAATTTCATATTAGTCCACTTTAGTGATGGGCTACAGAACCCTGTACAGCGCATAACCTGATACTCCATATATTATTATAATGGCGTATTACTATGTGTCGCTCAAAATGAAACATATAGATTTCAATAATATTGAAATAGTCCTGTCATAATTTACAATGTGGCTCAAATATTTAATTAAAATGTTCGTTAAAATAGAACCTGTATTGGGCAGAAACGTTATTTCGAAACTAATATTGACATAAAATAAAATGTTTATTATCTGAAATCAATCTGAACTTATTTTTAACTAGCTGTGTCACGCAGTTTCTCCAGCGTAATAGGAAGGGAAGTTCGCGTACAAATTCCAGATCGTTGTCCGTCAATTAGGATTTAATTTGTTTTCATGAAAAAGCTCTGAGTACTTTTAAATAAAATGTAGCACGTGTCGTGCCGTATTAGCCCCTCTACCTATCAGGGAAATGTACATTGATCTTAGTACATGCGTTACAGACATTAGATTACATTAGATATACAGTCAGGAACAGGGCGGCAGTTGAGCATGACACCTCTAACAGATTTTCCAAATGTAAATTTGCCGTCGCAACACCTGGTAGGTGTTCACATTCTTCTCTTGTTCACATGACATAAAAGCTGAACCGCTTTCAACTTGGGCCAGGAGCGATCTAGATTAGGGTTCGGCGGTCAGCTGGGCTAACAGTGGCTATTCATTGGACGAGGTCCGTTATTGTTCGCCAAATTTAATGGAAGGAATTCATAGAGCCGATATTATTCGCATGATGCGATATAATGAAATGGCCGGTTCTGTGCTAATGATATTATAATTATCATTATATATATATATATATAAGGCCTATACGTATAAGATATCATATTATATATATATAAGGCCTTTACGTATAAGATTTTTTTTACCTGGTACGCTTCCTGGCCATTCATTGAAATATAATATAAGCTGTATTATACGTTGGACAAGGTTGCGTAAGAAAGAGTATGCTGCGTGGCAGTCGAAACGGGCCGGCACGTCAGCGATGGCACTTCTCACTGTAACACCGGCATTATAATGCTATCTAAGCTATCAGGTTTCGTGCTACGTATAATACATATTATGTAATAAACACCTGCACACGGGCATGGCGTATACCTAATAAATGAATTATTACATTCTCGCTAAGTTGAATTTTGATCCATCCTACTGTATCATGATTGAGCCTACGTATCCTTTTTTTTTTTGTTGACGCGGGGAAACGCATTTACGCGCCTTCCCTGGCCCTGGGTGGGGTCCAGTGGTGTGTGGGGCTCGCGACACATTATATAGTGCCGAATAGATGCCCCGGAACAACAAATCATCAGGGCACCTCGACGGCAAGTCAGCCCCCGAAGAGACCGACGCCACCTTCACAGATGGGGTTTTCCCGCACCACAGGACAACCCCACCGACTTTGGGACAGTGCAATGGGGTGAGGTTCCCATCCTCGCCCCTCGCCCCGTGCGCAAAAGCGCCGCCACTTTTTCTCCTTTGTCCCCTCTTCTTATAAGAGGGGTACAAAGAGTGGCACCTCCTCCTGCTTTTCGGCCCCCTCTTCTCATAGGAGGGGTACTAAAAGCCGCCAACGCCTCGGTTCAATTGGCTTCGCCCAAGGTGTCTCGGATAACCCCAGGCTACTGAGCCCCACCGCCACGTCAAGGCTTGAACCACGGTGGGGAGCCTACGTATCCTACGTATTATTCTGTGACCTGTATAGTATTCAAATAAGAACTATAATCAATATAATCGATTGTTACGTAGTGATTGTGTGTATATGACGTACGTAATAATTATTAACATTTCTCTTTTTAAGGTATCGTTTATATTCCACCAAAAGCATGTGAAATTTATTTTCAATCACATCGGTTAGGAGTTACCTAAGAGGCGTGAAAACCACACGGCACTAGACTCCGGCACATCAAGATTGTGATTCACTTGCATGTGTTAGTCCGAACAATTCCACTGAACAACGCTTCGTGAAAAATAAGGTAGAAAATGTTTGGAGAACTGATATACTTAGCAAAAACATGAGTATCAATCTGGCTGTAAAGAACTTGGATATCTATGATTCGATGTTATGCTGCGTTGGATGTGATCTAATGGAAGGAGCTGATATTGAACTGAATGTCTACGCCGAACTCCAATGCTAGGCTATTTCTGGAATTAAGGAGACCTGCCGGGACTTTTTAGCAAAGGTTAGTTATAAAGCCACAAGCCCAACGGCCCGAATAGAAACCGTATTGACAGTCAGCTGGCTGGTTTCTTTCCTCTACATCTATAAACTACTGCGTTCGATTAAAATTCAGTTAAATATGGATACAGTCCAGGACAACTAATCAACAAAAATAAAAACAAATCCAAATGCCAAAAATTACTCATTCATAATTATTATAAACTAGGACACTAAAGTGTTAGTTGGTCGTACGTTTGAAAATTTGCAAAATGTTTTATAACAGCAAATGATAAAAGTGCCGTCAGCTCTGCGCAGATAAACGGTTATCACGAGGATAAAAAATATGAAACGAATTTGCAGTGGAAATTTTAATATATTTAACACATACATACACACAAGCAATACATGAAACGGGCCTGTTTGAAAAATATCAATTATTTTTTCATTTTGGTTTTTCATCAAGTTTAACCTTCTGCTTATTTGTCTGTTCAAATTTATTCGCTGCCGTTTGTTATAAGATGAGGCGTTTTCATGTTACAACATTTAGCCAAAACTATTATATATTTTGAGCAGGCAAACGAGAACAGCGCCTTATGTCGACTTTCAATGCACACAAATGTCAGAGCTAATACAGATTACTTTGCATTAATTCCGAATTTTATAGGCTTTGCTAGTATAGTAAATTACTCTACGACCGAACAAAACGCGAATGCACAGCTATCAGTCCACACTGGTTTTTTGAGAGCAAGTGCAAGCTTGACCGGCACGAACGGTGTGTTTTGGTTGGTCTAAATAAGCTGCAATGCAGCCATTATACATAGATTGGTTAATTATGTTCTGTATCGTCCTACTTGAGTGGGATTCGTAAAGAATAACTATCATAACAATTTCACCGTGGACTATCTGTGGCAGTGGTAGGATAATATTGTCTATAATATAAAATTATTTATACATGATGGTATATTTAACATTTTTATAATATAAAATATATGTAAAATTATAATTTATTAACTATATCACACATTGATGTCGGAATAATCAGGGAAAATCTGCCCTATTTACTAGTTAGTACCATGTTAGTTCCAATAAAATTCTAGAATTTCTTTTTATAGAACAGGGGTGCAAACGAGAAATTGGAGACTCTTTACGACTTCCGACGCCCATGAACATCCACATAATTACTATGCTGATGTGTTGTCCACCGGCTAGACACAAACCGCACGAAACGCGACACTGAGGATGTCAACTTAAGGCGGTATTATGTGAGCGAGAGGTACTTCCCCGGTTGTGCCGGCCCAATGCCGTTGCATATTAGGATGTAGTGTCAAGCACTATGCATGACACTATCCTATGGCACCACCTCTTCCATAAATTTATACCGCGAACTGAATAGTGAAACATCAAGCACCTTCACTTGTACCAAGCAAAAAATGAGACGAACTCTTTGACTTGGAAACAAATAGTTAATTAGGGAAAGAGCTCGTTAGGGTAAACTGTAACAAACTCTGGCATACTTTTTCCTACTTAGAGTAGACTTAAGAGTTTGCTGAGGTTCTCAGGGGCGTCGAAGAATACTGTATAATTATTTTATTTATTTTTGTAGTTGCACTTTTAATGCTCGTCGAGGTTTCGCTTACACTTCAAAAGAGATTGGCGAGTTGTTTTTACAAACAAATTCTACACAAATTAATACTAGTCCGCAGACAAGACGGATGTCTGCTTCTTCGAGTTAGTTTATGCTTCATGGTCTGATTCATCACAATACATCCCGAGTGAAATGAACGCTGAGCAATATGTTTGTTTTATTCCAGCTTCCAATATTAGGAGGTTATACATTAATTTTATATCTCCGAGATGCTGCGCCGCTTCATCTGGATGCCCGTGTTCCTCGCTTATACAGGACAAATATATATTCTTATAGGTGCCTTCCCCCGCTTTGACCTGTGATGAAGATATAATAATTTCCTACTCCTCATGTGTTCCTCTGTTTGAATTCATAAGAGGGTCCAAGCCACAGATTTTAGACCACTCCCTCGGGGTCCATACAATGTTTACGCAAGGGGCCGTTGCCGAACCTGGAAGCGTAAGGATACCAGCTGTAGGCATATATATATTTTTAACGTAACGGGGTGCAAACGTGATTTATGCCGGCTCGTTCGCTCACATGCCCATATAAACACAATTCAGATGTAATAGAGCAAGGCACTACCTTTTATATAACCTTTTCGTGCGGTTTAGTAGTTTTGAGTAGCCATTGGCATATTGGGTTTGGGGGATGTTAAAAGGTGGTGAACGCATCGGCAGCGCATCGCATACAGTAATTATGCTGATGTTCATGGGCGTCGGTAGTCGTAGAAAGTCTCCGATTGTCTCCCTATACTAAAAGAAAAAACCTTACGCTCCTACAAAACATATTTATCTTTTGACCTTACGCTCACAGAATCATGAAGGAATAGAAAATAAATCTGGTCATGAATGCATGCTTATTGGTTTAACCCTTACGCGTAAGACGCTCCCTAAAGAGCCTATTGCCATCGTACAGAACATTCTCGGGACCTACAATAGTGCCAGAAAGAAGATAAAATATGTTTCTACAGTATATTCCACTCCTACACTTTGCACCACTTAAAATCACAAACAAATATGTCTTCGTAATCCACTGCAAAGCAAGTAATATGTACCGAGTGAAATTTAAAAGCGAGTAAATAAACCGCATAAAGAAGATCTAGCCACACGCTGGGTAATGAAACCTCTAAGGCGTGTTACAGCGCTTAAAGCGATTTTAAAGTGGACATAGTTTTATAGCCGCAGCTGCAGCGCTGCCGGTGATAAAAACGAAATTATCAGTATTTTTAAAGCGTACACAATTTGTCGCTTATTATTTTGCTAAATATTTCACCACTTAAAGTGGTTCATGTTCACCATGATGCTCAAGTGCACTTTTTATAGTTTAGGGTATTTACATAAAAATGTTTAAAGTACTTTATAACAGTAGTTACTTATAATAGTAATGTTTTCGCATTTAGAGCGGTTTGTGGGTAACCGGGAGCCCATTGAGTGGGGGTCTTACTGGCGTGGTCTGTTAGTGTCAGTAGTAGTCAAAAGGCTTAGACTTAGCTAAAAGAAAACAGAAAAAAGAACATTTTAAACTTATATTTTTGTTGTTCATTTCATACAAAATAATGATTTTTATAAATAGTCATTTCTTTCGGTGCGAAACTCTCGCTGTGCATGATTTAATTTTATTTTTGCATATATCTCGCAGATAATATGCAAAAATAAAATTAAAATATATTTTTAAAAAATGGTGTATTCTCTGTCGAAGTCTCCGAGACGAAAAAAATCAAAGTCTAAATTAATAAATATAATAGAAGTATGTTTTTAAAGAGTCACTGAAGAGTTTACATTTTCAACCGACAGAATGAATATCTTTCGCGTTCCTCCCTCAGAGTTGTTAAAAAAATGTTTCCAGCTCAGTAATTTTATTAGGACCCATCGAAATGGCAAAAGTTAATGTTGAATTCGTAAATTATATTTTGCGAGAATAACATTTTTTTCTCTGTTTAAGGATGGTACACATGTTTGAAATATAAACCTAGTTCACGTGTTGAATGGAAAATGCTCACGTATTTTTATCGTAGGTAGAATGTGGGTGCGCTTGTAGGTAGAATTAGGTGAGCTTACAAGACACACATTTTTTTGCAAAAAAAAGAATCGCATTCGGTATGCATGTACGTATTCTCAAATAATAATCGCTAATAATCAATAAACGAAGTTCTACTTAGCAGTAAGCAAATGCCAAAATCAAAATAGCTCAATAGACATAGTTGATTGAATGTATTGTCGCTTCTTGGAGGAAATACATGTTAACACTTAATCTTATATATGAAATTCTCGTGTCACAATGCTACTTACCCTACTTCTCTTTTATTGTTATTATTATTATTTTTTTAGAATAACTGGCAATCGAGCAATCGGAGCCTTTTTACGACTAACGACGCTCACGGACATCCACATAATTACTATGCGATGCGTTGCCCTCCTTCCCTCCCAATGGGCCACCTGCTACTCACTGACCGCACGAAACGCGACATTGAATATGTCATTTTACGGTGGTATTATGTGAGCGAGATGTACCACCCCGGTCGTGTCGACCCAATTCCATTACGTAGGAGGATGTAGGGTCATGCACTATGCACGGCACTACATCTTCCTATTATTTTCTGTTTACAAATTGATATGCATATTCAGTAGCCCTGAGAATCGGCAACTGCTTATTTCTCATGCCCCTAGGTTATAAGGATTTTTCACCCAACCCAGCGAAACAACGTTCGCTAGTAGTAGCTAGTGGGTAAATATAATGTATATACTATTTCCACAATTATTAAGTTACAAATGTAAAATTACATTTACCACTGGTTTCAACTTATTATCATCAGGTAAAACTGAATAAATCAAAACCAACCAAAAATTATAAATGTATAAATATTTAATTTTTAAGTGTTAACTAAATAAAATTGTAGTAAGCGGTACCATTGCTAGATTGACACCTAACGATAGAATGACTGCACAACCTGGAAGCCAATTTTTTGACGATCGTGATCGCGCCGTAGGCTTGCTGGCGGTATTTTTTGTTTGTACCCTTATACTATATAAAAAAAAATATTGCGTACTGAGACATTTAATATAAGTAAAATTTCAACGGTAAAGTGTAGTGTAGTTTATCCATAGTGCCGGCAAAATGACTATCTATAGGCATTCGTTAATCACGTAAAAAAAATATTTGTTCACGAGTGAAAATAAATTCATCGGGATCTTTCAGTGGACACGCCTAGACTGCGATAGTTCGTTTAAATTTAGTAAGTGATAGCGCTATGCTGCACCGCAGCTGAATCGGGCAGGACCAACACTTTAACTTGCTCTCCAAGCCACGAAATTAAAACACAGTCAACCTCCTGACTTCAGATTTAATAATTACACTTTTTGGTCCCACGCGGGGGATCCGAGGTCGTTAAACTCATTAAGGTTATATACGAAACGGGGTTTATGTAGTGAGTATGTGACGTGGTAGCAAACATCTCGTGGCGACAGATAAACGGTCGGTATGCAAGCGCAGGTCTTTAGTGTAACGGGGACGAGTGAAATAAATTTGCTGTGATTTTTCAGTGGAATCGCGTTCACTGAGTAATTTATTTTAGAACCTAGGGCAGGCGCGCTTGGATTTTGCGTTGAATTGTCGTACTACAATTACGAGAACAACAAATGCACAGTCGTATAATATTTCCTACCTGAGGTAGTGCCATGCTATCATATCATACATAGCCATATCATAAGTTACCGGGAAGGCACCTCTCATTCCTAATTTATTATTATTTTTTGTCGTATTTCGTGCAATGTGAACTCTGAAGTGGACCGCTGGGGGGAGGAATGAATGAGGGAATAGGTTTTCTTGACTTTAAGGCGGATGACTACGGGCGGCTGTAGCAAATAATCGTCTCACCCCATCCATACTTAAGTAAGGTAAAGTCCCCAAAAATCCGTCTGTTTCTGATCAATTTTCTCAAAATTTACCGAAGGAGTTTTCATACGGTTCTCGGTAATGGATAGAGCTATACCCAAAGACGGTTTCGGTGCACAATTTGTTAAGGTAGCCGACCCCTGTTATTCACAGACGAAGCCGGGGTGGATCGTTAGTAAACTGTATAAAAACGTTGCGCCATGCTGTGTGCGCTAAGTGTGCGGTGGTCCTAATTCTTCTCGTGTCTCGTGACTGTATTTTGACGATTTAACTTCGCCGCTAGTGTGCGTTGATTCGCGCTCAAATATTTATGTTTAACCTTCGTCGGTCTTAGGCCAAATTAAAGTAAGCATTTGTTATGAACTACCTATATCCTGCGGCTTAGCCTTAATTTTATTTAAAAAACAGCATCATTTTTGCTTTGTAGTTAAATAAGTACGACCAACTAGCCCAAAATCGACTGGAATTAAAAGGGGACAAACTATTATTATCCTTGATAACTAGCAATGCTCATGGGCATGCGCATATCCTAACAATTGATATATAGATGTGTACTCACCTCCCCTCTCCCCCTAATGAGGTCTCAAATGATCACAATGTTCAACTTTTTGGAGCGACCTATATCCATTGTTCTATTTTATCCGACTTGACACGCCACACAAGCGCACCGCAGCAGGTCCTGTGTCTCCGGGGTAGATGCGGTTACCACTTGACACACCACACCAGTGCACCGCTGCAGCTCCTGTGTCTCCGGGGTAGATGCGGTTACCACTTGACGCATCACAACAGCGCACCGCTGCAGCTCCTGTGTCTCCGGGGTAGATGCGGTTACCACATGTAAGTTATAACGCTTTAATAAAACATCACATAGTGTCCGATATTCCATTTTTTTCGGTTCGTTGTTGCCTACCTGCCACCTGGTCTGCAGTTCACTCTCTTTCCC
>JAFELO010001693.1:15142-42970 GCA_017140195.1 Eumaeus atala
GTGGTGCCGTAACTTGTGTGCGCGTGGTGCCGTAACTTGTGCGCGTGGTGCCGTAACTTGTGCGCGTGGTGCCGTAACTTGAATATATTCGGTGTTTTACAGCTAAATTAATTTTATTCTTTCACTAAGTTTTATTTTTGTTCGGACTGTATTAGTATAAAATAACCGTATCACCACACCATATCCACCATATAAGAAGGTGGTAATAAATTGGCTGTATTAAATAAATTTACAGTACTTTCATGCCTTTAAATACTCGCGCTTAACACTGCCTCGCTCTCGCTCGCCTGTCCTCCTCGAGACTACGCTGGTACGCCTCGTCCTACTCGCGCTTAACTCTGCCTCGCTCTCGCTCGCCTGTCCACCTCGTGACAACGATGGTACGCCTCGTCCTACTTGCGCATAACTCTGCCTCGCTCTCGCTCGCCTGTCCACCACGTGACAACGCTGGTACGCCTCGTCCTACTCGCGCTTGACTGCCTCGCTCTCGCTCGCCTGTCCACCACGTGACTACGCTGGTACGCCACGTCCTACTTGCGCATAACTCTGCCTCGCTCTTGCTCGCCTGTCCACCTCGTGACTACGCTGGTACGCCACGTCCTACTTGCGCATAACTCTGCCTCGCTCTCGCTCGCCTGTCCACCTCGTGACAACACTGGTACGCCTCGTCCTACTCGCGCTTGACTGTCTCGCTCTCGCTCACCTGTCCACCACGTGACTACGCTGGTACGCCACGTCCTACTTGCGCATAACTCTGCCTCGCTCTCGCTCGCCTGTCCACCTCGTGACAACACTGGTACGCCTCGACCTACTCGCGCTTGACTGTCTCGCTCTCGCTCACCTGTCCACCTCGAGACTACGCTGGTACGCCTCGTCCTGCTCGCGCTTAACTCTTTGTCTGGCGTCTCGCTCTCGCTCCAGCCGTGCGTCCTCGTCTCTCTGCGTAGCAAAACGCTCCAACGCTTCCACCAGTCCTCCCACCAGCTCCGACACGCCCACGTTACCTAAGTACAGAACGTTAACTTACTATCCGTTTGTAATATCTGTGCATTTCGCGTCGATGACGTCATATTGGAGCTCTCCGCTAACCGTAGCAACATCTATTACCGTGATTAATTAACTCGTCAATTACACTTCTAGTTCTGTGGCCCTGAGGTCGTCCAGTCGTACACATTTGAGTGATCTGTAGAGTAAAGGGCGTTACTGTTGACTGCACCTTCAGGTCAGATACCCTCGCGGGGTGAGCGGAGAGTACTGAGTGCCACAAGTCACGATCTTTTGTCGACCCATACAATATACGTGGATACGACACCACCTACGGACAGGACCAGATCGATATGATAATAGCATTGTCAGTTACCGTTGATGACGGAGTATATCTCGGTGTTGGAGCGCACTCTCATGATGATGACGAGTGCCGGCAGCCGGTCCACGGGTATGCTTCTTATCGTCATGCTCGCCACCGGCCCCAGAGCAGTAGCCACAGACGTTAACAATCTGAATGACAATCATCACAAAACATATATTGGTGTCCAGTGCTTTGCAAACTTTTTTAGACACACGAAAAAAAAAGTTGTAAAGTTACAACTTCGGTGTCACGTTTAGTGCGGTTCGTGAGTAGCTGGCCCATTGGGGGACGAGGAAAGGAGGGCAACCCCTCGGCAAAGTAATTATGTTCATGGGCGTCGGTTGTCATAAAAAGGCCCCGGTTATTCATTTCACAACAAAAAAACACAGTTAATTATGAAGTCTTGTCTGTCAGTCAGTAATAGATTTGAGGCACCGCCGATATGGAGTAATAGCAGCTCAGGAAATAGTCAGGCTCATTTATTATCTGCTGTGATTGTGCACTGCTGGATAGATGCAAGCTATGCTGTTCACCTCAATATATTTAATACATGTATTACTAGCAGGTAACAGTTCTGTCTGGGTAAATTAGTATATTTTATATTATCTTCACTGTATGATGTTATGCGTGACAGACGTATGTATACGTCGTGTATGCACGTACTGAGAGTGCGTATACTCACAGGTCAGCGTTGGCCGGCTGCGTCATATCCCAGCCATAGAGCACAAAGTTGGCATGCAGCGTGTGTAGCACAGTGTCGCAGCCCAGCAGCTGTGCGCAAAACACGTTGGACAGCACAGACTGCTCGTGGTGTAGGTACATGCCCAGCAGGCGACGCTGTGGAACACAATCAGTTAGTACACTGCATCGGGCGCACGTGACGTCATCGGCGCACAGATATTCATGACCGGGTTAGGGGATCAATTGAGAAAGTAACATGCCAGAAGAAACATCGCAAGTACACAGTGTATCTTCACAGGCTAAAAAACTCTATACAAAAGTAATAAAATTCATATTAAAAGTGTAAGCATGCACACGTGCATGTGGATCATTGGGTGTACAATTGTACATGTGTGTATGTGGGTTGTGCGTGTGTGTGAAAGTGTTTATTGAAAAAAAAACCTCTTTAGCCGGCTTTAAACAGGACTCCTTGATGGCATCTTGCAGGGTGCCTTCGAAGAAGCTCGGCGTGTTGGGGCCGTACCGCTGTCGAAACCGCTGCGCGAACTCTATGCAGCCCAGAGCTTCGTCTTCAACGCTCTCGGACACTGGAAAATATATCTCATATGTAAAGTTCTCGTGTCACCGTGTTAGTCACCTCACTCCTCCGAAACCGTTTTGTCGATTTTTATCAAGTGGGTCTGTGAATCGGCTATCTATTTACTCGCTAAGTGATAATTCGCCCAACCAGGCAAAGCAACGTTTGCCGGGTGAGCTAGTGATATATCATGACACACCGGGCTGATTAATGCTCACACAATACCGCCGCCGAGTGCCTCGTGCACTCGTGCGGTCTGCGAGTGCAGTCGGGAAGGGAATTATTTTTAAATGGGCATTTATTAAAATAAGCAAAGCATCGGGTTAACCTTGGGGATTTGGTTCTGTAGTCACCAAATGCGTCTAATAGCTCATTTACCCGTCTAGCAGCCCCCTACCTGTTATCGAGAGTACAAATGGGGGATTTGAATATTCACTTGAGCCTGTGCTCTACAATATATGCGTTGTTAGCCAAGGAAATGATATAAATAACAACTGATGACGTGAGGGAGCTGCCTGCTCATCATTATCACTATTGCATCCGTTATGAGAGACGTCAGTAGCCCGTTAGAGGGACTGGATAAAGTAGCACAGCGCACGTGCACAGCCGTCGGTGGTGCGGATGTCTATGGGCGCGTATGCTACACAATACTCACTGAGCGGCTGCAGGCGCTCCGAGGACACGTCCACGAACATGTCCTCCTCCACGGGGAAGCTGTCCTCCACCTCCTCCACCGAGCTGTTCTCGCTGTCGCTGCTCTCCACTATTATCTGGAAACATCAATTAAAGTGTATCAGCAATAGACCACCAGAGACCAAGGAGTAGGTTTTTATAGAATAGGGGGAAACGAGAAATCAGAGCCTTTTTACGACTGCCGACGCCGATGAATATCTAGACAATTGCTATGCCGATGCGTTGCCCTCCTTCCACAGAAGGTGTGTCTTTACGACGGTATTATTTATTTATTCATGCATACATACGGAAGGGACACGACAGTTCCCTAATGCATCCCAACAGGCTGCAGTTTAACACAAGTTGGTAACACAACAACTCAATACGTTCATACAAAACATGAAACTATTAACATTAATAAACATCTTACTTATTTCCTAATTATTAACTACTGATATTTCTAACATTACTTTTACAATTTTTAATATTTTAATAGGTGGAGTATGAAATACAGCCCAAATCATGATGTAGAATGGTTGAACAAGCGTAGTGCAGTGGCGCTTGTCGTTCTGTAAGATCATAATGCAATGCGAGCCAAAGGTACCTCCCCGGTCGTATCGGCCCAATTCAGTTGCATAGGAGGATGCACTATGCACGGCACTACCTCTACCTAAAGAGTACAAGTAGTTTTAGTATACATACCCTTTTATATTCCTTCTGTTTGTTGGGCGCTCTGTTGATGGCGAGCTCGTGCTGCGGCAGGTCCAGCCCTACCATGGCCAGCACCGTGTCATCCAGCCCCAGCACCGCAGGCCAGCCCGTCCACACCTGCGCACAGATTTATTTACTCGCATAGCACTCGACAACCAAACATAGCCAAAAACTGACTGCCTCGTGGTGGAGTTAAAAAGCATGTCCTACCACAGATCGCGAACCCTCTGGGGTTCGAGTCGAACCAAGTGGTGTTTTTAGGATTTTTGAATTTCTAATAACCTAGAGTCTATGAATCAACCGACTGCTTAACGTCCGATAACAACGTAACGTCGTGCTCCTATTTCTCTCCGGTCATGTTGGATTCAGAGGTCAGAGGAGAGAGGTGTGCAGGTGGGTTGTCCCTATTAGCGATGTCCGCCATAGCAAAAGTCGGCTTGGAGGACCATAATAAAATATAAAATATTATTAACATTGTATTGTGCCTCACCTGGTGGCGCACGGGTATGTCCGTGAGCGCGTACAGGTCGCTCTTGACCTCGCGCACGGTCTTGGTGCCCGGGTACTTGAGCGTGTAGTCCTTCTCGTCGTGCCGCACGTGCAGCACGTACGTGCGCGTGAACCGCTCCGCCAGTCTGTAGCGACGTCACGTATCATGACAGCGGACAGCTCCGTCAGTTTACTCAACAACGAATATAATATAAAACGATGTCGCATTTACTGATGAAATAGACTTTAAGAATAATTAATTATACATATTATATATATTTAAAATCAATTTACAATATATTCTGTGAATATATTTCGAACATAGATTCTTTAACCACTGTCTCAATATTTTAACACAGTCGATTTAATTTCCTTAGGTGTGCAACTCAAATTGTCAGGTAAGAAGTGCATATCGCAGTATAACATGAATAACATAATTTTTTAACCTATATTTAAAGTATGATATAAGTAAAAAAAAAGTAATAAATTATACCGCCTAGTAGCTAATTTGTGGATACATAAAATCTGCCTTTAATTCATAAACTAGTTACTCATGTGCCTGTGTCCAAGGACGTCGCCAAGAAGGAGCAAAGAACTCCCCTTTTTTCTTTCTTTAAACTCGTCAAATTAATATAATTGACAAAAAATACGATAATTGGCTACTGAAAAAACGTACTCATCATCAGCCATTAGCTGATCGGAGGCCTTCAGCCGCAGCACGGCGTCCCTGGCGAGGCCGAGACTGCACAGCTGCGCCGAAGAGGTGGCCTTCGAGCCGCCCAGGCCGGAGATCTGTTGCCGACACACGGGCACGCCGCATACCATCTCCAGGCGCTTCTTCAGATCACCTGGAAACATTTAGTGATCAAAACAAGGTCAGTGTGACGAATAAATTAGTGTGAAACAGCGATTGAAAAATCGAGCATAAAGTCACGGCAAGGCTTTACCGTCACATCTACCTTTCGCTTCAGAATCACGTCCGTTTTTTAGGAGACAAGCTGAAGTTATCTAGCCATGTGTCGCATCTATACTATTTTTTAACTTAGATCATGTGAATTATTGGAAATTGCTATAGTAGTCCATCTATCTATTCTAAAGGAAATTGGCATTGAGCCATAAATATTAATGACATCAAAACTGCAGTCAATTTGAGAAATTGAACACCTTTTCTTGACAGTTATATGGATGCCTATGGGCGTCAGTAAATGTAAAAAAAGCTCTGATGGTTCTTTTGCACATATAGCCCATGTAAAACATGTATAAGCATACTCACTGACAGTGGCTAAACCAGACATTTTTATTGGGTGTATTTTATTATTACAGTGTACTTGTAATTCTACTAAATCTGATATGTTATTTCTATTTGATGAAGTTGAAGCTAAACTGTCGTCGTCTCGATCTGAAAGAGAAGCAAAGATATAATGAATGTATCAGGATATTGAAAAAAAAAAAACACAATCAGGTAATTAAACAATTGTTTTCTACTTTAAAATGTAGGTTTATTAATGTATAACCACAAAAATATATTTTATCCAGTAAAAGATTTTATGTCAAAAAAAAATTTTTTCTTTTTTTTCACCACAAAAATACTGTCTCAATCTAAATGACTTATAGTGAGTAGAATTATGAAAACTTGAAAGACTGCATAAATGATTATACAATAAGATTTGAGGAGAACTTGAATGTGTCAACGATAATGTCATTGTCTTTAAGACATGTGTGCAATATGACATGGCCTTGAACCCTTGCAAAAATAAAATAACAATAAAACAAATACATAAAGAAAAAAAAACAATTCCCCTACACAGTAACCTTCTATTTGACCATACGAAACAAGACAGCATAGTTACCTATCAGTTTACTTCCACACGAAGTGAGCAGAGGTACATTACAGGTGGAGCAAGTTCATGTTTCAGTCTCTTAAAAAATATGCAAGGCGCTCTGAGAGAACTTAGTTTAACACTCTGTCAGTGTAAGTACTGACCAGTATTATAGAAGTTTGTTAATACAAAAAATAGTGCCATGCCATGTTGCAGCAGAATTAGACTTGTCCAGCAGGAGGAGATGAAGGAGTGGGTACAATTTATTTGTTGTTCATTGTGTTATATTGTGTACTGCGTTGTTAATTAAGTTACAAAGTTACATATAGTAATGTCGAACTAGCCGAATGTTGGCTATGGTGGCCATCTCTGTGAAGAGCCATCTGAGCGGGCCTCTTATAGTGCACAACTATTTGGGCAGACACAAGTTCTAAATTTCCGTGTTTCCTCTTTCTTCTATTCCCATGGGACGGATATCCAATACGATAGCAATCAGGCTCAGGACCGATGGCTTAACGAGGCACGGGGATGTAACACCATTGACTTCCTAACTCCGGACAGTTATCAGAATTTGAAAAATCCTAATAGCACTTTTTGTACAGTTTGACCCGGGATTTGAACCCAGAATGTTACATCTGCCGCTGAACATGCTTACCATTAGACTATGGGGCAGTTAAAATTACATATAGTAATAACATGATGCGTACGTATGACAATAGAATAACTCACCAGGTGGGTGTGTTTTTGGAGTTATCACAGATATATCATCATCAATCATTTCTACATCGTGGGTGTCGGTGGACACAGATGCTGTGTTGTTGCCGTCTTGTGGCATCACTCTGTTTATTGCTGACTGGAATATATAAATTACTGTCTTTAACATATTGAACATGAGAAAAACGAATTTATTTATAAATGCGAATCTTTTTAAAGAAAATCTGGCGATAATATTAATTTTTGCAAAACCTTGCAGATGTGTGATTGGCTTGGGCAGAAAATCACATATAGCTGAGTAAATTGGAGTAATAACTTTAATTATAAAGTAACAAGCTACTTCTAATTAAATTGAGAGAATACATTTATTTAATGTTTTGAATATATTGATGTGGATTATGCTAAGATATATAGACATAAAATTGATACACATTTGTTCTGGATATTGCAATGGTGATAAGCCATTTGGTAGTTCTACTCTAGTCAGGGCTAGAAATGGATATGGTGGTAGTGTAAGACTTTCAGATTCCAAGATATTAAATCCATTGATAAATAATGAAAACATTATTTTTTAAATTAAAATCAATGCAAACACTTGATAAATGGTTGGTACAAAAGTAAAAAAAGTCATTATGCCACTGCCAATACTCACTTCAAAGGATTTGTTTGCAAATGGATGTGACTTCACACTAGTCCAATTAGATTTTTTTGTTAGTCAGCTCTAACTTGTTTCAAATTTCAAGTATACACAGACCTTGAGTATATTAGTAATTAATTATTATGAGGCCACAGTTCTAACAAATTAACAACATTGGTAACAAAATCAATGTCTCCTAGAGCATGTTATTTTTGATTTAAGAACAATGATACTAAAAAATCTATGGACTTTGATGTATGAAGAATTACTTACAAAAGCATAAACAATAAATTAAATAAATTGTTATGTTTGTCATCGTAGTCATTTGCATACATAAAATGACATGTAATTGTGGAATGGGCACAATGTAATCAAATTATAAATTCAAAATATTATACAACTTTGCCGTAGAGTGGAGAAAAATTGTTAATGTTAATTTAACCACCTTTAAAGACTATATAACAATAAACAGAAAAGCATTACATAATTTACTTCCCTTTCTGTCTTCCTCTAGATTATGGTATGTTAAAGAGTGTCAGAATTAGCAATGTCCATAAACATCCACACATTCATATGTAAAATAAATGTTTCTTTCCCACGTCCACGCCATCATCCATATTGAGCCATTACAACTGTTACAAATTTCATGCTAGATGTTACGGCATTACAATAATGAGCGACCAAGCTCTTAAAAATATTTTGTGTCTCCATTGAATTAATAAAACTTAGTTGGACGATTTGCCAGCCTCTGTCTTTATACACACAAGTAACAAAGGTTTTAAGTCACACTAATTTTATTACTCCTTTTATATTGCAATATATTGATACAGAAGACAATAAACAAAATATAACGCACCAGCAAGTCCCAGTTTGTCTCTTCTAAGTGATATATAGCTTCCGCAACATCTTCAATGTTAGTTATTCCCTAAAATAAACGTTATTATTTAGAAAATAAATCGACAGAGATGTCTGTTGATGTTTACACTTACAATGATCTCGTACCACATATCCTTCCAATGTTTAGACGTAATTATTACACTAAGTTCTCGTATAGTGACTCTTTAAAACAATAGTCTTTGTGATATGGAATTGTCAGTAAATAAAATAAACCATTAGTAATACTTTTCCATTATTTGAGTATACAAAATAATTGAAAATATTACGTTTCACGTTACGATTATACAAAGAGATAAAGGAGAATGAACAGTCACTGTTTTTGTATACTTTATAACCTGTACGATTTATTATTTATCGATATTTAAGTACTGTTAAGAAGATAGTAATAAGTGTTATGTTTTTTACCTGAAAATTCGCAAGAATTTCTTCCCTGTTTTCAGCCATCCTGATAAAATAGAGCTAAAAATCTTACACTTCTAATATGACATTTAAAATTGCAGACATCACAGTGGTGCACACTCAAACATTGGTCATTGACTAGAATTGTGAATCAAGAATAGACATTGTAGACAATTACTTTCTTGCCAGATAAAAAAAAAATAGCATAATATTTTTATGTACATAATATTATGTATTTCCTAACTGTAATTTCTTTAAAAGCTATATACAGTGACATAGATACTGAAATCATTATTAATCTTGTAATATAATTGTTGAAAATATTTTGATAGGTGACGTGAACATGTTTTTCTTTCCATTCTGATCATTATGAATAATCAGCTGGTGTATAATATATTATATTATCACGCTTCTTGAATTAAATATTCCTCACTCATTAGATTTTTAACAATGTTTTTGACATACCTAACGTAAATCGATAACCCTATACAGTTAGCGTTGCACGAGAAAATATGACTACATACAAACATTCCGAGTAATGATAATGTTCCGAATGGGCGGAATCTGCGAGCGAGAAATCGTAATAATTCATCTCTTTTACTCCATCGGGTGATATTCCATCACGTAATATTCCATCGTTCGAAAAAGACTCACAGATAATCATTTCTTTTTTTTTTATTTTTGGTCCGAAGTAGACTCTTGTATATATAGCTTCTGTATATGTACAATGCAAGGTCGTCGTCATCATCATCATAGTTCTTCAAAGTATATTGTATACCAATATAGAGAAGAAAATCCAAGCAATGCGGATTGCCTTTCCTACGCATTTCCAGAACCAGGAAGGACTGTGTTAGCACATGCCGTAATAAATTGCAATAACTAGTAACATGGTTTGATTAGCGAAAAAATATTTATTGGTCACATAGCTTGTGGATGATGTTCAAAAAATACTTACCATTTAATAATACATTATTTTTAATGTTTTATTACCATTACATAATCTATTTAATATACATAGGTATTTTGTATTGTAAGCGATATACACAAATAGAAATCGATTTTACATGGAAATCATATGACGCCCATCCCTAGATAGCTGGATTCGGCTTCAATAGTGTCTGTTGCTACGGGGAGAATGCGCGTAAGCACCGCGCACGCGCATAAGTATCGAACTTTTGAATTAAATTCCCGCGCCGAAAATAAATTCTGTACATATATAATCCAATAAAACTAGGGTAAGTATTATCATTTATTTATAACATTATATATTATTTAATTGGTATTCATATTATTTTAGTGTTTATATCACATTCGATTCAGAGTTTTAGAATATAAGAACATCGCAACGAAAAAGTAAACCATTTATTTTTTTAGACACTTACTTTAAATAATAATCATTTTAAGTTTGTAACCCTCACCACGGATCCGAAGTGCTGTTAGCGTTAAAACTATCCCGAGAGCAATTTTCTTCGCGGTAGAAACCAATTATTAAGTTATTTCAGATTGAAATGACAACAACTGCTGTATTTGCCATATTTCATTCAATTCATTCAGTAACATTTGTGTGAACGAATAACAAAACATAATACAAAAATTTTCGCATTTTTGACATTACATTAATAAGTAAGATTAAATTGTACATTAATGATTCTTAATAATATTAATAATACCGACAGGTACCTTTTCACTTACTTTACTCGTAGGTACTTACTACAGTAAATAATATATTTTTTTAATGACTTATAGATATCTAATTCAATTCTAAAGTCTAAATGTTTGTACTGAAGTTTCTACCTACAACAGACTGCTCGATGTGAACTACAAACGTACCATTTTAATTAATTGTTACTACGTGTAGGTATTTATTCATAATTTGATGTTCACGTGAAGCGCAAACTCAAAGAAGCACTTTAACTAGTGATCCTTAGAAATATGGTGCTAAAGGTATGTAACTCCTAATACACGGTACAGTAACGCACAATAAAATGCTTTTGTGGCCTGCAATTAGCTGTTTTCAATCATACAGTCCGAGGCCAGGATCGAAATCTAAAAGCCCCGATTCTCATTTCGATAGTTCGGACTTCTAATCAGGAGAAAGCTCTACACTGGGTATCCAAATAGAATACGATCCTTTAAAGTTTCAACAATAATGATATTAAAAGAATAAACTAAGCAGATATGATAATCATCCTATCTGCTGAGTTTGTATTGTCGGCTTTACTCAGATTTGCGCTATGTTTAGCACCGTTGGTAGTGAACTACTACTACTAATTAGTATTAGACATTTTAATAAAAAAATAACTACTTCTAGGGTTGATATTTAACAAATAGCATCCTAATCTCTAAGTACTTCAAATAAATGATCTGGGTCGTTCAAGGACTCCGAAACGTGGGATAGGTTTTACTACTATAAATACTAAAATAATTTTCTTGACGTGATAACGTCGTGTAAATCGATAACGAGCTTTATAAGCGTGATTTTTTATAAGCATGATCATAGTCACGTTCCGAATTATAATTTAAGTAATATACTTAATGGGCGTAGCCTGCGAGCGAGAGAGCGTTACAAGTCGTCTCTTTCACTCCATCGGGCGATGTGTTTAGATACAGAACTAGAGGACCGTTATGATGTAAAATTATTTCGTCCGTAAAGATACTTACAGACAACCAGTTTTGTTATTTGTTACACTTTCAGGACTAGGTGAACTGAATAGAAAACATATTTTTATAAATTTTCGGTGGTCGGACACTAGAGACATGCAAAGGAAACTTTTTACACGCCTACATTTGAGTAATTGTGTTTTTGTATATGAAAACTATTAATAAAAATTCCTTTGTTGTTTTCCAGGTAACATGGCTTCTCAGGCCATATGCGCCAGTCTGATAGTGCTGCTTATCGTCGTCCCCGTCTCCCACACTCTCACCTATGATGAAGGTAAGCAGTGAAGGCCGTTTATTATTTTTCAATATCGATTAATAAAGGTATCGATTATATAATATCAATTAACACTGTGTTTCGATTTCCTATGTGGGTGTGTAAATATACAAGCGATGTAAGTAGTATAGATCCGCTCTTAGAGTTATTTACGAAGTGTGACTTTATTTCAAGGATTCACCATAATAATTGCTTTACGAAATGTCTTATTTTGAGCGTTCAATGTTAGGTGTACTTTATATGCACCTGTTTGAAAAAAAAGGTAGACAAAATCAATCACTGTTAGGCTAACGACTTAGAAGCCTTTTTGTTGGCCCTCTGTCAGAAGGAAGGTAATGTTTTTCGAGCGTACGTGTGTTTAATTAACCTTTGTTAATTTAACCTTTGAGACGTTGTTGAGTCAGTTTTGATAACACGAGTTAAATTTTCAAAAGTAGACGGTGAGCAAAATAATGCTTAATTTTGACAAGCATCGTCATGTAAGATAATACAAATATATGTAGGTACGAAAATGTTGATAATTTCGCGAGGTGATCTCTGTAGGTTTATAAAACTACAAGCATTATCTCAAACAACGACCAGCGTCATTAATAAAATGTGAGTTTCCCAAATAAACCTAAAGATTATTTACTATTTTATATTACGCAGCAGAGTGAGTTTTCCTTACCTTTTGTATCGCTCAGTGCTGGCTTGAAACAATGTTATGATTACGTCCGCAAGGCCCTTTTCCAGAACAGTAAAGGACTCTATCCTCTCAAGAGCTTCCCACAGGACTGCTATTCTCCACTTTTTGTACGAAGCGGAGACCTGCGACCTTGAGAAAGTCTGATCGCAATCCTATACTTAATATGTGGTGCTGGAAAATGTTGCGCTTTCCGTGAATCGCGCCGCATCCATACTTCAGGAGCTTCATATATATCAGGTTCACATATATCAGGTTCTCCAGACATATAGGTCTCCACAGGATAGATAGCGAGTAAGAGCAATGTCTACCTTAAAATGTCGCCGGTAACGGGCTAGTGGTGCTTGGCTCTTTTTTTTGTTAACGCAGTGGAATGGAGTAACGCATGATGCCTAGGGGCCTGGGTGGCCTAGGCCGTATGTAGGACTATAAATTTGGGTTCCTTACCGACTAAACACCTACGGGTAGCCTTCAGCCGCTTTAGGTGTAGGGTTCCAGATCTGCAGGCGACAGGACTCCTACTTTGACGGGCTGGCCCTGGCGAAAGAGACTCTTTAAGGGAGTGTCCGGCTGCCTCTGAACTACCGACGCCGTGTCTCCCGGCCCAGACACGGGCACTATTATTGCTGGAGGCGCAAGATGTAGCACCTCCTTCGCGTGGCCGTTTAGTGGCTTTGCCCTGCGCTGATCTGACCCATTACGGCTTCTGCATCAGCGATGCAGCATGCATCATCCTTACCGCAGAAGATAAAACCACGATTTGAGACTACGGCGCGAGCAGGAGGAAAGGATACAAACTTGAAAATTATTTTAAGTTAGGAATGTCTGTGGGTAAAGTCGCTTATACACATACGCGTTGTATGTTCGGTTCTCAGTGTTATAGATATCACTAAGGGAGCTTATCGACGTGACTGGCATCTTTTTAACGGTACGGCTAACGTGCCAAGCATGACATACAGTTAAAAAACGCGTAGTGTAAAACAGACCTAAGTGTAGTGTAATCCTGTAAAAAAGTTTAATAAATCGTAGTGCTATGCTGCATTGCAGACGAAGTGGACTGGCACGAAGTACGTCTTGCTCGCATGATACCACCTTAAATTGACAACTTCGGTGTAGTGCTTATAAAGTTTTTGGGTAGCCGGTTGCCTATGGGTCATGACTACGCATTATGCGCGTGGCGGTAGTCATCAAAAGGTCTTCTCTTTTCACCCCCTATAGTAAAAAAAAAGCGGATGTTAACGGGCGTTGGCAGTCACCAATTGGTTCAGATTGTTTGTTTGCTGTATAAGACGTTACTTTAAGGTGTGTGTATGTATGATCAGTCATTTTCTCTTGAATCTCGAGTCCTGAATCTTGGTGTAGGGCTGATCCAAAGTGTACTGTCAAATCCAACATCAGACGCAGCCTAAACATTATGTACATTGATAATAACCGTTTAGCAAAATTCAGACAAAAGTCTTCAACCAACGCGTTCTCCCCGTGAAGACCTACGGGGCCGAAACATGGCCTCTTAATTTACCGCAAGTTTGCGGTAGCACAACGGGCAATTCAACGTAGCATGTTGAGTGTTTCTCCGTCCGACAGAATTCGTAAGGAAATGATAAGGCAGAGAACTAAAGTCTCCGGCATCACGCGACGAATAAGCTCGCTGAAGTGGCAATGGGATTGTCACTCACTTAGAAGAACAGATGGCAGATGGGCCAGTAAGGATCTGGAGTGCAGGCCGTGTTTAGGAAAACGAAGTGTTGGTCGACCGGTTACCAGGTGGGAAGACGATCTCCGTGCAGTAGCCGGTCCGGGATGGATGCGAGTAGCAGAAGATTGGTCGTCTTGGCGTTCATTAAAGGAGGCCTACGCCCAGCAGTAGACCGATAAGGGCTGATAATGATCAAAATGATGAGTAAATAAATTTATTATAATGTTAACATTAACTTGCCACATGTTCATGAAATAAGGTACGATGGGGTTGTCATGTCCCTGTTGGATAAAAGCGCAGAACTAAAATAAAGATTAAAAAAAGAGTCCTTATTCGCTGCATACAATATTGCGATACATATTTAAATTACGAATTAATGGAAAAACGTTAAAACCTCCAACCGATGCTCCGGGTTTAGGGAACGCAACTAAATGCGCATATAGTCGTTAGTGAAAACTGAAATGTGGAGCTGTTGCAACAGTTGGAATATAAATAGAGCCGTGTCACTAATGAGGGGGATCTGTGTCACTTCTATCCATTTTCATTGTCACAAAATACATTTTGTACGACGAATTAGAAGCATTAAAGTACTCTACCATAGCACAATCATGGCTCTAATTGTGTAATACAAATACTTCCTATTTTATCTTTTGTATTCCCCTGCACTTGTTATGTTGCTGGTGAGTTATGTGACAGACATAATTCTCCAGCTTCTCCGAACTGAATTTCGTCTACGGCGGCAATCTATGTGCGGCATAAGTTTAGCGCTCAAGTGTGTACGTTCCGACGAGATGACGGTACGTAATGACGGAAGAGAAGTCAGACGCAGGACCGACGATTTAACATGCTCACGAAGGCCCGAGGGTGTAGCACCGCCAAACTCCTGACTTGGGACCGTTATTTAATGTTGAAAAAACATTAACACTTTTTGATCCCACTCCGAACTGGAAGTCGGGACTTCAAGATCAATGGTTAAGTACCACAAGACCAGGCTGTCGTGTACAAGAAGTAACCATGGAAGGTTATATTTTTCAAGTTAATATATTTTATATAAAGACGAAGTGTCGGAACTGTCAGTCCATCAGGGACCAGGGCTATCCGATAGTGCGGTCGGGGCCATTTGATACTACTGGTATTTATAATCACAATCCGCACAACTGGAAATGATCATACGGAACACAATAATACAACCACACATTTAGAGGCCGGCACTAAGTGAGCGAGCTGCGAGAGTAATGTGAGAGTTGACCGCACTGCAATAACATCACAACAAATTGCTATCATTTGTTCATCTGGACTGAGGATATACATGTATCCTGTATTTTTGAAAAATACAGGATACACGATTTATACTGAACTGTCATTCTAAAGAGTATGTGATTGTGAATAAACCACACATTTTTCACACGCGCGTGATATTAAGACTTTTTACACAGCAGATTTGAAAGTAGTGGATCATTTAAACACATTTATTTTCAAAGTCAGCGTTTTTTAATTTCTAGTTGTTTCTACAAAGTGCATTTGACATGCGCACACCTTTCGTACGGACGGTTTTGAGACGCTTACTGTGTGTCTTGTGTCTTGGTCATTTGGTAAGTCAGTGCTCATTACGGCTGTACGTTTTTCGCGCAATAAAATCTTGTTTTCTAAGACACACACTTAGATTACTGTCAATGATGTTAAACATGAATTCGTAGACTGTAATAAAAAAGTTATGTGGACCGTGATAATTACTTTATATAATTTAATATTTTTTGTCGACTTTTAGGTCTTATAAATGTTAATATTAATTGTATATTGTTTATAGTAGGACGCCTTGTCGATTTTTGCCTTTTAGATATTGGCATTACTATATTTTTTAGGGCCGCGATAAGATTCACTATATCGATTTTATTTTTTAGTATTTGTTGTTATGGCGACACAGAAATACATCATCTGTCAAAATGTTAACTGTCTAGCTATCACGGTTCACGAGAAACAACCTAGTGACATACAGAAGGACTGACAGACATCGGAGTGTTCTGTTTTTACCATTTGGCACGGAACCCTAAAACCCGAGGTTTACCAATAAACGTATGACATAAGTCTTTGCTTCCCGTAATTTGGCGTCACCTGTAAAGTGGTGACACCGACCCGGTGTCATCCGACCACATGTCCCATAACAGGCGTCCATAACGCGTTCGTCACACTTCGTTACTCAAATGACGCTTCATGTGGGACCAGGTGGCATTTGAACCTCACCAGTGGCTACTACAAACCTTACGTTTTTTATAGTACATGTGGGCAAACGTGAAATCGGGGAATGTTGACGTCTACCGACATTCATATTATAGTCATGCAGAAGTGTTGCCCTCCTCCCTTCCAATGGGCCACCGGCTAACCACAAACCACACGAAACGCGACAGCATTGCTGTCACTTAAAATCGATGTCATGTTAGCGAGAGGTACCTTACCAGCCGTGCCAGCCTAATTGAGCTGCAGTTTATCATAATACTACTGCTTACAAAACTAGAATAATAAGCAGCTACTGGTGGCAGTCGAAATATTACGTAAATACTGTATGAAAACTAAAACTAGTTTCGATCTGGAAATTCTATACTATATCTATAATCTACTTAAGATTACGTCAGTTTCAACTAATGTTACATGTCAAAGGAAGTAATGTGTTCATTTCACACTTAATTTCAAGATCCTTACAATAATGAGGTACCTATTAAGATTTTATGTGGGAACTTTTGAAATGCCACACAACATCACAAGGTTAGGGGACATGTTTTCGATATTACAACTGTCACCCGAGTGCGACGGAAACGTTGCTAAGCACGACAGGGTGTCATAACTAACCGACGCCCACAGACATCCGCGTAGTTGTCGCCCTCTTGCTCAGCGGAGGAGGAGCCCTCCTCGTGTAGAGGCAAGAATTCAATTATACTTTTTGGAGCATTTAAGGTCTGAAGATTGAACAAAATACAAGGAATATAATCACGTGAAACATTCAGAGTCAGCGTAACGCTACACACATTACTGTGCGTGCGAATATCCCTTGCACCTTTCACTACAATCGCATTGTTTAAATTAGCATGGATTAACGATACAACGAAATATATTGTAGCCCGAAATGTAGATCTATCATAACAGCTATCATAGTGGCGGATATGAGCGAGGCAGTGGGCGAGGACTCCACTAGGTACCAGGAGGTCGGGTCCTGTCGGCTGCGCTCGGGTGTGGGCATGACATCAGCGAGCTCCCACGTAGCGCTGCTAGGGCTGCGGTCTCTTCGCACCAGTTTATTTATGCTATCACATGTTATAGGAGTATGTTATACGTATATAGTAGCTAACATTGAAAACAAGCATTACATTTTGAAGAAAGGGAATAAAATAACTCAACTGCGTGATGAAAAATCTTGTAACAGGTTTTGTCAGACACGAGAATACGACTGAAGCTGTGTTGTTGTTGTTTCTCTTCTATCTCAAGTTATACCTACCCACATAGCAAAGCAAGCATTAAATATCAACTCTACCATTTTGTCTTAGAATAAATAATAATTGAATAAGTGTAATATGTAATATCAGTAAAGTTATATTCTATCATCTAAATGTTGAATATATAAAGTGGAATTACTCCGCTGCATAGAAAAAAAAAGGAAATTTTCATATAACAGCTTTTTTCGGACAGGATTATGTTACAGAAACCCAGCAGAGCTAAGAAGCAGTCATACAATATTCTCGTATGATACAGCATTATAAAGAAAGAGGCTCTACTGTGTCCTGACCAGAACACAATTAAAAAAATACTAATTCAATTATACAGAAGCGGAACAAAACCACACTTATGAACACAGCCTTTGATAACTTCGTTGAAACATGCAGTCGATGATGTCATATCTCAATGTAATTCATTTTGAGGAAAAACATAAGAACGGCGATACAAGCAGTACTGGCTATTTTTGTATTTTTATAGGATAAGAGGACGAACGAGCAGTGAGAGCGAGAAAGAGAGAGATCTGGTGTCTACCGACCCCCATTAACATCCGAATATGCAGATGCGTTGTCCTTCTTTACCCGACGCCCCCAATATGCCACCAGCTGCTCACAAACCGCACGAATCGGGACTGTAGGTGTAGGTGATATTTTAAGGCAGTATTATGTGAACGAGAGAGAAGAATAAGATAAAGAAAGGATTAGCGTTTACTAAGCGGTGGTGTGATGCATTGCAACCGAACTTGACCAACATCACCGGGGGCCCAGAGGCAATACCGCGGCTGTTTAACAAAGTTGTTTTGTTATTTTAACAAAGCGACATCTTGTTGAAGTAGTAATTGAAAAAGTAAGCCCTACTAGTTCCTCGTTATTTCTTCAACTTTGGCATTCCCCTGCGAATGAAGGAGCAATCATTAATTTTTCAACCCGACTTAAAAGAGCTCTTTAAACTCACTTGAATAATGAATTATATTTGCAAACTTTGAGAAAAATCTGTGTTCTTGTAGATTATAGAAACGAGAGACGATTTATTTCATATATTATACCTAGTAAGATATTAAGTTATTAATTATATGGTAGAAAAATAGAATAACACGATGTTACACTAGTGTGCTATATATAATATTTTGACCATTTTTGCAGGGACTACATAATAGACTGCAAAAATGTTTACTTTTATTATATTTGTGCTTTTAAAGTGTGTAGATTTTTGTACAGTAAAGGTCTTTATTATTATTTTTTATTCTTCTTATTATTATACACTAACTACGCCCCGTGGCATTATATAACACAGATGAAAATCTGTGTTATATAATGCCCAAGGGAACCAATAGTAGGAGGTACTCCAATTGCCGGGCTGTACGTCCGAGGCGGTACATCTTACATTATTTGTTGAATAACTAAACCGTGATGTACATCTAAACTAAGAAACTGAATAAATTTGTAAACATAATTCTATTGTTATGTAGTAATATTCTTGTAAACATACACCAATACTATACTTGTGATTAATCAACGGCTGGCTCAGTTGGTAACGGCAGTTAATCCGCGTGTTACGCCAGAGGTCGCGGGTTCGAATCCCGCCTAGATCATGATTGTTTATATATGTATTTCTATCATAAAACTCTTAAATATGTAAAACTTCTTAAATATATAAAAATATTAAATTAAATATAAACTGTCCGTTGTCCGGTACCTGTAACACAAGTCCTCACGGTACTTAGCACAGGACTGGACTAACGTGCTGTGATAAGTCCACAGATATTATTATTATTATTTGTTGCAACGTAACACTAAATCACAGCAATGTGCTGGATGAAATTAAGATTATGACCCAAGCGCCTGTCCTTATTATGTATTTTGGCACGTGATTGAGAAACTTTCAGCTTTTATAAAATATAATCAGAAAGTATCGCCTTTACAAGCAGAATATTATTGAACATGCAAGCTCGATGAAATCCTCTATACGTCTTTAAAAGCTCTTAAGCCTTTGTAATATGTATTTTGGAGTCCATCTCAAAGATAGAATACCTGTATAATATCTGATAGATTCTAGACTACACGGCGCGCACAGTCTCATGAAGTCTCGCGCAAAGGAACACTAGATCATAATTACCCTTCGAGTCGAGTTAGTTGCACCGCGAAAAGTTAATTAAAACGGATAACACAACTTTGTTTTTGTCATTTTATACATCGCAAGTTCTAATTTTAGGCGGATATAATGAATTTAATAGTTAAGTGTTAAAGTTATTACCTTATCATAGTAGGCTTAATTAGACTTATTTATAAAGGTATAAAAGAAGAAAACTTATTTTTTTAATATAAGGGGACAGAGCAATCTGAACCATTTGTAGACCGACGCCCATAAATATCCGCATAATTTAGTTATTTAACAGTAGTAGGTTCATTCACAATTGAACACATGTAATAATAGCTCATGAAAATACAGACACATAAAGAATAAATTAAACATATAACAATTACTTAGAGATGAACTCACCTTGCAATTAGATAACAGTGATAATGAGAATAAAATGATTCAATATAATTAAAAAAAATACAGTTAAACATTAAAATAACAATGCACTAAATTTCGATATTCGTAAGTGACAATACTATTTCGGCAAGTTTTACACTAACACTTTCCTTAGAGCATAAGAAATATTCAGTGACACAATATTAGTTCTACTAAGAACAAAATTCATGTAAATAAAAAAAAAAATCTAAAGAACAGTCTGTGAGTTAAAAATCAATGTCAACATAAAATAAAAAAAAAAAACATGTCCATAGGTGAAACTATACAACACTTTAAAATTACAATTTAATGAAATTTAAAATATTATCCATGCTAAATACAATTCCGAGTACATACATTACATTCATTATAGGTTAAAATTCATTCAAGTATACACCAAAGTTAAATAAAAAGAATAAATGGAAAAATGAAAAAAAAATTGTGTAAATTTTTCTTTAGCTAGTATGTCAATTTGGTTGTAAATAGTAATAAAAAAATATTAAAATTTGGTATATATAATAATAATAATGTCCAAGACGTATTTCGGTTATGGCGGACATCTCAATAGAGGCCAACTGCATAGGACATTATTGCACGAGTGTGTGCAGGCACAAGGCACACCCCTGTTCCCTCTTTCTACTATTCCGATGGGAACGTACATCTGTGTTTGTATGTGTTTGTGCGATTTGGGGATGCACATGGAGGGTTCTGCACCTCCGAAAGTTACGAGCGTGACGAGATACTTTTACTCGACAAACTTACGACTTAAGGACAAAGTGATTAAGTGGTTTATACGAGATTCACATTGTTTCGATAGTTATAATGTACCTAACGACGTCTAAGGCGCCTGACCATGCGGACGGCCCGGTAACACGAAGTATCAACAACAACCAGGAGGGTCACACGAGCCCCCAACTGAGCGAGCCCATATATAGCAAGACCAGGCCCACGATTATTATGAACCGAGCCCACGCCGTATATGGGCCCGACGCTTTGTGGCGCGGCCTTCGTCGTGAAATAACATCTGTGTAAAATGTGACCACTTTTATTTATAACAAACTAGCCATCCGGCCCGGCTTCGCCCGTTAATAACAATAAAAACTTCCTCGGGAATCGCTATATCACTTGTGAAAACGATATGAAAATCCGTCCTGTATATTTAGTAAAAATGGATTACCAACGAATTTAGAAACGGGGCATTTTTCGGGAAAAAGTATTTTTTGTGTTCGTCAAGATTGTGATGTAATATCCGTTGAGTAGTTTTTGAGTCAAACATAATATATAATGTAAGTTAGTTATCGACATAACTTCAGGCGAAAAATTGAAATGGTCTGTGAACGCATCGCCCGATGGATTAAAACACATCGCGATCTGCTACAGGGCGCGGCACTTTTTATCCCGAAAAATAATAATTCCTTAGGGATAGATGTTGGACCTGATGATCAACGCGTTTCGCCAAGTCAATTGTCAGTTGACGGACTGAAGCGTTATTTATACCTCACCACTCGCATCCTAGCTGTAAACGCCATTAAAACGGGGTCAGACGGGGAAGCGGGAGCGCCATGTAGGGACGGGACGCTTTTTATCGCAATCCCGTTACCCTGCCTCATTATTGAATTATTTGTAATACATCATCTGACTCCTCAAACGCGACGAGTTGAGTGTGTGGAACGGTAAAATAAGCACTATGTGTCAGGGACACGCGACTGGAGTTTACTCAAACATTTCATACATAAAAAAATGTTAAAACAAATTTCATTAGGCGATTTTCGCGCACGGTTTAATTCGGCGGGCAGTTTGGACTTCAACTGATCATTTCTCGCCTCGATCAATCATCTCGTGAGTTTCGAAAGAAAAGCGCGAACCAAATTTCTGAACCTTACAGTTGAAAATACAATGTAATATTGTTCAATAACGATAATTTTAATATCTGCTTATGTTTATAACATGGCTCCCAGACGGGTGTAGGTTAGTTAGGGACGTGGAAGGAAAGAGAAAAAAGAAAGAAAATATTCTTTATTGTGCACACAAGTAGTTATAGAATAATATCTAGGTACAGAGAAACGTAATATTAAACCATAAACTAGTGTACACAAGGACTATCGCCACAGTAGCGATTTCTAATAGACAACCTAAAATAGGGGAAATATACACTTACATTATAAGAGTAAGATCACAACAGAAAGAAAAGGAATTCAAAAATGAAGTATAAACACAAAATATTAATGACAAATTCTATGTGTAATAAATCTATGCAATTATAATAAACATCCATATAATAAATATAAATTAAATAATAATTACACCCATTACATAAATAAATAAATTCATACATTCGCACATCATCATTATCAACATGTAAAATTGTAAACAGATGAAGGATGCAGAAATTTTAAACTTGTGTGTAAACTAAATATAATTAACTACTTATGGCGTTATTAATATAATATTCTTTAAGTAATCTCTTAAAATAATCAATGCTTTTGGCATTCCTAAGGAGGTATGTATTATATGCATATTATAAAACTAAGCCTTAAAAGCTTTGTCTGTATGTGATCGATTTTCTCTATATCTAGTGAAAGAATTATCCCCAATTCATAAAGCGATTCTCAAGGAAGTTAATAGTGTCTAATTTTCTAAGGAAGAAATCAGGCACTTGTTATAAACGGGCGAATCCGTGGCGGATCCTTAGTATACAATATAATACTACCTTGGCGTCATCCGTGAATAATTGGGTTATACGTGTATGGACTATAAATGGACTATTGGAAGGGATAGTCTTAAATGTTTTACCGAAAGATTGAAAATAAACGCAATTTAACATTTAATATACACATGTAAATTTTGAAAAATTCCATCAGATATGCTTGAAATCGGTGCGAGACAAAATCAGCTTTATCTGCTCGTGTCACGTAACACAACGTTGCAACCAACTTCAAACATAGAAATAACATGTCCTGCTTCATAAACTTTCAGTGAGACCTTACTGAAAGCAAATTTCGACTGGTCGAAAGCGTATTTGGCGTTATTCTGTTTACAAGAGAGACAATCTAATTCGAACACAATGACACAAAACGAGAAGTCAAACGTGACTCAAGCTTATGTCAAGCGAGTCGAAAATAGTTTGGGTTGTAAATAGCTGAAGCGCACTAGCGAGCGCGTGTGGGGTGGACTTTACTTTAGAACTCACGTCTCCTCTCTGACTACTGAAACATGTACAGGGATTCATTTAGTTTTACTTTGGGTAAATATTTCATACAATTCTAGTTTTAGGCGAATTTTGTATCGCTCAGGGTTAAATTCAAAGAAGTTACGGTTAAAAACACAATGAAAAAATTGGCATAAAGGGATAGACCCTTTATGCTATCGGACGAAATAAATTCACTTCGCCTTTTATTAGACCTTTTGATGTGGGTATAGTCACAATTTAATAGTGTAAAACATAAAATTATCAGAGTTAAAAAAATATCTCAAAACATATATTTATTTCTACTTAATAGTTTAAGCAATACTTCATAGTCAAATCAAGCTACACATGCTATACCTATAGCAGAGGTGCTGCGCTGCTCAGTGTTGTACAGGTAGAGGGTGCACGGCCCATGCAGGAACCATAAAGATAACATAGATAGAGTAGGTAATTAATTTCAATCATAAAAGAAATATTTTATTAAACCATTGAGATTAATAGAACAGAGTGATGGATGTGGAGGAGGCAAGGCAGGTATGTAAGGATCGTGATATGTGGTCCTCAGTCCTATCTGCGTATCCCTTTGGGGAACTAGCAAGAGGGTGTGTTGTTAACTTTTCGCCTACGACGTCTATCTATAAGAATTAAAGTTATGGCATAAATGCAGATAATAATTTGTTCTAGAACACACACATGTGCACTCTCAAATTGGATGCGAGTAGCAAGGAATCAGTCTCTACGCTTTCATTGAAATTAAGGTGTGAATGCTGATGATGATGAGTTTCGCAATAAAGTAACATTATTCTCCAAGTTTATATAAGTGATAATTCAAAAATAACAAAGTTTTTAAATCATACACATGTATCAGTTGTTGTATTAGTGAATTAGAGATAAAATGGATAAAAATGAAGAAATTGTGTGTCACAGTTCAATGCGCGAACACATCGCAGATAACAAGGCTCCGACCCAGTGAACTATTAAGACGTTGCTTCGATAAATGTTCTAGTTCGATTTTGATTAAATTACAATAATACTCGTATTATAACAAGAACGAAACGATAAAAATGTGGAGCGCCCAAACACGAGACAAAAAAGCTATCCACGTAAATTTGACTTGATTACTTATACTGGTGGTCGCACAGTGGTTGAAATTCGACCGTCATTCATTTAACCTTTAAGTTCCAACATTAATAAGTTCTGTTGTCCAAAAAGGTTTTGTGTATTTTTATTTTAAATACAAACAAATGCTTTTGTTGTATTCCTACTAATATTATAAAAGTGAAAGTATGTATGTAGACTGTAGGTATGTTACAAGCTTTGTCACACCAAAATTGCTGAAGGGATTTAAATGAATTTTGGTACAGATACGGGTACATCGAAGAATATATCTGGAGTAAAATAAATAATAAACAATAGATTATAGGCAGTTGATACGCACGGGTGAGTTGCACCCTCACATGAATGTGTAACTGAACACTTACTCTTTACACGATTGGACTCCTTACATTTTTTTCATACAGTTTACTCCTTAAAACACGATTTCAGGCTCGCATTCATGTCTTGGAGCTAAACTCCAAAAGTAATTAATTTCCCTTTAATTCCTTTAGTTCGCTTTTTCACTTTTTGTTATATATATAGTAAGGGTGGACAAACGTATGGGTCCAGCCCGTATCTATATGAGCAATTTTTGATAATAACGACCGTATAGAAAATGTGTTAAGACATATTCCAAAGTAATATTAAAAATATATAAAAGCATTCCTTTACAAGGATCTTAAGCTGTCACGAGTCCCTCGTTGCGGAAACAAGCAATAACACTATTAGCGGTGGAACCACTAAAGCGTTGTCTAGTATCGTGTGGACATGTGTTACCCGACAGAAGCAGGCAATAAGTTACACGCTTCTTGTGGAAACAATATATAAGCAGCCGATAAGTAAGTGACATTGGAGAGGTGTCAGTATTTTTAAATATTAACTTCCCGCTGCTAAAAACTCTTGAACGCATAAAAAATCTCTTTAAGTTACGTTTCAAACGGTCTAGTAGTTTACAAGTTGTCAAAATCATTTAAAAAGTGTTAGGTTTTACTTTATTTAAAAGTTTACAGTTAAGGTGAAACCATATATGTTGATTGGCAGTAGACACAGTAACTGGGCTGATAATGTTGTAACTATGGTTTTGTTAGTAATATTATTTGTGTATTTACAGAAGCGACCAATGACGCGATAGCAGCCTCGTCAGCCAGAGAGGAGAACGAAGTGGCGATCACTCTCAGAGGGCCGCAGGGAGGGCTGGGCCGAGAGGAACTGCTCCACGCCAAAGACACCAGCGACAATGTCGTCTCCCTGTTTTACAACAGTAAAAACAATAAAGGTAGGTTGCTTAGGACTAAAGTTATCGGCACAGCACAAATAATTAGAAAGCAGAAGCTAAGGAGAAGCAGTGGGCTGGTCATTTAGCAGAGAACCGACAGCCGATGGAGTACAAGCGGAGACCACATCTGACCAAGCGATGCGTAGGACACCCTCCAGTTAGGAGGAGCGATCGCATGCGCAATGTGCCGGACAGCGGCTGGCGACGGAGTGCTGCAGGCCGAGCTCAGCCAAGTACAATTGACACAAGGATTGAATTAGTTCTAGTTCCGGTATATTAAATTATCATTCGGTATTTGCCTTAATTTCGCGTATTAAAATTTGCTTTTGGTTATGATGGAGTTGTCGTCGATTGCTAGCCGAAATTCCGAATTATACAGAACAATGAGACTATACATCACCCGGTGATTAGCAAAGCCATGATAAAGCCACGGGTCACCGAACGACCCAACGAACGTAATTCTTGGGCTTTATTTGGTGCCAACTGCTAATTAAAAAAAACTCGAACTTTTACTTAAGTCAGATTCAGTGCTAAATGATTTAAATTGAACACTCACTACTTTCAGTATTCTTCGAGAGCCTGAACGGCGGTCACCTCAAGTCCGTCTCGTGGGGTTTGGGGTCGCACCGAGGTACGTTGGTGCTGGTGGTGACACACAGTAGGGTGCGGTTGTACGCGGGCTGCAAGCCGCTCCGCTGGCACCCTATGACTGGCAGACATGACGTGCTGGCATTGCTGGCCAGCAAGAAATTGAAATTGGTGAGTGTACTAATTCATTGTATATAGTGGAAAAATCTGAGTTTACATGTGTTTATAACACTTGTAAACACCACATTTTTAACATACCTGAGTAATTCTTAATATTAGACAGTATACATACGTGTATTGAAATCTCCACAACCTGGTGTTCGAACAGTCATAGACTCAGAAGTGAAATTCGTGCGCTTGTGAGCTGTCACTGTTTGCACGAAAACCATTTAAACATCTCATCTCATATATTTGTCATACGGCACGCCTTGAATCCTTTTTAAGGAGTAAGGTTGTAATGGCGGCTCATTGTGCCTGAAACTGTCAATTTGGGCCTGAACGAACAGGGCACCTCCCCGCTTTTCGGTCACATCATATTAAGTTAAACGTGGTGGCATTGCGGTGGGGTTTTCTGTGGTTCGTGAGTAGCCGGTGGCCCCTTGTGGGTGATGGGATGGAAGAGAGTCGCATATGCGGATGTTAATGGGCGTCGGTAGTCACCATATGTGTCCGAATGTTAGTGGTGTCCCCACTATAGTGTAAAAATATAAACTCAGAAAATCCCTACAACCGAAAGGAAACATATTAAATCCCATTCCAGCTTACTTGAGTGAAACATGAACTATTCTCGCGCTGACGCTATCACTTTACGCCGGCATCAAGTGAGCGAGACGGACTTCCCCGGTCGTGCCGGCCCAATTCGGTAGCACAGGAGGATGTAGTGTCAGGCGCCATGCATGGCGCTACCTCCACCTGCGCAGCATGGCACTACCTCTAACTAAAAACTAGTAGCGCCTCTTGTGTTTTCCTGCATAACTCGATGCTTTTGATTGAGGCGCAATGGTACATGCTATATCCTCGACAAATGGGCACATCTAATACAAACTACAATGCACAACTGATTCTCAATAATATTTTCCTCCTCACAGTACCACGAAGAAAACGCCCCAATGGAAATATTCGACAGCGAAAGGACAGCATTGGACACAGTAAAGTGCTTCGCAGAACTGAATCTGCCCTCTCTGATGTCCGTCGACTCCGACGTGGAGGAGGTGGACGAGTTCATCAAGAAAGAGGAGAAGAGGAAACACGAGGAGATGCAGGGAGACGACTACAGGAGCAACTACATCGATCCCAGCCGGGCCGGGCCGGCCACCCCCCCGGGGGTGCAGCGCGGGGACGTGCCGCCCGTCGACATTGAGTCGTGTGACGGTGAGTCATGGAGTGGTCTTTGTAAATTTGATAGCATTCACGAAGTACTCACTGCC
>JAFELO010001693.1:43060-137671 GCA_017140195.1 Eumaeus atala
TCGCTGAACACCTTTTTGTATCAGCATCCGAGTCTGTAGAGACTTTTGGGGCTTTATGACTCAAGTGCTATGACTCAAGTGCTATGTCAAAGTCAGCAACAAATCCTATAACTCACCGAGATAGGTGATCTGATAATTTCTGCTCCACTCCCTCGATCTAACGTTGTCTCTAAGCTATAAGTTTTATCGATAATCCAAGTTCTCAGTTACGAACTTTGTTCGCAGACGAAGTGATACGTCAATTAAAGCTTCTGCGTCAGACGGTGGAGCTACTGCGTCGCGAGTTGGCGGACCAGAAGGGCAACATCGACGGGCTGAAGAACCAGCTGCGCGCGTGCTGTAACCGCGTGCCCGCGCCGCAGGTGGAGCGGTGTGCTAGCGGCTCATGCTACCCTGGTTACTGATTCATTATACAAGTCTTAGTCATTACAATAATGAGCATAATTAATTAATTTAGCAACTATCATTACTTAACACGTCTATGAGATTAAATAAACAAGTATCATTGAGATACAATTAAACGAGCATAATTAATTATATTAATAAAATTGATGATTATACAAGTTTATTTAATTATATAAAAGAGATTTTAAACAAAAGCATTAATTGTTTAAATGACATTAATGATTCAATAATTAAATATTAATTTCATGCCACAATATGCTTACTTGTAGCCACTACTTGCGCAAACTCGGACTTCGACAAATATATTGCAGCTACGGTTGGAAGATAAAAGTTATAACTGCCGGAAACGTGTATCTATGGAAGACTTTGAGCAAATATGTGTGGCTACCATTACATAAGCCGACTCAATTGTTATTGCAATGGCATCCACTAGATGTAATATAAGGTTTTACCATTAATTTTGGACATGAGACACATGTTTGGAATACTCATCGCGTTAAGTTAGCGTGGCTGAGTCTTTCTCCAAATCCAACCTTCACTTTGGTGTACCCACGACGTAGATAAACTAATTTCGCGTTCACCAGAAGTAAATATAAATTAATTAGGACCTTATTATAATAAAACTATTTTATCGCGGTTTAGTAAGTGTTTTATGATTATTTTTCAGAAGATGCTGAAAAATAATCATAAAACATTGAATAATCGTTTTACTATGATAATTAGGGCCGGTTTCACAAGATAATATTAAAGTGTCCGTTACCTATTCGATACTTAACTCTAACTAACACCTATTCTAATTGTTTTTTTTTTACACTTAAATTCCTGAGCAGCTTCTTAGAAACTTACGTGTCAAATAAATTACGAATTGGATTTCACAGGTGATGGTTAGATGTTTATTTTTTTGGCGCGTGATAAACCATGTTGGTATGGTTGTTAAGAGTTAAGCATCAAATAGCTAATTACCACTTTAATCTTTGTGTTATATTTGGCAGTTTACTTAAAGCTTTCACCCTGGTAATTAAAGTTACTCCGTTGTCTTTAAGGGACACAAAAAATTTGTTACCAGTTGAATTGTGCAATTTAATTTATGATATAATATGGTTTTTGTGTGACATTGTGTATAGTTTATATCGAAGCGTACATTTTGTTTGACTGAAATATACACGAAGTATTGACATTAATACCGGGGGAATATATTTTCAGTCTCCATCGGATCCGCGTGACGAATATTTTATTTATATTTGCATTTCTCCAATTTATATTTCAGATCCGATTTATAAAATATTAATTTATTTTTTCTCAATTCGTCGCATTTCATTTCTCAAATATTATTGTTCAATGTTATTTGCGAGTGATAATATATATGAGATGCTATATTAGGTCATCAACAGTTTAGCGATGTGGAGGGTAGATGTAACTATTAAAAGTAATATGGTCAATATTAGGAACGGGTAAAGTCAATATTAATTTCATACAATTATATTTTAGCTTACCCCTTAGAAACGAAAAATAATATAAGGAGCTAAATTCTGAACACATTGTGTTGCTTTACAGCGCTCAGAGCGATTAGATCGCTTACGTCCTTTTATCACTTGAGGATCCATGTTCGTTCTTAAGGAGTAAACTCGAGTTGCGGTCTGACTGACATGTATTGTTTCTTAATGATTACATGGGATAGTTCTATTTACATCTATGCTCTACAATGTAGAGGCCGGCTACACGGACGCGAGTGTCTAAGAGCTTGTATTATACCGCACTTGCGCGGACGCAACCGCAATTTTTTAGTCAATTTCATTAGAATTTTGTATCTTTTTACATGTGTCCAAACACCTTTATACAATAAAAAATTGCTCTATCTCATAGAGCAATTTTTATTGTATAAACGAGTGAACGACCAGCCGGAGCCCTTTGGTAAGTACCGACGCCCACAGACATCCACACAATTGCCATAATTGTTATGTGAACACAATTCTCAACAATGTAAACTGCGTTGGAGTACCAAAACGGTTCAGAAAGTTGTAGCGATTCTGATGACGACACTGACAACTGATCATTACACAGTTTTGGCTTTAGTTGGGTTCAAATATTTAATGTCGATGGCACAAGCATTTTGTAGAGTCCGCGCAAGTCGCTCGCCCGTGGTAGCACCTTCAATATTCTAGTTGATACATGTATTATACATGTGTCAACTAGAATATAATGTATGTAACATATGTGTAACCTATAAACGATCAATTTTTTTTTCAAATTCCACAGCTTGCTTGTCCTTTCCTATGAAAACTATATATTTTTTTTGTGAAAACGCAAAGAAATTTGATCGTTTATCAAGTATGAAGGTATATCAAGCAACGATATTGTGTGGGTTTGATTAAACGGTGACAAAGCGACGCTCGTTTCATTTACCATTCCCCAGCTGTATATTCACACCAGAGTTTCCCGCCCACAGTATATAGTTGCTTGATCGGCCTTCTCTCCCAATATGGCGCTGGTTATTACGAAGTTTTGGTCACGTGAAACTCTGGGAATGAATATTGATCACTCCTAAGTTATAAATCCTCTATACTAATATTGTGAAGAGCAAACATTTGATTGATTCTTTGTTTGCATTGAATAGGCTCCGAAACTACTGAGCCAATTTGAAAAAAAAAAAGAACTTTTACCATTAAAACTCTACAATATCATAGACCATTAAAACTCTACAATATCATGGACGTAAGCTATATATCATTTTGATCATTATGAATACTTCGATAATGTGGCACAGATCAAAGTAAATCCTTACTGACAAGCAGTTGTCCCGGCAGATGCTCTGACGCAAGTGTAACGTCTTGTCGTTGTGCCGTGCAACGTTGATGAGACCGAAACTAAAATACATAGATTTTACATTTTGTAACTCAATCATATTTTGCCATATCCGCGCGAAGCCGGGACAAGCTGCAAGCAAGTTATAAATTGAATGTAAGAATGTGTTATGTCATTTGATTTATCAATCCTAAATTTAATTAATGAGGTTACTTTGTGTGATTTTAACTTTTCCTTAAATCTGCTCATGAATCGTTAGCGAGTAAACTGGTTACAGGCCAGTGGCTACATCATATAACCGACAGGATCTACTATATCCTGTGGCTTCCACCTGTGGGCTATGCCTCGCTGTTACAACGATATTGTTTAATATTTTTCAGGATAATAAGTATTTTTCATATAATTCCATTTATATATATTTCCATTTATTGCACTGTATATGGATACGCTTCACTCTATTTAATCCCATGCCCAAATTTTTGCGCAAAAGAATAACAAACATAAGTTTTCGCATTTTTAACATCGGTGGGAAGTAGTAACATGTGCTATGCGACTGCCTCGTGGCCTAGCGATGTAGTGGTACGCAGTTTCAACCTCAGATCAACCCCCAGGCTCCAATTCAACAAAAAAATTAAATGGGATTTCCCAATTGCCAATGATACGATGTCGACATCTTAGCGGACACCACTGCTCGGAGAGAAACGATAAGCCGTTAGGCCTCGGCCTGGGGCCTCTCGTGTCGTATACTGCTGAGGTCCCATCAGACTAGGACTAAGAGGAAAGACAACAGACCGTGTAGACGTGCACTACAGTACGTACTCCGACAAGATCAAGTGGGGCAGACGCCCACACAGTGTCTTATTGTCCCGTTATGCAGGTGTGGAGTGTCGCAACACGGCGACCGGGCCCGAGTGCGGCCCTTGCCCCAGGGGCACGGAAGGGGACGGTCGCAGGTGCCAGCCCGTCCTGTGCGACCGGAGACCCTGCTCGCAAGGTACGTACGCTCCCTCTTTTGACCACGCACAGGAATCAGTTTAAAATAATAATCTGTGGACTCCCCTCGCTGAAATAAACCTATCATTATTAATATCCCACTTCACTTGCTCAAGACACAAGACATCTCATATTTTCTAGTAATTTAAGAAAAACATTTCTTGACGTGAATCGTAAAACTTTTGACATTTAATTGGACCGGTTATGGTAAAAGAGAGGTCCTGTGAAAGAGACAAAAGTACAATAAAACTAAAGTAATGTAAACTTTACTCTACTTGGTACCATTGTTCGAAGGTATTCCCACAATATTGGCATGATTTAACGAGTCGCAAGTACAAATTGAATTAAGTTACATCGCGTATTAACACTCCCGTCCTCCGTATGTTAACATGTTATCTAATTTTGTTACTCTTGCAATATGGTTACACCAGTGTATTAACAAATATTCACAAAATAGTTTAGCCACTAACACTAGCCGACAGGTGTTGGCGGGAGTCCCGTCGTGCAGCATGTTCACTTGAATGGCCCCAGCGTCAGCACCAAATATTTTCCAACAATTTTCGTTCGAACAAAACACTTTCTTATTTACATAACATAACGAGTTGAATGTAAGGTACATCCTTCTGTGCAAGGGAATAGGGCACGACCGGGGAAGTACCTCTCGCTCACACATTACCGCCATAAAGTGACATCTTTAGTGTCGCGTTTCGTGTGGTCGGTGGCTCATTTGTGCATGAGCGCCGGTTGTCATAAAAAGTCCTCAATTGCTCGTTTGCCCTCTGATACTATAAAAAAGGTTTCAGGTTTAGGGTCCGTCGAGAGACGCGATGTACATTTAAAAAGTATGAAAGATTTTTTTACAAATGCGTGATCAGAACTATTTTTTTAAGAAATAGGGTGCACACGAGTAAGTGGGGTAGTGACTACCGCCGCACAAAGACATCTGCAAGATAAATTGTCCACGTGTATGTGTATATGTAAAGCTTTCATATGTGAAAGAGCTAGTGCGGTACGGCGCCTGTGTCCTTCAGACGGTGACTGCGTACGTGTGAAAAGACATTAAGGATATTCTCCAGTTGTGTCATGAAGCGTTTACGTCCATAAATAATATGCATGAATAATAAAAAAGGAACAAAATTTTTTATAGTTAATACCCCGCATACGAGCGTCACGCGACGGCGTATCTGTCACTTAGCGGGAAGAGTGCCTCCCCAGCCATGACTGTGTCCAGGTGGCAACGGATAGCGAGATAAGGAGGAACACATGAGAAGTTCTGCGAATATCTATAAGCTTGGACGTTACTGATCATAATGTGATCATTTCCCCTCTTAAGACTACGTTTCATTTCAAGTAAGAGGTAGTCCTTTCTCCGCTGTCAATATTTTACAACAATTATTTGAGAGATAAGATGATGGAGGCAGGCAGTTACGTAACCTATTATTATGAAGATATTTATGGGCATTCGTGGTCACACAACGCTCGTCTAGGTTACTACGATGAATGTCTTAATCTGGCTATGTATACCTGTCCAGCGGAGCGCTGCATCGATACGGAGCAGGGCTACCGCTGCGAGCGCTGCCCGGGCCGCCAGGGCAGCGACGGACAGACCTGCCGCTCCGCCTGCAGCTCCAACCCGTGCTTCGGCGGACGTGAGTATCACATCACAGGTGCCGCCAGTTGTCACGAAAACACCATCCGTCTAGCAACCAGTTAACACGTAATTCTCTGCTGTTGACGTACTTTTATTTGTTTGCCGTTACACTATTAATTGAGAAAAGTATACAGACTTTATTAATGATAAGTAACAAATTACATGCACAAATTACAAACCTATTACAAGTTTACAATTGGGTGACTGTATTTTTACATATATTTATACAATAGGGGGGCCAACGTGCAACAGGAGCTTTTTTATGACTACCGACGCCCATAAAGGTCCACATATTTATTATTAATATATATTATCCACATAGGCATTACTCTGCCGATGCGTTGCCCTACTTTGCCCCCTCCCAATGGGCCACCGGATACTCACATACCGCACGAAGCGCGACACTGAAGATGTCACTTTACGGCGGTATTATGTGAGCGAGAGGTACCTCCACGGTCATGCCGGCCCAATGCCGGTGCATGGGAGGATGGAGTGTCATGCACTATGCACGACACTACCTCCTCTTGTGCAGCATAGCACTATCTCTACGTTATTTTCATAGTCATATATCAAAAGCTTTTTAATTAATATCAGTGTTGCTTATCCTGGAAATATATATATATATATATATATATATATATATATATATATATGTGTGTGTGTGTGTGTGTGTGTGTGTGTAAGTTTAAAATTGAGATATTGAGGTTTCATTGAATTGTGCCATCGACAGAGTAGGCCCGATTTTAAAAGATGGAAAAATCTATCTGGAACAACCGGATGCCCTCTGTCCGCAATCCTAAACCAACACAACAAACAAAGCAAGGTTCGGTTTTATCCGGCTGCAAAGAGCTGGACATCCGGCAAGCTAAAGTAGTAGAGATGCGTCACAGAATGTTGATATTCGTGTATTATACCCCTCGGAAACCGTATATTATTGAGATGCCATACGGATGTTGTTTTTCTGGTTCGGACATTGATCGAGATTCATGATCGGAAATAAAATTGAAAATTGTACATTTATAATGTTAAGTTTAAGTAAATGTGTTTTTTTGCCAGGCCAAGTAATAAACGGTGTTTGGTTTTTGAGTGAAGGCTTACGATGAAGGAGCCTGAAAGGGGTTGATAAATTTGAGAAGCTCTGCTACTGATGGAGTATTTATGGAAGCCCTTATATTGCTGTCACCAGGCTTTTAGTTTTATAGTGTAATAAAAATCAATCTTGCATTCAATCTATGCATATTTTTCAATATTTTCCCTCAAACTATCAATAACATTGCACAGTTTGTAAAAGTGTGCAATATGATTGACAATCTTTGAGCCGCATAACGTTGTTTTACCTTGTACAGGTGTGCAGTGTCAGGACCGACCGGACGGCCGCTACCGCTGCGGCGCCTGTCCTCCGGGGTACAGCGGCAACGGCGAGGAGTGTGAGCGCATATCCTGCAGACATCTCACTTGCTACCAGGGTTAGTGATGTAACAGCTTTTTCAACGCCAGGATATCGTGCGGTTTGTGAGAGTGTACAGGCCCATTGGAGGGATGGGTTCAAGGCAGGCAATGCATCTACATATCCACGTGGGCTTCGGTAGTCACTAATTGAATATGAACTCAAACTAAGAAATTACAAAAATCTGCCTCAAGGGACTCTGTGAATGTAATTTCGGAAAGACCCAAATTATTAGTGATGAAGACAGCACTTATCCAAAATAAAGAATTATAAGAATATATTCAGCATTATCATGTTAAGTATATAACTTTGTATAAGTCTCAAAATCCTTATCAGGATATCTTATGTTTAATGACCACGAGACCACTAAACTAATTTTAGGAGTCCAATGTGAAGAGACGTCGTCGGGACCCAGGTGTGGCTCGTGTCCCAACGGGTTCCGTGGAGATGGCCAGCGGTGTCAGCACATATGCGAGGGCGAACAGACTCCATGCGGCAACCGGCGGTGTTCCCCTAGCGCGAGCAGTCCCTTCTACGAGTGCGAGGGCTGCCCCGAGGGTTACGAGTGGAACGGTGAGTCTTGTCAGAAATATATCGGCTCATGGGTGTGGCGGAACAGTGAGTATGATCTGAGGTGTGCTGGCTCATATGTTGAAAAATAATAACCTAATGTATCCATGAAATAAGGGTTTCGCCACAGTTTAAGGTCGTTTGACTCCTCAGAAGACCTCAAGTGGTACGTCGAAATAAATAATAGGAAGCTTATTTTCCAGGGTACTCGTGCGTCGACATGGACGAATGTGATCTGGTGCGTCCGTGCGACGAGCTTGTATCATGTCGCAACATCGAGGGCGGGTTCGAATGCGGGCCCTGTCCTCCAGGCTACAGCGGCAGCGCCTGGCGAGGCTCTGGCAGATCCCGGGGCGAGCGCTGCCGGGACCTCGACGAGTGTAGTCGCCCCGACGTGTGCCCAAGGAACAGACTCTGCGTCAACACTCCAGTAAGTAGACCAGTCGCAGTCCCGTCCAGTGAGTAGATCAAGGAGCATCAAGCAAAACTTACTTTGTCTGGAATCGGTTAAGCGACGACCAGTGGCCGTTGTGGCTAGATAGGAGCAACAGTGCTTCCTTTAAACCCTTCTGCTTCCAACATTATTTAAGACAGGAGATTCCCCATGTTCCCTCGTTAGCAAGTTGATGAAGAGTTTATGAAACGGTTTTATATTCAGGGTTCATACACGTGCGTGCCCTGCGGTGGTCACTACTACGTGAACACGTCGCGGCCGTGTATCGACTCGGACGCGCTGCAAAAACGCTGCGATCCCGAGCGCTGCCGCCGGTACAACGCGGTATGCGGTTTTGGACAACGATGCGTTTGCGCAGTGAGTCCCTTTCTTTTATATTTTTTCTTAAGAGTAACGTGAATCCTACATGTATCCGTATATTTTTTAAATGGAAAAGGGGACCAATGAGCAAGCCAGACCATAACAAAACCAGGTGAAATTTAAATGCCTACCCTTCTGTACGTAAAGTTTAAGTAAACATCGTAGTAATCCAGACAGTGAGAGCGACCGTGCGAATGTATGTATGCCGATTTCTATGTTCCCTGCTACAGTTAGAACGATTTGATGGTTTTAACGGATGCGCGAATAACACGAATAACACCGGGATACATTAAAATATATTTTGTTGACTTTTAGTGATTTTCAATTGAATGTTAGGATAGTTTGTGTTTGTCTACTCAATTCGTTGCTTCAAAACTAAAGTCCTGATTTTTGCCCTCTCTCAGCCCGGCTGGGCAGGTAACGGCACGGTTTGCGGGCCGGACAGCGACATGGACGGCTACCCGGACGAGGAACTAGCTTGCACGGAGCGGCGGTGTCGCGCGGACAATTGCCCCTCTGTGTCCAACTCGGGACAGGAGGATGCCGACCGCGACGGACTCGGAGACTCCTGCGATCCTGATGCGGACGGAGACGGCGTGCCAAATATACCGGTAAGAATAGGGCAGTTACACACTACACCGGCCCGCCGCGGCGACTACTACTGTTAACGTATATCTAAAGCGTATAAGTGCTTTCGTGTTTATTTGAGCCTCACCATCTCCTATACCTTCCCAGTTACTGCACCCGATCCTAACAAGAAAAATATGACAGAAAAAATTCACTGATTGTTACCTTCTGTGCATTTTAAGGCTCAGATTAAATGAATGAGAATATGGATTAGTCATGCTCACTTTGCATCACAAATTCCTTTACTCCAGGACAACTGCCCGCTAAAGCCGAACCCCGACCAGCTAGACCGCGACGAGGACAGGAGCGACAAGCGCGGCGACGCCTGCGACAACTGCGCGTCCAAGTTCAACCCGGGGCAGGAGGACGCGGACGGGGACGGGCTCGGCGACGCGTGCGACCCGGATATGGACAATGACGGTATGTTGATGTTAAAGTGTAACTGACGATTCAGTTTTAACAATGCGACTTTAGCCCGTAACACGAAACCGCTGTATTGTTAAAATTTAAAATATTATCACCGTCTCTGTTGCTTTTCTTCTTGTCTCTACAAATACAAAAAGAAAATACAAACAATTGATGCGATATAATGATAACGCCCACTTTTTAGAAGTCGGTTAATATAACACACATCGGAAATTTCAATATGTTACTATAATAATTACAATAATGGTATACTAGGGCATGACCGGTGGTTGACTCTGGTCATCTGGTCAATCATGAAGATATTTTTTTAATGGAAATGTTATTGTAACGATTTCAGGAATACCAAACGACCAGGACAACTGTCCGCGCAAATACAATCCCCAGCAGGAAGACGCAGACGGCGACTACGTCGGCGACGTGTGCGACAACTGTCCGCGTGTGCGCAACCAGGCGCAGGACGACGCAGACAGCGACGGTGTCGGTAACGCCTGCGACAGCGACGTCGACCGCGACCAGTGAGTGTCACCTCAACTGACGCATGACGTAAACTCTTAAAAATGTATACAAGCTTTAACATCGCTCGCTCAACAAGTCTTATGGTCTGTATATTTTTTATCCATTTGCGTCGTGATTTCATAAAATGTGTTTTTTTATTAGAGATTAAAACGGCTTCAAGAACCAATTATGGAAATAAAAATGTGACATAAATCGATCCTAACCAAAAAAATAGTGACCTGTCAAGCGCAACACTTGCGTAACGCCTTACTGTCCTTACCTTACGTCTTTTCAATGCAGAATCACGTTCTTGCATAAGGTGCAAACTGCAGACGCGTATCGGATATACACATTATTTTTCTTGAATGCCTGGTCACGCTGCCTTGTCTACACAGAGACGGCGTACAAGACGGGCTGGACAACTGCCCGAACCTGGCCAACAGCGACCAGCTGGACGTGGACAACGACGGCAAGGGCGACGCGTGCGACGGCGACATCGACGGAGACGGCGTGCCCAACCTGCAGGACAACTGTCCGCTCGTCTATAACCCCAACCAGCTCGACTCCAACGGTAACATAACTATTAAGTACTTTAAACTTTCGTTAAATTTTGACCACGGGTGAACGTGTCTCCGCTTACGAAAAATTTTACCCTCTTAAGGAAATGTTTCAAGTTACAGTACGTGTACGGTAAATTGTATTTTTTTATGTTACTAACACAAACATTTTCGCAGGAGACGGAGAGGGCGACGTGTGTGACAACGACTTCGACGGCGACAACGTTACCAACATCATGGACAACTGCCCTAACAACTCGCGGATATTCCGCACGGACTTCAGGTAATAATTAGTATTGGACAAGAATGTTCTGTACGGACTACAGGCAATATCTAGCACTGTACCAGAATATGGCGCACGGGCTACAGGAAATAGTTAGCACTGTACAAGAATATTCCGCACGGACTACAGGTAATATTTAGTACTGTACAACAATATTCCGCACGTACTACAGGTAATAGTTAGCACTGTACAAGAATATTCCTCCTGGACTACAGGTAATATTTAATACTGTACAAGAATATTCCGCACGTACTACAGGTAATAGTTAGCACTGTACAAGAATATTCCGCACGTACTACAGGTAATAGTTAGCACTGTACAAGAATATTCCGCACGGACTACAGGTAATATTTAGTACTGTACAAGAATATTCCGCACGGACTACAGGTAATATTTAGTACTGTACAAGAATATTCCGCACGAGCTACAGGTAATAGTTAGCATTGTACAAGAATATTCCGCACGGACTACAGGTAATATTTAGTACTGTACAAGAATATTCCGCACGGACTACAGGTAATATCTAGTACTGCACTAGAAAATTCTGCAGACTTCTGTTAAATCCTATCTCTTTTTGTATACATGTGATTAGTAGTGATAAGTTTTGTTCATGTTTTTCACGTGGCATATTATATTATATCTATACATTGTTTTGTAGAAAATATATGACAGTGCGTCTGGACCCTGAAGGGGATTCGCAACAGGATCCCAACTGGGAGATCGCCAACGAGGGCGCTGAGATACTGCAGACCCTTAACTCAGACCCCGGGCTGGCCGTCGGCTTCGACAGCTTCGAAGGCGTCGACTTCGAAGGCACACTGTTCGTGGACACACAGATCGATGATGATTATGTCGGCTTTATCTTTGGGTAGGTCCTACATATTGCGCTAGCTTAGAACTGTGAATTTACCTTCGTTATTATGAAATAATCAATGATATTTTACAGCCAAATTTAGGGTTGGTTTGTGAGAAATGACGACCCCTATTTCAACCTGAGTTTTTCACTATTCATCAAAATCGTTTCAAGCGCTAACTCAGCGCATGTGAAACTGATAGACAAGCGGATAATAACTATATGTCTTTACACTCATAATTATAATAATAGAAAAAAATAAAATAAAAATACTCTGGTTCCTAATGTACCCATGGCAAGCATTTTCAGCGCTATGATCGGAAGATCCCAGGTTCACATCCCAGGTTAAACCAAAAAGCACTAATGAGATTTTGAATTTCGTGACTCAGTGAGTTGGCATATTATATGTCAAAGTTAGTTGGTCGGTAAAGTTGTTTGTAAATATTTCTACACACCGTAGATACCAGAATAACAAACGCTTCTACGTAGTGATGTGGAAAAAGGAAATGCAATCATACTGGCAGACCACGCCCTTCAGGGCAGTTGCAGATCCTGGCATACAACTGAAGCTAGTCAACTCCAAGACTGGGCCTGGCAAGATCTTGCGCAATGCGTTGTGGCACTCTAATACAACGCAGGACGAGGTAGGTTTCTAATAAGAATACTTTTAAGTATCCGCTTCTAATAAAATTCTTAATACTATGAAGTAACAGTGAGTCTGCAGCCTGTAGCACATACTTGGTGCGCTGCGTAGCTGTGCTACGAGCGAGCGTTGTCCCATTACCTGTGTTACGACCAAGCGTAGCTCCCCATGCCGGTGCTACGAGCGATCCTAGCTGCCCATGCCTGTGTTACGAGCTAGTGTAGCCCCCGCCCATGTTCATCGCCAATATATGCCTATGCTGCGAGTTTGCTTATTCAACAAGAGAGCGAAGCTCCGTGTGTCAGGGCTATAAATGACCGTGACTGCCCTTGCTTGTTCATCGTGGCACGTTGCTGTCGCGCATAATATGTTTTTCCTACCAAAACACCTCCCTTATATTATTTTATTCTATTTGTTTATGAGACACAAACGGTTACAGTAAATCATTAAATGAGTTTTTAAAATGTGACAGTGTAAGTAACGTACAAAAACAAAGATATTCAATATTTTTTTCGTTTCAAGATTACGTCCTACTGGCACTTAAACGGTTTCCCTTCGAAGTAAAAATGAATAATATTAAAGTATTGCTTGCACAATGAGTTGAACACAGCGGCATATCAAATACACAATACACATTGTGCAGTCGCCCTGAGACGCCTAGACCACATTATGACTTACAAACAAACCAGACGAGCCATTTTTGTTGTGAACAGGCTTGTACAGGATAAAATTGATCCCGCACGATACGTCTCTTCATTAAATATCGCCAAAGAAATTTTCAGACATTAAAATAGTACCAAAATAATATTTGACATGAAAAACGTCGTTGGTAATCCCACTTATTGGCAGCATCTCGTTGTTGGCTGTCACGGTTGGACGCGACGTGCGTGAAATGCGTATCCCGAGTACGTAACTGTAATTACGTACTGCTCGGCTTGAGGGATTTAAATAGTAGCGCATAAATAAAATAATGTATCTGTTTTCTTCTACGCAAATCCAGTAACAACAGATTTTAATATATATTTCCATAAACTGAGTTGCGGATGTACAAGCACACCTCTGCCTACCTCTTCAGGGACAATAGGCGTGAAGGTACTTTTTACTTTTTACATAAACTGGAAATATATTAAAAATTGAGAATGTAATGAAATAGATAAAAATAATATAATAAATACTTTAAAATTAACTGAGTTTTGGACGTCCTCCTACCGGATGCACTGACGACTTGCTTAAGGTGGCGGGGAGCCGCTGGATGCAAGTGGCTCGTCGCCGTGACCCGTGACGCTCTATGGGGGACTCTATGATTCCATAAACTGTAAAATAAAAAAGCTTCTATTTTGATGACTGCCGACAATTATTTATAGACCTTTCAAGAATTTTCTATAGCAGAGTTTACAAATTTATTTACTCCAAATCATTCAATAAACTTGAATGATTTGGAGTAAATAAATTGACAAATGTCGATACATACCACCTTAGACATCACAGACACATTCACCATTCCACTCTGTTAGGTGACGCTGCTCTGGAAGGACCCGCGCAACGTGGGCTGGCGTGAGAAAACGGCATACCGCTGGCTGCTGCTCCACAGGCCCAAGATCGGCCTCATCCGTCTGAAGATATACGAGAACAACCGACTAGTGGCCGACTCCGGGAATGTCTACGACTTTACTCTCAAAGGAGGCAGGCTGGGAGTGTTCTGCTTCTCTCAGGAGATGATAATCTGGTCCAACCTCGTCTACAGGTGTAATGGTCAGTATTCATTGATATATCCTTACAGTTAGTCGCTTTCTAATGTTGAAAGGAATACCGGTCGTGTCCGAGCTGGTAAGTAGACAAACGTTATAGCATACAACTGTAAATATGTTGGTTGACCTGTTTGTTACCCAACCATTTCAATCTCGTGTAAAATATAGAGCATCTCGCTCAGACTATCTTAGTTGACGATTAGTCTAGTCTCCGCAATGAAATGGCACTCATTCGCCTCCACCATTTACTTTCAGATAAAATCCCCACGAACCTGGTAACAGAGCTGCCCCCGAGGCTGCACAAGAAGATAGACGTGGACCATGACTTCGTCTACGTGTAGCCATCGTTACTGCCAGTGCAACACTGCAGCAGTAGCATTGCTGCAGTAGCATTGCTGCTGTAGCACTGCGGCTGTAGCATTACTACTGTACCATTGCCCTTGTAACACAGCCGCTGCAGCGCGGCCGTTGTAGTACTGCCGTTGTAGCAATGCCGTTGTACACTGCCGCTGTAGCATTGCTACTGTAATAATGCCCTTGTAGCGCTGCCGCTGTAGCATTGCCCTTGTAGCACGGCCGCTGCAGTACGGTCGCTGTGGCACTGCCGCTGTACAATGCCGCTGTAGCACTGCCGCTGTACACTGCCGCTGTAGCATTGCTACTGTAGCATTGCCCTTGTAGCACGGCCGCTGCCGTACGGTCGCTGTAGCACTGCCGCTGTACAATGCCGCTGTAGCACTGCCACTGTACACTGCCGCTGTAGCATTGCTACTGTAGCATTGTCCTTGTAGCACAGCCGCTGCAGCACGGCCGCTGTAGCACTGCCGCTGTAGTCTAATTCACGCTAATTGCAAAGATTACTAATTAAGGATTACTTGACATTAAAGACAATCAAATATATTATAACAATTTATTTAACTATTATCAACTAGTTTTACTTTAACAATCTGAGTTGTAATAAGTAATTGAAAAACAAAAGACGCGTCACACTTATAATGTCTTATAATGTATGTAATGTAACTACCCAGTGTCGCTCGCGTTATATTGAAAAAATTAACAAAACCTAATTTAATTATATAATATATATACATATTATATTACCACACAATAAACTACTTGACTAATAAAAATAACATCTATAATACGAGAAAAAAATTAGTAGAAACCGCTCAAGATACGACAGGGCACCAACAAGGCAAAAGTGTGTAAACAAAGTGTGTAGAGCAGCCCGAGTGTCAGACTACTTCAACACTTTGCCCGTGTCATTAAGTCTTTCCGCTAGTTGTAATCTGAAGATTGGAGTTTACTGCTTAATAAATAATATACCTCCCTGTGTAAAGGGTATGAAGAGCAAAGTAGTGCGAAACAATACTGCCGACACCGATGCGTCTAGCGCATCTTGACGCAACGTCTCATCACACTTTTCACTTTGGAATTACGTTCGTGCCTATGGAGGAAACTTCACTAGTATACTTGACATAAAGTCTTATTGTTACACTTTCTGGCGAAAATGACCATTAAATTGGCCATAGAAGGTCTCGTTGAACCACCACCACCACCAGAATGAGTCGCTTGAGTCGACTCAACAAAGTGGTTATGCTTGAACAGTGTGCTCAGCAGCACTTTGTTAGTTTCATTAAATGGCATTAACAGATGGCAGAAACATCGGGATTGTAAAGTATTAACTGCAGTATTAACCTTAGAACTTCTTAGTCGTAGTAACATAGACATGAGAGTGCATGTGAACGTAAAACGGAGCCAGTACTTAGATGGAACTTTCGAGAAGTTTCCAGATAATATAAACAGATCTGAACTTGTCTGTTTATAGTCGCGGGTTTTGACCGCTAATGTTGTTAATTTCCTTTAAAACTAAGGCAGCATACAAGAATACAAAATTCTCGAAGTGGAAATACAAAAAATATGTATGTACCTGGGTTGACAATTGAGACAGATATTTTTGTAAGTGAAATAAAGATTAACACATACATTATCGTATAGTTTAACCGTGGTTAAACAGGTACCACCTCCTTATATAGGTATTGACAAAATAACAGTTTAACAAAATTAATAATGCTGGTATTAGCATGTTTTATAAAAAGGTGGCCTCAGCTGAGCAAAGACACCGAAACTATAAATTGAGATTTTCCTATTTTTACAAATCAGTTCTTTTTTCCGTCCGCGCGAAGACGGGTCGCAGTGCTGGTTACTTATGCTTTGAATAATAAAAATAAGTTAGTATGTGACGAGTGCATTGTCTACTACACAGAAATATTATTACCAACGTACGTAGTAATTACAGCTCACCGGTTTACTACCGTGCATTTCCATACTCTTCTTCTTACTACAATGAATTCATTGAACCGACAGGAAATACAAATTTCAATATTAAAATTTGCATTTTTGTGAATACCAGATGATATCTATGTTTAAAAGTTAGTGAAAAAATATTCCATTCGGTCCGTTTGTAGTCGAAACGATTTTACTAAAAAGAACATTTCGCAGTAACATTTAAACACATTTACAACAGTTTACAGCGGGGAAATTGCTACGGTAAATCACATGACCGTTTATTTTTATCTACCGATAAAGTGCTTTGGGAGTTTTTATAACTACACACATTGAAAAACAGGAGAAATACTGCAGCGTGAATGTTATGTTAGAAATATTATCGATATAATGTTGAAGTATTTGTTTGTATGTCCGTTTGAATGCGCTACACTCAAGAACTGCTGACCTTGCTGGGGAAATCGCGAGGTGATACTGTAATTTATAACTGTAATAAGAGTTAGTGCCATGCTGCATTGCAGTCGAATTAGCTCGGTTCGACAGGAGAGACACCTCTCGCTGATATGAGCTTATAACATGACGTATCGTATGGTTTTTGAAGGAAGGCAACATATCAGATTAACAATTACTTACACTGATGCCTGTGGGTGTCAACGTTAAAAGGCCCCGACTGCGTGTTTGGCCCATTACGCTGTGTAAATTGCATCCAAGCTCACTGCCTGACACAGACAGTTAGGCTGAATTTCAATTTTTTGAATAGCGAGAAATAGTAGCCCATTGGTGACTATCAACGCCCATCGATGTGCACATATGCAGACGCGCTTCCCGAACTCACCCCATCGCTCCAATGCGCCGCCGGGTAATCGTAAATCTAACTACTAATTTCATGTCAAATCCGATAAAATATTATACTAAGAGAAATCTCCAAACATAGTTATGTTCATCGTTTACCAGACTCTGCTGTTAACAAATAGCAGAGTCTGGCCAACAGCAGTCCGACGCATTTGTCTATTTTGTATATTACTTATATATTGGCCCAATGGAGGGGAGGAGGATAGGTGGGCGATGCATCGGAATAGTAATAATGCGGATGTCGGTAGTCGTAAAAAGGCCCGATTGCTCGTTTGCCACTTTATACAAAAAATAACTTAAAAATAATTGTATACGCTGCTCTAAGCGCCTCATTCCTGATAGGTTCGGGGTCCCTCAGTAAGGGGAAAACAAAAGAAAAAAACATGGTACTGGTTCATCTAATCGTCTGCAGCAGTTCATACATTATTCAATTGCAATGAAGCTTCTCTATACGGATGATATCGCAGTTTCCTTCGCATTCATTTGTCTCCCGGAGTAACGTACCGCTGTATGGTCCATAAAACGTAGTTTTACATGAAATAATGACGCACATTCATATTTCATGAATTGACAGGACTAGATTCTTAGGGGACGTAGCCTTTCAGTACGGTGTCCAAGAGAAACAAATTTCAGCGTAGCATATATTGGGCAAGGGTAAAATCACCAGGTCTCCATTATAAGTGCTTTGTAACATATTCTTCTGAATATATAAATAAATAAAAAGTTCCTACAAAAGCTTATTGAGTCATGACCGCTGGTCGCAAAAAGGTCAGCCCAGTGCTGACATTTGCAGTCGACTGTGAGAGAGAGACTAGTTTTACAAGGACAGGGTGAAAAATTTAGCAAAGCTAGAGCTAGCTCAACCATGACTACATACACACATCCTCTCACAACCAACACTGACGCTGGCGATGACTATTGCTATGTCATCAGGCTTCCGGAACAGGATACACTGGATCACTATGGTTTATTTATTTTACAATTTGTAAGGAGTCCAACAAATACAAATCGAAAAACAATGCACATTCGATATCTTAATAATTGACGACCAAAGGTAGGTAATAAATAATGTTCACTTAAATTTTATATTTGATTGTGTCTAGTAAAAATCAATCCTTCACCTGCATCCTAACAATCCCCCACTCCCACGTCAAAGCTGCGCTATGACGCTGCAATTACGGCACTTAAACGTTTTTTAATTACTCCGTCTCGCCTCGATATTGCCTGCCAGGCGCAGAGTAAAAGGTGAGGCGTCTGCAACTTAATAGATCAGAGCAACGTGGGAGTCACTTTACTTTATGGCTGCCGTCCCGCCAATTTCAACAACTTTTTTTATTGCGACATAAAATGACAGATGCTCCTTTAGTACTTTACCAGATTAAACGATTCGAGAATGTTCAGCGACATTGCCAGTGTCTTTTGTTCATGAACTGGAGTGGGTATGAGGGACTAGGGAGTGCCCTTGTGTCTGTAGCCTGCAGTATAGTAGTGATTCGGACTGACATGTGTTATTGGGAATTCTCATTTTCTGACACAGAGTTGGGCGGTGTCACAGCCCGGTGCCTCGTAAACTACGGTAAACCGGGGGTCTTGCGTATGATATCTCACCGCAGAAGCTATGTATATGAGAGAGCCGGTTTCCTTTGCCTAGCCCACTAGGGAACTGGTGTGAAGATGCGTTGTTATTGCTATCAAATTCATACAACCAACATTACGACTGTCTTTTAAGTCATTAAGCCATAATTAATTACTGTCATTACTGCTTTACGGCCGAATTGGATCGGCATTACTGGGGGATAAAATTTCGGCGCGGAAAGAAGTGATAGTTGTGCTGTCCATTGAAGAGATAGGGTAAAGGGTGCGGGAGGACAGGAGAACAGGATGTCAGGAGGACGAGGAGGTAGAAAAGCCATTTGCCGTCCACTAAAATTAAAAACGGTCAGACGTGTAAAGTTTCAAGATCTGCCTGCGAGCGTGATGCTGTTGATGAGTACACGTAGGAAAAGCTATAGAAGTGTTATGGCGGCACGCGGCTAATGAATTGAAAAGCTATAGAAGTGTTATGGCGGCACGCGGCTAATGAATTGAAAAGCTATAGAAGTGTTATGGCAGCACGCGGCTAATGAATTGAAAAGCTATAGAAGTGTTATGGCGGCACGCGGCTAATGAATTGAAAAGCTATAGAAGTGTTATGGCGGCACGCGGCTAATGAATTGAAAAGCCCTAATCTTTATAGTGCCCCCTGTCTCCACTCTGTTTAATGGCTCCATAACTTTTACATTGTGCAATGAAGCCGTGTATGACGGCATGATCAGGCGGGCGCCCGCTGGCGGAAGAGGTACTAACAGTGCTGCATCGCAGCCGTATAAGGCCGCATTGAGGCTTTGCTGTTGAGTTTCCTGTGCTTCGTGAGAATTCGGACGTCATTGAGCGTCTGCAGTCACTAAAACGTTTACCCTCAATGTTTTCAAAGTTATTTACAAAAGCAGGGTACCGTCGATGTGCGGAATAAAGATGATTATTTATTGCATAGTTATGAAACCTCATGGTTCCATCCCCGTGAAATGTAGTATTTTCACGACTGGATTACCCGAGATATACAGTAACTTTGTACCGTGCAAACAAAGTAATTATTATGTTTTTTATAATAGTTTTGTAATATTAGTGTCGATTTATAAGAAATATTGAGTACATTGACTACGAAAGTTTATCAAACCACCAGTCTTAATTTAAAAAACTTTGGCCCATTACTATTTCTTATTTATACAAATGATATGCCTCACACCACCGGACGCCCCATGACATTACTCGCAGATGACTGTACAGTTATATTATCTGGACAAAACATACAATTATATGACTCAATAATTGAGAATTTGAATAATATAATGATATGGTTGAATAATTATAAACTTAAAGCAAACTTAGATAAAACGTTTCTAACATATTTTTCACAAAGAATTTTTCAACATCATATTGACATACAATATAATAATACTGTTATGACTCAAGTTTTTGGGGCTCCACTTGGATCAAAAATTAATTTGGCGAACTCATACTGATCATGTAATTAAAAAGATCAATAAATTTCAATATGCTCTATATAATTTAAGGGAGCCTGGAAACAGTTGTATCTGAGTATTATGCCTACGTATCTTCGACTTTGCGCTACAGCTTGATATTTTGAGAAAGCTCACCAGACAGAGAACTAGTATTTAGAGCCCAAAAAATGCTTTTGAACTATTTTCCAAATTAAAGTGATTGAGAGTTGTAAGTCGTATTTTCATAACTTAAGAATACTAATGACACTACCATCACTTTATATTTTTGAAATTTGTATGTTTGTTAAGAGAAATCCCAACCTATTTAAAATAAATATAAGTAGCCGACATCATTGTAACATTTGTACGCAAACTCATAGAGCCGCTCTACACAGTAAAAGCATTTCAGGCATGTGTCCCAAAATATTTAATAAATTACCTACTAATATTAAGTTGATGGAAAATATTAATAAATTTAAAAGTAACCTGACCAGTCTGCTTTTGTCTAAGAAATATTATTATTCTGTTAATTAGTTTTTTTGTGACGGGTCGCCAGATTTTAATGATCCGATTTATTTATTTATTGATTCAAAAACTTATTATTAACACATTGTATTTTGTAGAATTTTTGTAATTGAAATCTTAATTATTATAAATATTTAATTCATGATGATGTAATATGAAAGTTAATATTATATAATTAAATTTACTTTTTATATTTGTATGCCTTTATCGGCTTAACATAGAGTCACTCTTTGTACCTACTTTTTCCATCTATAATTGAATTGAGAAATATTAAAAATGGTTGCAACGATTATTTCTTGTCAGTACCCAGGTAGACAACGTGGTGTAATTAGCATATTGAATGCGCGCCTGGCGCATTAATCTCCATTCCATACCTCGCCGGCGCGCGATAGTGACTCCCAATATACAGAGGGCGCTGAGAGCGGCGCAGCTTCTCAATCATGTTCTTATAGTATATTCTTAATGCAATCTACCAAGAACATTTTAGAAATTTTTCCTTTTAATAATTCTCAGTCGAGAGATGAAACTGGAACTGGACTTAGTTTTTTGTTTGCAATGTAAGTAGTTGTTGTTTTTTATAGTTAGCAGTCGAAGCCTTCGTGTAACTACCGCCGCGCACAAACATCTACGTAGAGGCTATGGAGCCGTGCCGCACCCCCTGCCGCCTGCGCCTCCCCCTCCAGTGTGCCACTGGTAACTCAAACTTTTACCGTGAGAACGACCGTTTTCGCGATGATGCCGGCACAATTTTGGTGCAATGTAGCAGGCTACTTCTTCGTAAAATGACTCATATAACATAAAGCCCACAAGTATCGTCTCTACGGCTGGTCGGAACCGTGTACACTAACCACGATAGATTTCCCTCTTTTGCTCCTCTCGTATTTTCCTATCACCGCAGTTCCAGGAGACTCACGCAATATATAAAAAGTGTGCTATAAATCACACGATCGAAGTAAAACTTTTTTAGACATACGAAATGGATTTGGATTATGATTTATATGGTCGGCTTTAGAGTACAGCTTGCTCTAAACGCCATGATAATTTGGAGCAATATATACGATTGACAGTGAAGAATTTCCCCATGGAAGGAGTGCGTGCTTCTATCGATAATTGGCCTCAAATTTTAACGGACTGCATTACAGCCAATGAAGACCACTTCGAATAAGCTTTCTATATTTTTATTTTTTTCTATATTTGTGTACTAAATTATAAATAAAAAACAATAAATGTTATTTGCAATTTAAAAAATCCTCTTTAACGTTATTTATAACGAGACTAATTACCAAACCAAGTCTAATGTTTTTGTTAACAAACATATCTAGTTAGATTTCATCGGCCATGTTGAGTTCTATTCGCCATAAATAATTGTACAAAAGAATGTTTGACTATCAATAATTGGCTTTGAATTAGATCACGATACAGAACAGTCGAACGGATCGGGCTCGCACTTGGCATTTATAAAGTCTACGGAACCCGACCTTGCGCGTGGTCTGACCGGGCGATTTTTATTCCCTTTTAGGCAGGCATCCCGAAAAATCAATGAAAATTGGACAGATGCACTAATTGAAAGGGAAAATGAAATGACTGACAGCTTTAGGGCTCTCTATTCAGTATTTCAATTTTTACACCGTTTCTGCTTCAGGAATTAATTACAATTCGAGTTAAAGTGTTCTTCGGCTCGATTCTACAATTAAGTACTTTGATTAAGAATAGAGGGCAAACGAGAAATCGGAGCGTTTTTACGACTACCGACCCCCATGGATATCCGCGTAATTACTATGCCGATGCGTTGACCTCTTTCAACCCTCTCAACAGCCTACCGGCTACTCACAAGGGCGAAGAAACGCGAAACTGAAAATGAAATGACATTGTACGAAATGAATAACTCCTACACTTTAGAGAAATTAGCAACTGATATTAAATCTCGTCTTGGGAATGACAAAGGGTTATCTTATTTGCAAATTATACTCGTAAACTATTTCACTAATATTCGGAGAAGACTAAGGGCCCATTCGTAAGAGAGCTTTATATTGCGTATTAGCATTATCTCGCGGTTTCAGCCGCGTAAATTCGGTTCTATCAGTCGTATCCTCGTGGTATATAGAATATAGCCTTTATCGATGAACGGACTATTCAATATAAAAATATTTTTCAGTTCGGGCCAGTACTTCCTGAAATTAGCGCGTCGAAACAAACACACTCTCCAGCTTTATATTATTTGAATAGACAGCATAGTTTGAAAAGCGTCAAAATAGGACACATGGACGCTCATGAGTCTGTTCTCACGTCGGTGTAAAAAAGCTCCGTCGCGTCAGATGATTGGCGCGGTGTTAAGACTTTTTTAATACGCTAAAAAAAAAAACCTCGTGCCGGCGATGCCTTAAGCGTGCACGTAAATTATGAACTACACTCACAAAAACTTGTTTTCCAATTTAAAATTTCGCTTTAGTAATAATTAAGTGGAGTATGTCATGCCGGGCATTCAAAAAGTTTACGCACCTGGCATTGTAAGCTCATATCCGAAATTCGCGCTGTGCTGCGGTATAAAGTTCTTTACAATGAATTTTCTAAATATTATATATTAATAGACACGATGACGATAAATTAATGTATTATAAGTATTATACAAAAAAGAGAATCTTGAATCAACTATAAAGGATCACCCGATTTAAATATAAATATTGAGATTAGTAATGTGTCAGTAAAATAAAAGTGTGCATTCAGCCATGTTTACTGTATCATAGCGCTACACGAACACTCGGTTCCGTAAAATTCGCCGTCTCTTTCAGACTTATCGACGCCACGCGGACGAAAAAACGTGACGCGCGCCAAATTGACACCTACAATCATTTTGGCGCCTTATTAAGTAATTACATATAATAGTTTGTATACAATGGAATATTTTGCATTATAATAAAGTCATTAACAAGTAAATTTATGTTATTTGTGAAATAGTAGCCGTCTTGTCTATAGTATTTTTCATCCAATTTCTTATGCAATTCAAACACATTAGCATTTAAAAGTGGGTACATCCTTTTTGGACACCACGTAGGTTTGGATCAACTATCTATACCATTGTCTACTCCTCCCATCTTCAACAATTACTTCCACTATCGATTGACCCCAATATTTACGTCAGCACCATTGATTTACAAAAATACAAGATACACGATACTGAACTGTCATTCTAAAATCTAAAGCATCTGACATTTTACATAGACATACATTTTTGCGAAGTCAACGATACGCGCATGATCTAAAGTTGTTTTTACAAAGTGCATAATTACACACGTGCACATCTTCTATACGGAAAGTTTTGCGACGCTGTCTATCTTGGTACTTATGAAAATCCATGGCCTGCACGGTAAAAGTTCTCATTTTAGGAGATAGCTTTGAAGTGTTTGTGGACGCCAGGTGTGTCTTTAGGTGTTGCATTCATTGAATCATTCGTGTGTGTGGACTGGGTTCCCATCCCAGCTCGACACGGTACACAGCTCTACTGAAGGCGCTGCAGATAACGCGTCGTACCCTCATTCGTCGTCGGCGGGGAGAGACCGCGTCGGCAACTTCCTCTCTCTCCATCAGCGCCGGCAGCGCCGCCCATCTCGGGCACTCCACGAGGGTGTGCTGGGCCGAGGCTACCGCCACGTCACAATCGTGACAACGATTCGTTGGCTCCCTAAGGGCCGTCTTACACAGATACTCACCGAAGCAACCATGCCATGCCCGGTGAGCACTTGCGTCAGACGGAAGGTGAGGGGTTTGCGCCTACGGCGCATCCACCGCTCGAGGTCCGGGCGCAAGGCAGCCGTTAACTCTCTACCGTACGGCTGCCGCGCCAGGTCCTCCCCCCACCTCTGCATTAACGCCACATGTCCTTCGACCACGACCGGGGAGACATCAGAGTCAGGATCGATGACTTAACGTGGCTTAACAATCCGTGGCACGGTGGTGTAACTTCCACACACTTCCTGACTCCGAACCGTTATCGGTTAGAAATTAAAAAAAAAAGTCCTAATATTTTTTTCCTATGATTTGACCCGGCTTCAAACCCGGGACCTCACGTCAACATGCTCACCACAACACACACAGTACCGAGGCCTATCGTGGAGTCGAGGCCACCCGGTGATGAAGAGAGTACCTCCACTAAACATCCACATGAATATTTTTTCGGCGCTTCTCTCCACAGCAAGTCTTGGAGGAAAAAAGTGTTTTAAGGTTATAAAATAAAAGACAAGAAATGTCACAAATAATATTTACTATTTTATTGTACAAGTTTAGGTAACAAACACTCGCGCGGTACCGTCCCAATAGGGAATCATTTAATAATTTAAATTGTGCTAAAGCAAATACGCTAAAAGTATAAAGTATAAGCTGTAAGTGTTCAGCGGTCGGCCCTGGCGCTTAACACTCGAGTCACACGTGTTGTACCTGTGAAGATAGAGAAAGAGCACCAACTTTTATGGGTTCAAAAAGTAAACGACGAAAAAATTAAGTAGATACATATAAAAGCCCAAGAAAGGTGCTGGACGATTACAATATCTATTTGTCAATAATGTCAGTGGCGCCACCTATGTAATGCTACATCAGTCAGTTTTCATTCGATTACGCAGTCGCCGCCCCTCCTATATCTCTCACGTCACAACAATATCATCAGTTCAGTTCAGTCGACATATTACTAAATTATCCACAAGGTTAGATTTCGAATCTAAGTAGAGTTGGTAAGTACAAAGGGCGAACTGACCGACAAAAGGGTTAAAGTCTTCCATACACCCAACCATCAACATTTTGGTATAAAACGACACTTGCACCTACATAATATTAACACGTCTGTCCTGATGTCCTGTTAATGAAAAAAAATCGCCTGATTATAATGTGTTTTATAACTCTAATGCGAAACCAACCAACGGATCACTCGGTTAAGAAGATAGCATTGTTAGTTGTTAAAAAGTCAATGTTTTTAATTATTTAACAGGTACAGGGAAAAGATTTAAGATACAAAGTAGTAAAAGATTATCATAGGGTTGTTGCCAGTGGCAAAACTTTTTAAAACAATTTATAGCAAATGCAACAAGTAACAGCCGAGCGCATTTGATATTTTTATTATTATTTTATTTTGTTTGAAAGCCTACGTACGTGTAGCTTTAATGTCATACGAAGAAATCGTGTAAACTATTTAATATTTTAGTCTAAAAGAATGATAAAAGCACAGTAAGCAACTTTTACAAATATAAAAAAATATTGATTGCTCCAGAAACCAATAAAAATATTCGTATTGTGGTAAGAGTGAAAAACATATACTTTTTAGTGAAGGTGTGCTCATTACATACACAAAATAAAAAGTTCAAATCTACAAAATATTATAAAAATAATAATGATGCGTTTGGTTCGGCAATCGTTGTCTATGCTTTTGTACTTTAATATTAATGTATGCGGTTAACTATGCGGTAGATGAGAGAACTGCGAGGCATTAGAAGTGAGAAAGGAAGAAACAAATGTTATGTAGGTTCACACATCTCTATATTTAAATATGTGTGTTTAGATCGTATTACATTGTGATCTGCAATCTTTGCTCGTGAAACAGGCATGAGCATATTATTACAATAAAACTACGTTTACGGATTTTATCGCGGTTTATTTAATTATTTATCTAGTCCAACGTTTCAGAAATTTTACAGCAACCATGGTCACGGGTGGACTGAGTCTTTAAATAAAATACGATAAAATCCGTAAAAGTAGATTTATTGTAATGACTAACATTCGCGTAAACTTACGACAACAATATGAGCATATTATGTTTAAGTACTTGCTGTTACAAAATTATAACCAAAAAAAATATTCAAAAATGTCCTATCATCTGCCACATAGCTTGTGTGGGGATTTAAAGGCAATTTATTACATTTGGCAGTGGTGGGCAACATTTTAAATCTGGTTTTGCAATTTAACACATTTTATAATATTATATAAGTTTTGGAGAATTATAAATAAATGTTCAACGGCCGTTGTTAATAATTTAACAACGACGAATTTTATATATATAAATATGTTATTACAGTTATATATATATAACGTATATATTACAAACATTTCATATTTTTCGAAAAGCGTTTTGACATTATTTACATGGAAATGACATTTAGAAATATTTCTTTGAAAGATTTATTTTTAAAATAATTTATTTTCTAAAGTTATTATTTCATTGGTCATTATATACAAAATTGATATTGTAATAAAATTGATCAAAGTGTTCTCGTAGATATGTCACATTTACATACTATACTCGTCTAACATAATACGTTGCCCCTAATATCTTAGCTGTTTTAGATTAGGGGCCAGATAGGGTTTCTATTTTAGTCACGGTTAGCCTATTAGGAACTTAACTGTCAAATAAAGAACAAAAACTCGGTTTAACAGCTTCTGGTTGGAAATAATTAATAGGAACAATTACTTGGTAGTTGTGAGTTAAGTACATGACTTTGATTATGTAATGTCTAGATGGAGAGTCGAATGCGCGAAAACGTGTCAGAAAGTAACAGCCAACTGTTGGCTTATTAGTACTTTCGGGCCGATCAGTACAGATCGTGACGTTTTAGTGTCTCTACGTATTACGCGCGCAAAGTAATTAACAAATAACAGCTATAAAATGATGGTATGTGCTTTTTAAGTGTGTCGGAATTATAAAGGAAGGGCAAAAAATACCAAACACATATCATCGGTAAGTAACCAAAAAACTACATATTTTATTTTTCTTTTATAATTATTGAATTACGCCATATTTTATTAGTATTGCCAGTTTTATTTTTAATTCACCTATTTTAAAGTAATTTTTATGGGGATAATGGTTTGGTATAATTGGTTGATTACTTTTTCAGAAACTAAAATTATAGTTTTAGGAGAGGTACTGCCATGTTGTATAGAAAGGAATATTTTTGTTATCACGCTTTTATTAGCTTCATTTTGACCGACTTTAAAAAGTCGTATTAATTTGAAACTTTGCAGACATGTGAAGGACCGACGACAATACAATAATATATTATAATAATTAGCTTCTCTTGTATGTATGTTTGTTTTTATGTAACGACTCTTTAAACACGAGTCGACCGACTTTAAAACCTCGGATTAATGTGAAACTTTGCACACTTATCAACGATTGATGGCATTGCAATAATTTAATCTAATAATTACCTTCACTTGTATGTATATTTGTAACATTTAACGAAAAATTAAAAAACAAATTATAGTTAAAAAAAAATTAAATACTCTATTTTAAAGTACATCATATTAAAAAGTAAAAAATAATCCATAGTATAAATTATACTACGTAACAATAATGAACGAAAAATACTAAATATTTTTTGGGAAAAAACGTGGGGTGCTTTGTGGCATATTTTTCGTATATTGCGTTGCAGTTTCAACCAAATAAACAAACATACAAGCAAATGAAGCTAACAAAAGCTTGTTAAAAAGGTGGAGTGCGCCTACATATAAAAATCCACGAGGCCATTTTGGTGATTGTTATTGCATATGGTCTATTATATTACCAATTTCAATTGCTATCGGTACTTGTCAACAAAGAGTGCAACCGCAGCGACCATCATAAGCCCGCTTCGGAGTTAAGGGGGAGGAGTAACGAGGCCAATATAATTAAAACTATATTGCATAAATGCCACGAAGTAGGCGTTGACGTCATGTTATTAACATTTGATATAGTTCTAATTTGTCGGCCATACAGATTTTGGATTGTAAATATAAAAACCCCAGAGAACTAAAATCAGTATTTAAACATCCTTGTGATGATTATGAGGTATCAGTGTGCCAAGATATTTGACATATGATAAAATTAATGCGGAATCATTAGGAAACTAAAAGAAAGTTTTTTGTATAACGATCATAAAATTGATGGCACGTATGTGAAAAAAACTCGAATTGTTGCAAGAATAAACAGGTTTATATCTAGCTAATCATATTTCGAAAAAGCACGTACATTTCCGAAACTTCATTATGAATATTAAATTTGCCACCCAGCTCCGGAGCAGCAGTGTATCAAGAGCAATTCAATTTTGTCGACAAGAGTTAAAGTCACCAAAAAGAACCAGGTGGTAAGTGCACCCGTGCGGACGGTAGGTGCACCCGTCATCCTCACTAAAGGGTTCAATAGCTTCAAAACATTCCGTTCAGTTATTTCAGAGATTACCATGTACATACAAACAAACGGACAAAATTTAAAAAATCATTTAGTTGTATTCTATTGGTTTTAGCAATTAATATTTAGGAAATATATCTAATGTACAGACACACTATTCCTACTATTTCATTAAATTATGTTTAGTGATTAAAAATTTATTTTTATTAGTCTGTGGATTCATAACATCATGTTAGCCTATCAAACGATAACATTGTAATACTAATTTAATACAACATTCACACTCACAGTTTTAATTAAATACTCCGCTGTATTAATTTATTTAAAAAGCAACTAAAATATTAAATTCTCTCAACTAAAACACTTTTGTTTTTGTCATTTAAGGGAGAATTGTAGTACAGCTGGTATCATTATTCACGCACCCAGACACATTGATGCACAGTGTAAGACACTGCCTGCACGCACACATGGTTGAACACGTTGGCTAGTTGTCATTGTTTTGTTTGTGGGGCGACGCTCCATCTAGACATTATGTCATCAAAGGTACAGGATAGCCATTTAAAACTTTAATGTCACATGTGAAACCTGATCTCAGTACCTTTTTATTGCATATCTAAAATATTGCCCAGATATTTAGGACGTTCTGACTATAATATTATTGTACAAATTTATACTAATTTTAATGAAACTATTTTATATAAACAAAGCATTCTATGCCGGTATAGATTGTAAGGAAGATAAAAAAGATTTAATTTTGAGATATTCCTTAAGATGCAGGTAACTCAGATGCAGTATAACAATGGCTAATGACAGCAATTTCAAATATTTCTATCGTGGCTAGTCTAGTTATAAATGTCAGCATCATGGAACTATAATTCCATGAACATATAATATTATAGTACCGCGCTGCTCTGATGAGGAAGTCGCAAGATGGCTGACGGAACCTTGGACTGGATTAAATATAAAGGTTGTTTTAAGTTTTTTAAATATTAATTATTTAAAAAATTCCTACAGTAATTTTCTTAATGGAAACAAACTGGGTTACTCGCATCTTAACTAAACTAGTTCATTACAAAACGGTTTTAAGTGTTGAAAATGACTACAAGCAAATATTATAAAGTTTATAGTATTCGTGTTAATTTTTGAAGTATTTTATACATTTCAGCAGACTACGAAATGAGCCATCGCCAAAGAGTTATTAGAAGTAAAGTACCTAATATTTTTTTATTACAGTTATTAGATAATAGTAATATAATCTGTAGTGTTAAGTTTATTTACAATTTAAACTAATTTTTGTATTGTCCTTGGTGTTGCTAGTATCATTAGTCTAACGTATATACAAGTTTTCATTGTAACGTCAATCCCTGCAGGCAATAGTTAATAAATTGATTCAATGCGCCATCTCGTTTTTTTCGCTGATAATATTTTTTTAAATCTTTTACATCGATTTCTTTTCGACGACATCGACATTGATTTTCGACAACGATTTCATGAAGCGAATGAAATACCTATATCGACTACTAACACAGACATTGATCTTCCACAAATTTATCATATCTTATAAATAATTTACTTAAATAAAGTTTAAACGCGTATATGATGTACAGTGAATTTAAACATTAACTTGAAAGCGTACAATATTCTTTATAATAATAAAAACATTAGGAATAATATTAATAGAATAATAATATTAATAGTTCATTTAATAAAATAATTGATACGTTTCCCTTATATTCCGTATTATTTACATTTATTGCAGAAAAGATATGGTAAGTTTATTATAACACATTGATAAAATTACAATTTAGCATTTTATTTTACAAAATTTAACTAATATTTTTAAAAAATATTTGAAATCATTTTTAAAATGTGTAAAAGTATAAATGTTCTCTTAAATAATATTAACACTACTTTATTTTATGACATTGGTATTGGGGATTTACGTCGAGGTATAAAAAGTATGAACTTCTTAAGAATTTTTGCAATCTGTACAAAATACTGCAGGTAAGTACATAAAATTAATTATTATCACTGTATAATTATATAATTATTAAAATTTATGTAAAATTTAAAAATCATTAAATTATTATACTCGATAAAATATTATGATTCAGTTCATTCTTCACAGTTTCAAACTTTATTGCATTTCTTTTTTCTTTTAAAAATTATTGCACAAGCATCTGAAACAAAAGTTTAGCATGTAAGTAAAGTATAGTCCCTTACACCCATCTTGTTACACAGTTTGTACAATTTTTTTTATTGGTATCTTTTCACTTTCTTCATTAGTGTATAATTTCACACTTTCTTATATGTTAGGTAATTATGTCATCTACAATGGTTATTTAGATTATATGGGCATAAACGAGCAGTCGTGATGACTACCAACGGCCATAAAAATCCGCACCCTTGTATGATGCGCTGTCCTCCTTCCTCCGCCCTTCCAATGGGTCACAGATTAATGACAAACCACGCGACACACGGCAGCAAAGGTGTTATTTCATTTATTATTGTATACCCGCGCTGCCCCTCCCCAGCTCCCGCTCACACAACACCCTTGTAAAGTAACGTCTCTGCTCGGTAGTTAACCTTTTATTTTTGTTGTCGCGGAAAATGCATTTACGCGCCTTCACCGGCCCTGATGTGTGGGTCTCGCGGCATATGATAGTGCCGAAAACCCACAAAAACCACTGCGAGTGAAATCAGTGCCGCCCTTGGTGAGGTGCCCCGGAACAACAAATCTTCAGGCCTCGACGGCTAGTCAGCCCCCTCCACCTCCACAGATGGGGTTGCCCCGCACTACATGACTTGTGCAGTGCAATGGGGTGAGGTTCCCATCCTCGCCCCTTGCCCCGTGTGCAAAAGCGTCGCCTCCCATTGCTCTTAGGTCCCCTCTTCTTATAAGAGGGGTTCAATGGGGTGGTTCAATTGGCTTCCCTGGGTAACCCCAGGCTGCTAAGCTCCACCGCCACGACAAGGCTTGAACCATGGTGGGGTGGGTAGCTAGCCTAACCCAACAACAAAATAAACAAATAAATGAAACGTACAATAGTTTGGAGATAGTTCACGCGCACGCACATGACTCTTACCTTCACATTGTAGGTACCGACTGTGCCCCGAGTGTGCATATTCTTAAAAGATTAAAGTACATATTTGTAAAAAAGCCGAATACACTCAATTTTTTTCATTTATTCATTGATTATATGTTTGTCTGAGCTGCAAATGGAAATTAGGAGACCTGAAATCCTGTTCACCGTCGGAAATACCGTTTAATTCCCCATTGTCAATCATTCGTTCCATTCGCTCTCAATTTATTCTCCAATCCTCTCGTGCGGAACAGACGGATTCATTAACAAGTAATTAGGAACGCGCCCGTTCGCTCAATCGAAACAGACTATCATTTCACAGCAGACCGCAAGGGAGCATCATTCAATTCTATTAATGTACGGCATTTTTATATATAAACACAAACAGAAGCATTGTTGTTTGTTCATTCAGTCCCAGCATAATATGTAACGGGCATGAGAGCTACAATAGTACCGTGTACTCGTAAGAGATAGAATAGAAAGATTTCTGAAGTAAAACTTCTTTACTAACGCTAGAATATGAGAGTCAGCTGCTGAATGCGGGAGTCGCGGCGAGAGCCTTACGGAGACCAATAGAAGTTGACAGGGATAAAGATATAGGGAGATCGACATAAGTTAGAGAAGATAGAGAGACAGTGAGGGAGAGAGAGAGAGAGAGGAATTTATATGGAAGTTGTCAACATAGAAAGAGTTTATTACTTTAAGGGCTCAAGAGAAGGGTGCGAACACAAATTTTCACTCTCTCTAAGCCAGATACTTTTCGTATAATTAAAGAAGTAATAAAATTTGAACACAGCAGACATGGAATCTTGAAATTCATTAATGTATATTCTCTTATCGGTTATCTTTTTTCAACTTGGGAAGGCTCTTCTCTCGAAGTTCTCTTGCCAGAATAATCTGGCACACATGTGCAAGCGCTGGCGTTGGCGTGCCGTCGCGTAGCAGCTACGAGTACCACGCTATGATGTCACTCGCCACATGGTCTCGGGCGGCGCGGGGACGCGGGCGACGCAAGACGCGAGGATGCGGGTGCGGGCAGCAGTGGCACGCTGTGTTGTCATTCACCCAGCACATGAGCGCAGGCGGCGAGGGGGCTCGTGCACAGCCGCGGGCGTGCGGCGACGGATCGGCAGAGCGGCGGTGCGGCAGACGTCACTCACCTAGCACATGGTCTCGGGCGGAGCAGGCGGCGCTTGCGCGGGGGCGGGCGGCGGCGGGTCGGCGGAGCGCTGGCGCGGCAGCTGCGACGAGTCCAATACTATGGACGGCCGCGGTGGAAGGTTCTCGCTCACCATGTGCGACAGAGACAGATCGCTGGACGCGTTCGTCTCGCCTGTGAGAGAGCGAGAGAGTAGATAGAAAATTCCGCAAGTTGTATATCGCAACTTATTGCCATCCTTCACGAGCTGCTCTTGTGAGATAAATGTTACCTTTATTTATATCAATAATTTTAAATAACATTATTGAATCACCAAAACATAGTAAATATTTACTTTAAGTACAAAGGTTTACAAACAACTGATTAGACAACATACATATTTCAGAAGCTACATAGTTATTAATTATACTACAGAGGGTACGCTATTGATTAATCTTAGATCCTCATTCACAACTTCTTATAGGTACATAACACACTTTTGCCATCAATCGGTGATATCAACATATTAGTACAAAGTGGATATCATCGAAGCGAATGGTTGTACAACGATATGCGTGGCAGTTCTTAACTGACATTATAGTGACGTAGCTTAAGGAAGTTTAATCGGTCACTTCGCACAGAAAACCTGGAACTTTGCTCCCTCTCGATTGTATACTCACCCGAGGGCTGCCTGGGCACTGGCAGTGTCAGCTCTCCGCACGAGTCGTCCCCCAGCAGCGGCTGCATGGGGGACGGCAGCTCCCGACTGTCGATCGCTGACGACCTCCGGAGCGAGTGTCTGCCATAAACAATATACGTTTGACTGTGACACTCGCGAGCTACCAGGCCGATGATTTATACTGCGTTGTTGTCATTGCTACATTCATTTTGTGCATCTGAGAAATATTTTTGAACTTAGTTCAAAAATATTCCTTAGGCGCGTTTAATATCTTTGGAGACAAACCACTGAACTCTCAACACTGCTACCAACACCATCTACTATAATATGAGAGAACTTATTTATTATTCAAAGTACATACAGCTGGCGCAGGTATACATTTAGTAGATTTTAAAGTGAATTCTTCATTAGGCCCGTTGAGCATTTTTTATATATAGAGATAAAACTATTGAACTCGCGACACTGTTACCGAAATCACGTGTAGCGCCATCTATTACAATGTTCGAGGGCTTATTTTACAATATCATTTTAACGTAATTATTCAATGTATCTGGCGGAGATAAAAAAAAATACTATTTCAAGTTCAATGTGAGCAGGGGCAGACTTCATAGTCTGTCGGTTGTGCTCATTTTTTAGAAGAACAGCCTAGGTCTTTAAACTCTCCCCACCATGGTTCAAGCCCTGTCGTGGCGGTGGGGCTCAGTAGCCTGGGGTTATCCGAGACACCTTGGGCGAAGCCAATTGAACCGAGGAGGTGACGGCTCTTAGTACCCCTCCTATAACAAGAGGGGACAAAAGAGCAAGAAGTGGCGGCGCATTTGCGCACGGGGCAAGGGGCGAGGATGGGAACCTCACCCCATTGCACTGGTCCCATAGTCGGTGGGGTTGTCCTGTGGTGTGGGACAACCCCATCAGTGGAGGTGGCATCGGTCTCTTCGGGGGCTGCCTTGCCGTCGAGGTGCCCTGATGATTTGTTGTTCCGGGGCACCTCATCAAAGACGGCACTGGTGGCACTCGCGGTGGTTGTTGTGGGTATTCGGCACTATATAATGTGCCGCGAGCCCCACACACCACTGGACCCCACCCAGGGCCAGCGAAGGCGCGTAAATGCGTTTCCCCGCGTCAACAAAAAAAAAAAAGTCTTTGAACTCTAGTACCTATAGCCCATATGGTGTAATTTTTTAAATCACCCCAGCCTAATAATATTTTTCTTCCTTATTAAAATCACACTCACAAAGAAATTCGGCACAGATATAGTTTACAATGTAGAATATTTTTTATACCTAAAAATCTTTGATAGAGTTTCACGCGGGTGAAACCGCGCGACACGACTAGTATAGATACTTTAATATGAAGGGCCCTAAAATTGAGTTAAACGTTTCCTTTATTACTGAATCCGCAATAAAGCCGTAATACGAATATGTGCATGAAATTGTTTTGTCGCAGCGAGATGAGCGGAGGAGCTATCGCGTGCGACAGGCCCGTAACCGTATTTCGAGCAATCCAGCGAGCCTCGTCCCTGATTCACGACAGAGCGCCACATATTGACTTGTTCATTTTATAACATTCACAAGCTTATGCACGCGACTTGGTTCGCGTAAAACCAATTAATGATTTTAATATTTTAACCTAACCATTACACGAGGAGGCCGTTCAGACTGCAGCAGGAAAATTAAGAATGTAAATACATATACACATAACGCTTGTAAAACATTAGCCACGTTCCGACACAGTCAGTTAAAATCTATGCCAATGTGTCATTTATATAATGGGATATAAAAACATACTTCAGCAACAATAATACTTCTATTGACACAGACTATCCCATGTGTTATTTCAGATCTTAAATTACATCGCTGTATTTCGTTCAAAATTATTTGATGTTTTTACTGGATTGAGTGATATCGTTATTATAATAATAAAATATAGCTCCGTTACATTATCTCTGGACCTGTCGTCGGTGGCATCAAGTGGGCGCTCTGGTACAGTGCGCCGACGTCCTGACGGAACGAGGTATATCGCGTATTTGACCGTGTAATAGCTGCGCCCGACCGTTTCAGTTGTGCAGTTTCGGTTTCATGGAAATATCGGTATCAAATGTTGAATATAATCTCGAACGAGTGGTCGACAATCACCGGGTGAAGTAATACCAATATGCGTCGCCCACTCCAAACACACTAAAGGTTTACTAATTTCTTTTAACGTGGAAGCTTTAGAATCATTAATTTGAAACTATGGAACTTGGAATGTAATAAAATTTCGTCTCATATTTGTATATTAAAAACTAAATAACAGATTCATTAGCAGGCAGCGTCCTGATAGCTTGTCGTCTCATAGCGCCATCTAGCGGACTCTTATCAACAATGTTAACAACGCCGGCGATCTCAACTCCCTGCACTCTGTAGGCTCAATAATGAGATCGTTAATTTACTAATTAATTATCAAGTCAATGTCAAATCCATCTATGAGTTTGTGTTCAAACTGGCTGTGCTCCAGCCGTGTAGAATTAGCCCAAGGTAAGAGATATACGTACCAAACTTCTTTTTTCGAAGCGAAGAGAAGCCCAGTACAGCTTCATCGGATTGCTATGAGTGCTTGTCATATCAGCTATCCATGTATAAAATCAGTGTCCATCAGTGGTACCCTAACCAACGGCCAGAATGGATACCAGCTCTAAATAAAGATTCTCACCTCTGCAGCAGCCTCCTGTCGACGCTCAGATGCGTGGGCCGTGGCGCCTCCTCGCCGCTGGTGACGCACACGCTGATGCTGATGCCGCTGCTCCCTTCGGCGCCTCCTCTGCCCCCCTCGTCACCCTCCTCGCCTCCCTCAGCCTCCTCCTCGTATCTGCCCAGCACACACTCCATTTCTAGGCTACAGTCGGGATACATTCCGTGTTTCTGTTTATTGTTATCGTTTTGTTGTTGTTAGTACGGCACTCATGCGCCATGTGTTAGGTTATGTACAAACACAAAGAACACAACACAACAGACAAAAAAATAAACTTGTTATGTTTTTATATCATTTATATTACCTACTTTAGGAAACGATTAAGAATAATGAAACATGTAAACACACCACGATAGAATATACTTTAAGTTTAATTGTAATTCAAAGAAAATTTAACTAAACCACCATTGTACTGTGTTGAAATTAAAAAAGGAATGTATCCAATTCAAACTTAAAAAATATAAATTATAAATAAAGATTTCTAGTGATAATTAGAAAAAAATAGTTTATTATGCATATTAGTCTATAAATTATAATAATAACATCCAAATAATCTCCACGTCGTTTTCGGCCATGTTAAATTCCAAGTCTCCCGCTGGCAGCGACTATTTGTGTATATATCTATAGACGTTTAGAGTGTCTTTATATACTGCTCCAGTGTCTTTGTATACTCGTAGACATACAAAATTAGCAGATAGTAAAATAAAGCTACAATTAGTTATAGACATACAATTTGTTATATATAAATAAAGCTTTCGTAACAAATATATTAGAGTCAAGCTAATAAATTACAAAACAGTCTAAAAGTAAAACTATCTTTAATTCACTAGAAATTAGAAATGCACAGATTTAGATGCAAGTTGAATATTAGGTTCTTACATATTAAAGTAAGCGTTCCATACGGAGAAAATGAAACGGAAAAATATATATGAAATAACTATTTGATCAATTGAAATATGTTACAATATATTGCCCCTTTCGCAGGTAGTTTATTTGTTGCTGTCATGAAAAATTTGTGGGAGCGAGAATCAACAAGGAACTGAAGGCGGTTTGGGCTCTGAACAACGGAGCTGAATTATGGGCCTAGTGAGAAACTGTCCAAATGTGGAAAAAAAGGTCTGGCGGTCAGCAAAGTCTGGTGTGTATTTTTTAAGGTCCTTAAGGGGTAAACGAGCAGGTGAGTAGTGACTGCCGCCGCCCATAGACTCTCGGGTGTATGGGAGGTGACGGAAACATTCCTGCCGCAGCTCCTCTAATTAAGAGATCATCTGTCTCGAAGTATGGCGTCTAGAGTAGACGTGAAGCAGCGGTGGCTGGACCAATCCAATCTCGGTTGGTTAGCGGCCAGCTTTACCATAATGAGTTACAAATGTTGACAGTGCTGTCTGTCTGCAGTAACCGTCTGGCCAAACCCTAGCTGTAGCGTGCCCAGCACTAGATCACGAGACGCTCACCGGTACCTTGTTCTGAGTCAACTTTCGCTTGGGAGAGGATTGGGCCGGTGCACCTTTTTTTTCTCGCTGAGGGATGCATTTAGGCATGCCCCTCGGATGGGGAAAACATGGGGGTATGTGGGACTCGGGAGCTACAAGATGGCTCCCCCTACCCACTATACCCCAGCTGTGTTCCTGCTCATCTGCCCGTAGGAGGAGCCACGGGAACGCGATGACTTACAACCGCGAATTAACCAGCGGGTGCCCTTGGAGTCTCCGCTCGGGAGAGTTCGGTGGTACACTCTTTGCTACGTTTGGACGTCGTGGAGGACGCGGTACACCGAACTTCTCGGATTGGCCGGTGCACCTGCGTTCAACCATCGCGACGGGCCTCTTCTATTTTCGTACAGTATCCAGATTTCATCGCAAGTAACGACACGATTTCAAATACCCTCAGTTTTGTGACGGTTCAGTAATGTGACGTCACACATGTGCTTGTGCTTCACTTCCATACACCGTCCTGCCTGTGCGAACAATACTGTCGCTTTCGAACTCATATTTGTAAATAACGCGATGTTTGAGGATTTCTTGTGAACAGAAAAATAATATCGTGGTGGAAGAACAAATGAATTATGAAATTCGTAAAGGAAATGCACGAGCCTAAAATTTGAAATTTATTTCAATTTGGAATTTATAATTAAACCAAATATTTGTGGTGAAACTGGCTAGTTCATTAAAATGCTAATTTCTGATGTAAGGACGTAACATAATGGAGTCTTTACATCTTAGGCAAAAGGTTTACTGAAGTAATTATAACAACGCTCCTTAACTTTTTATGGCTCCCGAGAGGAATGTAGCTACACCCACGGCTACATAAGCTATGCTAGTAGCAGATGATATATGTAACAGCGATCTTCGCTCACCTTAGCCAGCCTTATAGCCTTATCATGACGCGCGTTTGTAAAGGGGGCAAACAGACGGGTGGCGGTGCAGGTACTGACCGTCGCTGTATGAGGTTCTCCATGATGATGTAGTCGTCCTCCTCGGCGCCCCGCAAGTGCTCCTTCTCCATGAAGAGCGCGAACTCCGGGTTGGACATCTCGCTGGCGTGGCGCCGGCGCACGGACGGCGAGGCGGCGCGTGCGGGCGACAGCAGGCGCGTGGTGATGGGCGTTCTGCTGGGTGTACACGTGATTATTCGAATATAAAATTCCCCACGAGGCTTTTAGTACGAAGTCGTTTTACAATATTACACTATTTATACAATCATTACCCTAATTATACAATATTACACTAATTATCTTCAATTGTAGTGTTACAGTTTAATTTTCTGAATATTATTTCTACACTTCATTTTCGCTCTGCCTGTCTCATAAAGTAATACAGGCGTGAAGATGTGTTGTTGTTATTTTCAAAAATTCTACAGAATATAGTGAACATACCTGGGCGTGTGTGGTGGTGAGAACAGCCCATACACGGTCTCCAGCTCATCCGTGATGCTGGTGTACTCGTGCATGGCCAGCAGCAGCGAGCGCGGGGCTCCAGCCACGCGGCTGCGCCCGGACGAGATGGCCCCAGCCGTCGGCTCCAGGCCGGACTGCCCACCTGCCATTTAGAAGTAGCCGTACTTAGTACTTAAATGTGACTTTTTCTCGGCCGATTTCTTTTCTCTTCTTTAACATATAATGATTCAGATTGTTGGCATTGAACTAAATGGTGTCAATTGTCTAAATTTTTTGGATGAAATATCTAAATGATTTTATAAAAACTTATAAGTGTTTAGCTTATCTAATGTCCGATTTCTTTTACGAAAATTAACTTATAATATATTTCACTATAATAATTTTATCGTAGCATTACCCGTGACGGAGTTTTGCAGCGAGCTGGCATCCACCGCGGAGTTGTCGGGCTCGGAGTGGGTCTGACTGTGCTGCCTCCGTGGCGCCAGGTGGTGGGTGGAGTAGTGACCTCCCATGCCACAGTCATTGCCCCCCTCCGAACGCCTGTTAATATTTCAAGCACGAGTTATAGCCCAACAGTATTTAGTATAATGTATAATTAGTGTAATACCGTGTATTATAGCATAAACGGTGTAGTATCGTAACAAATATCGCGTCTCCAAGAGTTGCTTTTATAGAAGTGTACTTTTATAGAAGTGTACTTTTTGTTTTGTAAATATATTATGTGCACAAAAGTTATTTTACTCATAGTCACAATGCATACATACCCACTTAGTATTTGCAAATTTATTTCCACCTCAATCTGACTTACAAGCACTTTTATGTTGACACAACACCAGAAGATATACAATTATATACAAGTTATTTATACATGACTACAATACAGAGAAAACATCTTTATGATGGTATTACTGATAACTAGATACATGAAGAAACACATAAAATATTCTCTAGCTACGACGAAACCAGACCGACATAAAAATATTGGAATTTTACTTGGTCGGAGACAAAGATATTCATTAATTCAAAATTATTTTTTTACGGTTCTAGAAAGAAAACTGTCATTAACATGTACTGACAAGAACAACACGGCGCTAGAACGGCAGAAAGTACACAACATTTCTGCGGATTAAAGCAACACTGGCTAGTACTTGTACCGAGAAAAGGGCCAATGAAGTGAAGCCAAGAAGAACTTAATATTTCGATATCGGAAAGCCAATATCAAGAGGAAACTAATAAATGGATAGCCATATATTTTCATAGGAAAATACAAAGACACTATTATAGTGACCGATAAACACAGGAATAAAAGTTAATCTCTGTGTACTGATCCGACAATTAAAATAAGATTTTTTTTTAGTTCTCATAGAGAGATTTAAGATTTTTGTAGAAAAATCAAATAGTTTTTATAAGAAACTCAGACAAAACTAACATCAATTTCACTCTTCTCCTGCATATAAACTGCTACTAGAAGATTATAATGTTAAAGTTTTATGTTTTTTTTATATTTTTATTTTCATTTATTTATTTAACATATTAATTTTAATATATTAATATTTATGTCATATATTGATAAAAAAAGTAAAATATTATCTATTTCTATTTATTCATATTTGTACTATTTTGTAATATTTTATTAAGTGAATATTATGTACATTACAAGGTATAGTATATGATACCGTTTACGTAAAATAAATGTTTTAAAATATACGAGAGTAGTCGCACCATGCCGTTTATTACAACCTGAAGATATACAGTAAAATATACACTTTAATAATCTTTAAAAAACATAACTTTTAACTACAAAACCAGGTTAATGTCAGTTCAAAATAAGAGGAATGACTTCGAGAAGTATTGCAAAAATGTGAAAAATTCAATTGTTTGTATTTATTTATTATATTCAATTGTAAAAAGTTTACTTTTATATTAAAAGAAAGTATGACAGTTAAAAGATAGAAGGTAGACAGATATTTTACAATCTGTAAGTAATTATTATGCCCAGATCAAGTGTGATCAAAAGATATTGGTATGTTAAAAGTTGCCGATTCTCATCATTCGCTGCATAAATCTATGTGTGAGTGATAAAGTGCACAAGTGTTAGTGTAATTTGCGTGTACGCTAAATTAAAACATCTATACAGTTCTAAGTCTAAGGGCCAGGCCACACGATGCCGCGCACCGCTGCGATGTCGGGTCCACAATTTTACCTATAGACGTTTATACGAAAGCCAACTCCACACACAGAATAATAATGAATTTGTTGTTGATTGATTTCAAAGTGTCCTATTTCATCAACGAAAGCAGCTTGGTTTTGGTGCAAATTTGTAAAAATGTGCCATTTTTGTCAAATTTGGCATCAATATCAAAGTAGGACTGAGACTAGAAAATGTGAAGTATACGCACAAACTAGATGCACTGTCGTAAGTGTACTCACGTAAGTATATTGGCCATTCTGTTATACTTCAATTTATGAAGGCGGCTTTATTGCATATTTATAATAACGGTGACGGGACCCTACTTTAAAAAAAACATCACGGGATAGGCATAGTGAGGCCGGGCTGTTAATACTACGCTATAAGCTAAGCCATTCGCGAGATGAGTGTTCGACTTACTGCTTCCACAACCGTCTCCTAACAGATGCAAGAAGATAACAAAAAAAATAAAATAATTAAAAAACGATCAAGACATGATAACATTTATATCATCAGTGTCTCCCGCAGCCCGCCAGTATCATGAGTGTATAAGTAACGAAAAATGAAACGCTTTAGCGGCTAAATAACATTTGCATGCTATGCCTATGTACGCCTTGTGGGCCATTTCTATGTCTAAGCTATTCGAACATCTTCTCGGATCTTGTAGATTAATTGTAACCTGTGATACTTTATATATTTTGTAATGACAAATTTACTTATTTTAGCAGAACTTACCGTCTAGCGGTGGTGTTGGTGGTGCGGCGTGTGCCGACGGATATCGTGCGCGGCCGCAGGTGCGGCGCGTCGGTGGGCGTGTCCCGCACCTCGGGCAAAAACGTGTCGTCCCCAGTTGACGGCACTATACCCGTAATTAGTGAACAATAAGTCTCGATAGTTTCTTGTAGTTAACAGGTAACATGAATTCATGAATTAACCAAGTATTCATCATTGAATATAATTTATTTTGTTTAATTATATCAAAATACTTCGGCAATATTACAGTTTAGTATTGCTATCATCGCCAGCAGCCAGCGGACGTTCATCACTGAAAGTACAATCCCAAAATATTCCTATATTCAGCGGAAGTTAATTTATCGCCACCAGAGCTAGTTTGTGTCGGGTTTTGTCCGTCTTTACTGTGCATGTGCCCTTTGCTCTTTAAGTTTTTTTAATTAAAATAGGGGGGCCAACGAGAAATCGGAGCCGACTACCGATGACCACATAATTACTATGCCGTTGCTTTGCCCTCCCTTGCCCCCAATGGGCCACGGCTACTCACAAACCGCACGAAACGCGACACTGAAGTTGTCATTTTACGGCGGTATTATGAGAGCGTGAAGTACCTCCGGGGAGGCCCAATTCCGTTGCATAGGAGGATGGAGTGTCATGCACGATGCATTGCACTACCTCCTCCTGTGCAGCTTGGCACTATCTCTCCCTTGGAACTTTTAACTCGGTGAGTCTGAGCTCTTTAACTAACATCGAACATTTATTAGCCTATAGGCAATCTCTTCCACAGTACGTTGCCAACACACACCCCAGCTCAATCTATGTATCTATAAATATTATAAAACAAAGTCTCCAAAACTGTCTGTGGGATCGATTTTCTCAAAATCTACAAAACGGATTTTCATGCGGCTTCCACACCTGGAAGGTTTTAGTGTATAATCCCCCTGTGATGTGGCCGCCGGGGGGGATCGCTGGTGAGTATAAATAACGTTAGCTGCACCTTTCTTATCGTCGCTGGGCTCCGTGCGGTTGCTGTCCGAGGAGCGCTGGCGCGCCGGGAGGAACGCCGGCGCGCTGACCACGGTGATGTTCAGCTCAGGTCCCGCCACACTACCGCCTGAAGACGTGGAGACAGAATCCGCCTCCGCCTCCTTCTCCACTGCACCTTCGGGCCTCGATTGTGGCAATTCATCCTACAGAAATACATCCGAATTAAAAATATATAATAAAGTAGTTCTCTAACGAGTTTTAACGCGATACTTAAAATACTTATTACAAGGTACCGGCTAAGTTTTTAGTGAATATCCGGTTTGCAGTCGGATCGTGTGGCAGATAACGTGAGTGATGTGTGCCAGGACATTTCGAATAATAAAAAATAATCGGACTAAATGGCGGTGGATGCACCTACTTCTCATTCGCAATTAGGGTAGTCGTTGCACCGATCCCGCGTCACAGCAGCTGTCACCACTTCGCGTCAGTCGGCTCGTGACCACGGCTGGTGTACCCCGGTAGTAACGGCGACCAAGGTATTTACTAAAAACTTTGCCAGTACTTTGTAATAAGTGTTTTAAGTATCGCGTTTGTAACTACAAAATGTGTAACAAACGTGAAAGTCAAACAATTATATAATAAACTATAAGAAAGCTGATATGATATACAAAGAACAAAGCGTGATATTACAAGGTGCAAATGTTGAGTTATGCACATAACGCGACTGACAGACATCCAGATATAATGAGCGGGAAAACAGAGTGGAAGGTGACAAAAGGGCGGATATAAGGACGTCGAGACGAGGCCTTTTTAAGGGTACCTCGAAAAATATTACTTTTATACTGGCGACATCTTTGTATACTTTTACGCCTGCAATTAAATTTATTGGATTATTATTTTCTGGAAGTATTTTTTAATCTCCTCAATCCGCCTCCGTGTCTAAGTGGAGTGTGCTGAACACAAAAGCGTTGGAGAAACAATATTACAATACATTTTACTCTTTACGATAACTATGTATGAGTAAGTTAGGCGCTGTCTATTATTGCTACTGAATTTGCCACACTTTACTGACACTTTGATTTTACTACATACTGTTGGTACAGTCAGTGATATAAATTATGAAGTCATAAATTTTCATCACAGTTAAGATGCCATTTTGATTAATATATAGATAAGCCAGGATCGAGAAACAAAACTAATTTAACAGATTATATCACGATTTATTGAAGTAATTCATCTTTCGTTCTTCGCTTACCTTAAAGGGTAAACTGGTGAATGCGTGACAAGAGCGTTACGAAAACAAGGCAAACGGAAGTTGAGAGGGTCATTTAGGTATCGTACAAAGAACGTTTTACTTGGGTCGTGTGGTCTAAAGCACACTCATATTTTTATATTTCATAAAACGGAACCTCTTGTTATATACAAGTAAACCGAAACGTTTTACGTAAACTCAGGGTTATCATTAAACCTTCTTGTAACAAACTATGTCTTATTTATAACCGGGTTTCTAAAGAAATTACAACTGGAGGCTATCCTATAAATAACAAGAAAGGGTTTCCAACTTTAGATTGTAAGTTGAAATTAATCGTCAGGTAAGGACTCTTACACACTTCGATACGACGTCGTGTCGTGTTCAAACGCGTCATCGTTTTATACAAATTTATTTTTATGAGTGGAAAGCATGGAAAGAGATGTATCATTTAGGATTTACTTGTGTACGAAATCGATGTTTGTACGAATCGCTTCAATTGGTGATCCTTTGTAGATTGCGATCTACCTAGTAATTGTCCTTTTACCCATGTCTATATGCCGACCCAATTGGACCGGCTTGCCCGGGGAGGTACATTTCGCTCTCATAATACATACACAAAATAACAGTTGTGCCGTCACCTTTTGTGAATTTCCGGTGTTCTATTGGACGGGAAGAAGAAAGGAAGATAACACAATAGACCTACATAGCAATCATTCAACTGTCTATGGGCATTGTTAGTCGCCACCCAACTTCTCGTTTGCCCCTTATACAAATTAAAAAAAGAATACTACCTGAGTGAGTTAGAACCACCGTGAATCGTACCGATTCAATTCGGACCCAACAAGGCTCTACGTTTTACTTAATAAAAGGTGCTTTTTGTATGGACCTATTGCATATTTGTAAAACAATTCACCGTTTGACCTTATAAAATCTACTATAAAAAAGCGGAGGGGCCTTTTGAATGCGAATACTCGTCTGATTTATAAAAAATCTATCCAGAGTTAGTTAGCCAATTTATCGAGGAATACTATAGGGTATGAATATATCGCGCTACGACTAGTAATAAATAAGTAAGCTGGCTGTGCGTATAAAATGGCGCTGCTAGTTGAAATAAACCGCGATACAACCCGTTACGGTAGCTTTAATGTAAATCGTGTCGTGTCGTGTAACGGCCTATTGGTGGGGTTCGTCAATAAAACGTTGCTGTAGTAGTGGGAGTGCTTACTTCGGAGGGCTGCGAGCCCTCGTCCTCCTCCTGGACGGGGCGGACGGCGAAGCGCGCGGCGCCCGTGTCGCTGTCCGACAGCACCTGCCATTTAGCCACATCTAGTCGAGGTCCATGATGCATGGCGTTCGGAGTTGTAACGAGTCAAGTTGCGATGGCGCGGGGCCTGTAGCCGATTCTATTCAGGGGACCTTCATTTGCTATCATTTTGATTATGAAAGTTAGATATATTGCGGTACACCCAGAAGACACTGCTACAAAGCAGGGCCCTTTGAGCGGGGCCCACCCTTGCAATTGCTATTTTTGTCGTAACAAAAGTTACGTCGTTAAATTAGTTAATACGCTACTGGTGCATGGCTGTTTAAGTTTGGTTTGATAACTGTGCGATTTTTACACACAGTAAGTTTGGTAATCATAATTAACACACGTGTAAAACAATTTACATTATAATTTATATAAAGAAGAAGTGCGAATTCATAAGTATTAGATATTCTTATTAATTATTATTATAGTTACTGTTAATTAAAATATTTTACAAAACTTACTCTCCGAAAGGCATGACATGAAACCGCGTAAGCGAGAAAAATCAGAACACGAATAATTTTAATGTAAAATTAAAACGAGACTTTTTCGGTTCTGAAATTTCTGTCGATGAAACAAAAATATCATGAAACTATCCAACTGAATAACAGAAGACATCGAGAATGTAATTGGTTACATGCTAGAGCAGCAAACGAAATTATCAAAATTAGTTTCAGTACCTTAGATCATATAGCCTGTAGTGTGTAAATACGCTATAACTAGCAATCTGCCCGGCTTCGCCCGTAAATACCAAGGGCCAGATTGCTACCTAAAACATAACCTGCATCAGGAATCGATCATGTGTTGGAGTAAGTCTCATCAAGAACCATTCAGTTGATTTTCTCAAGAAAATCGATCACATGCAAACTGTCTGTCTGTATGATTTTGCCGGCTTTGTATAATATTGTGTGTAGATAAATATATTTTTATTATATATAAACCCCGTGCCTATTATTACTAATAAAATTAAATAGACTAAAAGATTACGACACACGACTGGAGTTTACTCGAACGAACATAATTTTGAAGTGTAATTGCTCGATCACTTGATTGCACGACCATTGGATTGCAGGATCACTTGATTGTACGGTCACTTGATAGCACGACCATTGGATTGCAGGATCACTTGATTGTACGGTCACTTGATTGCACTATCGCTTGATTACACGATCACTTGATTGCACGATCACTTGAGTACACGATCACTTAAGTACGCGATCACTTGAGTACACGATCACTTGAGTACACGATCACTTGAGTACACGATCACTTGAGTACACGATCACTTAAGTACACGATCACTTGAGTACACGATCACTTGTTTGCACGATCACTTGAGTACACGATCACTTGATTGCACAACCGCTGTTTCACACCACAGAACGCACGAAGTATTTCTTATGTAGTAAAGTATTTAATATCTTTTCAAAGAAACTACTACCTGAGATATAAATCCCGCCTATTGATTCAATCAGTCAGGGACATATTTCCATTGTATTATACATAACAAGAAAGGTTTATTTATTATCGCCTCTGTGATGTAACGGTGCGGGTGTTGCCTGTTAATACTGTTAGCCGCGTGGGGTCCTGGGTTCGATCCCCAGGTCGGTAAACTGTTATTAAATGTTTCTCAGATTATTTTGCATATTGGATGCTCAGGCATTACATTGTCCGGGATTGGAATGTGCCCGAAGTGGGCATAGGCTTGCCACCTATGACATCATGGTACTCAGTATCTTGGCTAGTCGTGGGTGTGCTAGTATATCAACTGGACTTACGAGTTGTGGATTTACTAACATACCTCTGCCTACCTCTGTGGGGATAACAGGCGCGAAGATACCTTTTTTTTTATTTGTGATGACATGTAGATGTATAAATCTTGAGTTAATATGAAACATATTTCCGGTAGCACAAGTCCTTACGGTACTTAGCACAGTACTTAGGGCGTGCTTTATTATTGCTAGTAGAGTTTTAATGGTGAAAATGTTTCTATACGAGACGAAATTTTCAATTCTGTTTTTGTCAGTTTGGCATGAGATATGGCATTTTTCATTTAATAACTGCAATGCCTGTCAAATTTTTAATTGTTTTTCTATTTCTTGAAAAGTTCACTCTGCGAAAAGCTTTTGATACAACTAACTCACGTTAATATTCATAGTCAGTTTATTAACTTGAACAAAAATGGTTGGAAATGTTAATTTTATTTGGAAACAGGATTTCGCTTTGACGGTTCCCTAACATTATTTCCGTTTTTCTACGTTAAAAAGTATTTTAACTATAAGTTTATAGTATCGGACACTGTGTGGGTATATGATCTAAGTTCAGGTTAATACAAACTGTAGCACAGGGCCCACACCGCAAGTTTTACACCGAAATTACAAGTTAACTTAGAAGCAACATTCAAGGACATTCAAGAATTTAGAACCAGATAGGATTGTTTTTATGGGATTGTAGGTTCTGTTGTTGAAGAACCCCAAGTGGTATCGATTCGGTACGGATAGCCATCCTATCTGGTATCTCAATGTTTTGTATTAGGGAAACATCCAAATTAATGTAGATATAGTTCTCGTAAACTAGGTTAGAACTAGCAATGTCTGGTCTTGGGTGCACATGCCAGTGGAAGGCTGTCTTGGCGTTCATTGAAAGTGTAGGAAAAACATTTATATGTTATAGGGAGATGAACGAGCAGTCGGACACTATTGAAGACTACCGACTCCATGAACATCCGCACAATGAGTACGATGATGTAACGGCCTCTCATCTGCATGTCGAGGAGGTAAGCAAAGACCACAGATACGATCCACAATCGTCATTCGCACACGTTTAACAGTTTATCTTGTTATATTGGTCTATGTTTGCTGTGATATTATTTAATGTTTTAATTGAGGTCAACAATTTTAATAGAGACATCAATTTAACTTTACTCTCTTTTTACTTTTTCATATAATGACATAGAACATAAAACACTTCATAAAATTAATTAGAACGTGAACTGCTTTGTATTATTTTTCTATTTTTTTGTAATAAACCTAGCATGTCATATGTGTCACACAGCAGTTGTGAACCAAGCGTAGTATGCCAGACCAGGTATGGAGTAAAGGAGATTCCATTGCTAATCCATTACCAATACTTTATTGCTTACATGAGTAAAAAGAGGAAATTACGTTACTTTTTTGTTACCAATATTCCATCAATTACCTCCGACCTGTCGCTGGCCGTCCTCAGCCGGGCCCCTCCCGCCTGGAAGGTGGGGGGCGGAGGCCCGAGCGTGTCGGTGGAGCCCCTGTTGACTAGGGACGGGTGGGTCGCCATGAACCGGTGTATCACCGCCAGGTGATGCATGGTCTCTTCCGCTACGTCTTCCAGTTTCCTTAACCTAAACTCTACGCTCTGCAATTTTAGATCAACAAATTATTACCAGCATCATCTACATCATAGAATAATTAGGAGCGCTGTCATATGTTATAACAAGCTAGTCGACACTTAACTTATAACAACTACATTAATGCATTATATTATTTTTTCCTAACGGGAACCCGTGAAACAGAAATTTTTAGTTTATTTGCCACTTATCTTGCCACTAAGATAAAATCAACTTTAATTTTAAAAAAAAGTGAAATCCAGCACAAAGACATCGCACAGAGTAAACCGCAGAACAATAGTGGAATCTGCACATTTTTATGTTTATTTTATTACAATATACAGGATTTTGATACATTTGTTCTATAAATAAACCTTGGGAAACGCGATAAAATCCGTTAAGTAGTCAAAGTAACAAAGAAAACCCCACAAAAGTTCAAATTTGAAAAAAAAGATATCCCACGAAGTTTCGATACTCATCGTAGACAGTTTAATAAATTGAAAATGAAGGGCATGAATTCTAGAATATTTCACGACGACTTTGGTCCCAAGACGTTATTTAAGTCACATACAAGTAAATACTAAGTAATTACCCAATCCTTGGATTGGGTCTGATGATTTTGTTAATATTTACAAAATGATAGAATAATTGGATCTGATAGAAATTATATTTACTTTATATATCACTAACTGTGTCTCGCAGTTTCATCCGCATTCAGCATACAATTTTTTAAAGGATTATTCATTCACATAGATTAAGTGTTCATTTTTTGTGGACGAAAACTATTTTCCGAGTTATTTCAGATTGTAATTAAACTTATAACTATGTCAAACTTCATGAAAAAACGGAAGGGTTCCGTAGTTTTTTCGTGGAACCGAAAAAAAAAACAGAAAAATCGTATTTATTGTAGTAATAAGACAAGACTGACTGACTGAACACAATGGATACAATAACGCTACTGATGTGAGTAAATAATGATGAAGATATTACCAATAATAATGACGATGATGTGAATAAATAATCATGATGATATTATCAACGATAACGTCACTGATGTGAATACATAATGATGATGATATTATCGAACATAACGCCCCTGATGTCAATAAATAATGACGATGATATTATCAATAATAACGTCACTGATGTGAATACATAATGATGATGATATTATCGAACATAACGCCCCTGATGTCAATAAATAATGATGATGATATTATCAATAATAACGTCGCTGATGTGAATACATAATGATGATGATATTATCGAACATAACGCCCCTGATGTCAATAAATAATGATGATGATATTATCAATAATAACGTCACTGATGTGAATACATAATGATGATGATATTATCGAACATAACGCTCCTGATGTCAATAAATAATGATGATGATATTATCAATAATAACGTCACTGATGTGAATACATAATGATGATGATATTATCGAACATAACGCCCCTGATGTCAATAAATAATGATGATGATATTATCAATAATAACGTCGCTGATGTCAATAAATAGAGATGATATTATTAATAATAACGTCGCTGATGTCAATAATAATGCCGACAGCTAAGAGTGGGTAGCCGATGATTCCTCTTTTCAGCATAAGGGGTGCGAACGAGCGAACCTATGACTAACGACGCCCATGGACATGCGCGTAATTTACGCAGATGCGTTATCCTCCTAGCTTTAGCTCACAAACCGCACGAAACGCAACAGGTGATGTTGTTGATATCCTTAAAGTTGGTGACTGTGACACTGGCGTTATCACTTGCTGATGACGGAGTATAACGAGGAGGAATCGAGAGCAAACAACAAGACATACCTGCATGGATTGTATTTGACAATTAGCTTTTTGGTTTAAATCTTCCATTTTGGTCGTTATATTTTCCACCCTGTCCGTGGTATTCCTAACTCTTTCTTCTATTGAATTCGATAACTTTACTTCCTAAAATAAATTATTATATAAAAACTAGGGCTTGAATAAACATAGCACATACCACTCAGTAGACAACAGATGTACAACTATTTACAACTTGCCATTATACACTTCTTCGCTGTTTATTTAGTTATCTAACAAGCCTGGCATTAAAGAAGCTTTACAGCAACCATTGTTACGGGTGGAAGCTTGTTATACAATTAAATAGACCGCGATAATACCCGGAAATATGGATTTATTGTAAGAAGCAGCATTCGCGTGAAGTTGAGACATCATAAGATGTCATTAATAATAAAATTAGCAGTTATAACGTTCTTTTCGCAACCAGATGTAGCTTCAAACGTTGATAACAAAGAATATTGTGTGTAATTATTGAAATTATTCATATAATTATTGTACAACTTATTGATTGAGACCTTGCCAGAGCAAACACGACGTATGCCATGACCGTCATGAACAGATCAAGATGAAACTGTTGTGAAACATTCCCACAGCTTTCAAGTGACGTTAGACAGTAATTTCGGACAACATACAACAAACAGTTAAACCTAAATCAGTAGTAAAATCAAAGAAGTGCGACAGTTGCTGATTTATTGCTTCTGGACAAAATATAAGAAATATTAAAAGGCCAGTTAGAGAATTTTTCTAATACTCAGAATACAAATTCAGACTATCTTAAGTTATACCAAGACAGAAGTAGGAATAAGAACGCGTATTATGGTACATAATTCTATTCATTAAGAAAATAAAGATAGAGAACGGTCTTCAGTTTACGCGAATGTTACTCATTACAATATCACTACTTTTACGGACTTTAACGAGGTTTATTTAATTATTAAGTCCACCCGTGACCATGATAGCTGCAAGGCATCTGAGACGTCGGGCTGGTCAAGTAAATAAACCGAGATAAAATCCGTAAATATATAATAATAGTTTTATTGTAGTAGTAAATATTTACAATATACAAAATAAAATGTTGTAATTGAATTAAATTGATATAATATAGGCGTAACACATATATTGAGCAACACTTACTTGTTGATATAAGATAGGCGTGACATATATATTGAGCAACACTTGCTTGTTGATATAATATAGGCGTAACATATATATTGAGCAACACTTACTTGTTGATATAATATAGGCGTAACATATATATTGAGCAACACTTATTTGTTGATATAATATAGGCGTAACACATATATTGAGCAACACTTACTTGTTGATATAAGATAGGCGTGACATATATATTGAGCAACACTTACTTGTTGATATAATATAGGCGTAACATATATATTGAGCAACACTTACTTGTTGATATAATATAGGCGTAACATATATATTGAGCAACACTTATTTGTTGATATAATATAGGCGTGACATATATATTGAGCAACACTTACTTGTTCCCTAAAATAGCCCTCAACGCACTCCTCCTCGAAGTCGTAAAGCCTCTCAATCTCATCCTTCTCCAAGAAGAGCTTGAGCCCGTTGTCGTATTGGAACCTCTTGTGGGCAACGTTCCTCGTCACCCACTTGCACGTGGCGTAGATGTGGCAGAACGTGATGAGGGGAGGCGGCAGCACGGGCTTCTGCTCGTACTCCATGACCACCGTGAACCTTTGGAACATCCACACCTGCGGAGGAGTCGCGGGTTATAGTGTAGGGGGCAAACGAGCAATCGGAGCCTTTAAACGACTACCGACGCCCATGAACATCAGCATAATTACTATGTCAATGCCTGCTTTTCACTTTCGCCCTTATGGGCTCAAATTGCCAATATCGGCCAACGTAGGAATAGAAAGATAGAAATTATTTACTATTCTCACGCCTGCGCTCCCTGCCTCAGGCGGTGATCCTTCGCTAGATGACTTCCGCTCTAAAGACCACCTTAACTTTATATGACAACCTCACCAGCGCGCCACACGAAAATAAATTTAAAAACTCGACTACATAATACTTGAGCGTAGAGTCGCTCACGTTATCAGGACGAGTCCATACATCATACGGTAAAATTCGTCAGCGATTGCTGCAGGGAATATAGGAACATACGCACATACATACCCTAGAAAAAACATTATACTACAGGCGCAGTCGAGTAAAAATTTGTATTTACAAAAATTAAATGCAATCGATACTCACTCGTGATTCGCTAAAATAACATCAAAAGCCAACAGTCAGCCATACTGACAACATTCGATAGCCAGAGTAGAACTTGAAGCTGACCCAAACAAAACTTACATTTAGATTAAAATTATTGGTGCGTCATTACGTACGTTTCAGAATATCACCTCATTCTAGATCCACAAGCTGACCATGCAAATGAAAGTCGAAACATTAAAATCACCATTACAATTTATGGGTCCACTATTGAGCAATGGCCTCTTTCACCGAACGTCATGCTCCAGCACCCACTCTGTACAATTACAGACACACTCAAATTTTAAGTTAAGGAATCGAAATTTTGGTATGTAGCAGCAGTGGTGTACCTGTGTTGCAGCCGCCTCGGTCGGAGCATTTGGTAGAGAAGGGTTATTTATCTATTTGGTAGAGAAGGGTTATATATCTATTTGGTAGAGGAGGGTTATTTATCTATTTGGTAGAGAAGGGTTATTTATCTATTTGGTAGAGAAGGGTTATTTATCTATTTAGTAGAGAAGGGTTATTTATCTATTTGGTAGAGAAGGGTTATTTATCTATTTGGTAGAGAAGGGTGATTTATCTATTTGGTAGAGGAGGGTTATTTATCCATTTTAAAATTATAATGATAATGACAATACTTGCCAAACAGATAGCTAAAATAGATGGAATCCAAATTTTTGTTTAAGAAACTAACAAATTATATTTATGATAAATTGTTAAAATTATATACATTTACCAGATATCGAGCTCTACGAGAATTTTTCAAATCGGACAGTATTAGGAGATTAGCGTTTTACAACCCTTTAGCTTTATAATGTTACATATTTACAATTTGTATAAAAAAAGTTAATTCTTGTAAGCGTAGAAAAAATAAATTACAACGAGTTCGAATAAAAATTGATAAAATATGACGACGAAGTATATTCTGAAACGAACGCAAAAATAAGCAAAAAAAAAATAAAAAGCTTAAGTGAACCTGATGCGAGACTTCATTGACTTCGTTAAATATATTGTTAAATACGGCTATGAGCAGGTTTATGAGCAATATGTTCGCGACCAGCAGGTAGATGGTCATAGCGATTGGCGTGATCCAGCGCCCGGTCACACACTTCGGACCATCGAGCTCCAGGCCGCACGGCGGGTCGATGTCCGGCGCGAATACCTCGCCGTACAACATGAAGTACGGTTGGAAGAATATCTACAAACAGTATGCCGATAAACAAAAAGGAAATTAAAAAAAGACATCTATAATTAAAAAAAAAAACAGTGCGTGTGCGTGTAATCAAAACACATGGAAGTGAAGCTTCAGTAACGTTACAAATGAGATAAATTTCAATCTCGTGTCTTCTCATTGTCGTTAAGTTTGAAAGTTTTTATAGAAGAATTTATAGAAGTTTCACTTCGAAAATAAAATAAAAGGAGCAAATTAATTAAATAAACAATGCAAGTACCGTGGTTAACTAAGTCTACTATTGTCTACGTCCAACATACCCTACCGATCTACTAATCTCGCAACAGGCTACAGGGGCAAACGTATGTACACAGGTCATATCGACAGTAACGCGTTACTTTACATCCACACACAAGTCACTGGCCGAACGTAGACTAATCTGTACCGAGGCTAATTCGTATCAGTGTGGATCTTTTCATTCAGCTTTTATAGGTTAGGCCCAGGTAGTGTGTAGATAAAGACCCGTTTTGCCCACGACGTGTTACGCTCGACAGGAAGTTACTCTCGATATAACTCGTATAGAATTGCAAATAAAACTTCAAGACAACATCAACTACAAACGACAGGCGGTCGCGAACCTGGTGCGACACCCCGTTGACTTCGATAAAGATGTTGTTAAACACAGCGATAAGTAGGTTCACTAGCAATATGTTCGCTATGAGCAGGTATATGCTCATCACTACGGGGGGCACCCAGTGCCCCACGCGGCACTCCTCCAGCCCCGGGAGGCCACACGGGGGCGCCATTTGTTCGGCGAACACTTCGCCGTACAACATGAAGTACGGTTGAAAGAACACCTGCAATTGTTAGTAGCGTGAACAGTGGCAATGATGTGGATACAGATTAGATACTGATCATTGTTAGGATTCGTGTAGCAGATGGATACGTCGCTCTTCGTGGATGTGAAATGTCTAACAATGACGTTTATACCGTCGTATGTAGAATCCACGCCACAGTTCAATATCTATTGTCGCAGTACATCTAGTATCATTGGCGTCTTACTCTATGCTCTATGTTAGTGTGGGTTATTTTTCTGTGTAAGTGCTGTGATCCTGTATCAAATACACGAGTATTAGGATTATATTAAATTAGAAGTTCCACGCGGTTTCACCTGTACTCCCAAAAACGCACCCTTAGGGGTGGAAATTCATTCTATAAAGAATCTACCTACCAAGTTTATATTTTGCAAGTGTTATAGTTTCTGAGATTTCATGATTAATCAGAGTGCTGTTTCGTATATACAGACAGCGTTATATATATATATATATATATATATATATATAACGCTGTCTGTAGCTTCATTGTTACCCACTAAATTGCAGAGTAGCTTTTTGATGTATGAAGAAAAAACTTGTAGGCCTCGGTAACCTCGAAAGTCTTTTGTGCTCGGGATGATAAATGAAAAGGGATGTCCAATCCTAGATGCTCAGGGTTATGATTGATGAAATGACAGAAGGAATGTTATGCATGACGCACAATTAAATAGTTGATATCTTTAAATAGGCATAATGCTTAATAAATAATAATCATGGCCAAACTTCGGCCTCGGCAGCCGAAATGTAATAGACAATTGCGCAGTCAATACTATAGTGTACACACTCGACAACAGCAGACTCGAGTGTATTCTCTATTCCCTCATTTGTTTAATCTGATGGAACGGCAGTGCGGCACGCCCGGAGCGAAATCCTGCGCAGCCCAGACGGCTTAACGTGGCACGGAAGTTCATGACTTTGGATTGGCATTATTTTTAATTGTCAATTTATGGTTGGACAAGGGCTCGAACAGGGAACTTCACGATTTTCAACTGGAATGTTACCGCTAAGACCCCGATGCAGATTATATATAAATAGGGTGCTTAAATTAACTATGCAGAATCGATTAAGACTTTACGATAATGTTACAACATGCCAAAGTGTAGTACACTGATTTCAAAAGCACATGAACGCACATGAAGCGAGAGAGCCGCTTTTAATGAAATTTACTCGAAACAATGCAAATAAAAGCATTGTACGAGTTTTTAATACCTTGAACTATGCTCCGGACGGCTGGCTATTCACGTACGAGAATTACCTGAGCGAGGCTGTATTCAATAGGATATACCACAGTCAGTTGCTCGTGGTCCAGTGGCAATCGTGTTCAGTCACAGCCGTTAGGTCCCGGATTGGAATCCATACAAAAGGTTTTATTAGGTACTTGATATTTTTCAATGTCTAATAAGACTCCGGCGTTAGAAAGTTGGCGGTGTTGCCGTCCCGTCTCCTGGAGAGCACGTAGAGGCGTCGGACCTGCATCTGAGCACTGTCCGGTCGCGTCGGCAAGCCGTCCCATCGGAACAGGAGAATGAGGCAACAGGGAGTGCACTTGTGTCTCTGTACACACTCGTACGCAGTTGGATCTTCTCAAAAGAGATAGCTACTGCAGCCGAATTTCGGCTAGGACGTCATTATTATTATTTATCATGGTAATCTAGGTAATAAAGGCGGATATTGTGGTCACTTCGTGAGGAAATAAATGGGAAAGTTTTTTTGGGAGGAGGGAATTAGAAGCAGTGATTTCTTTGCCATACTTCACTATTGTATGTGCAATTGTGAAGTACGAAGATTTTATCACATATTATTTATTCGCTTTGGATGTGACTTTTCTCTTTATAGCCTATGCTAATATTTAGGTAGGTTCTTCTAGTACCCATTTTTTAAGCGTAGCCTGTATTATTTGTGGTTTTTGATTATTGCTTTTCCTTCATTTAAATTTATTAAAACTGATAATAAACATGTGATCCGATAATAATAATTAGTAGCAATAGTGTTAAATTACGTAAGTGATAAGGACACACCTCTCTTATCAGGTACCAGCTGGCCTCCTTGTCTGGATGCAGTATCGCCTGGCGAGCCACTCCGAAGGACATGAGCACCACTAGCAGTAGCACCACGAAGTAGATCATGTTCTTCACCATCTTACCCATCATAGTGACTAGAGGACCTGTGCACACAAATATACAAATATACAATAGCACCACGCAGTAGATCATGTTCTTCACCATCTTACCCATCATAGTGACTAGAGGACCTGTGCATACAAATATACAAAGATACAATAGCACCACGCAGTAGATCATGTTCCTCACCATCCTACCCATCATAGTGACTAGAGGACCTGTGCACACAAATATACAAATATACAATAGCACCACGCAGTAGATCATGTTCTTCACCATCCTATTCATCATAGTGACTAGAGGACCTGTGCACACAAATATACAAATATACAATAGCACCACGCAGTAGATCATGTTCTTCACCATCCTACCCATCCTAGTGACTAGAGGACCTGTGCACACAAATATACAAATATACAATAGCACCACGCAGTAGATCATGTTCTTCACCATCTTACCCATCATAGTGACTAGAGGACCTGTGCATACAAATATACAAAAATACAATAGCACCACGCAGTAGATCATGTTCTTCACCATCTTACCCATCATAGTGACTAGAGGACCTGTGCACACAAATATACAAATATACAATAGCACCACGCAGTAGATCATGTTCTTCACCATCTTACCCATCATAGTGACTAGAGGACCTGTGCATACAAATATACAAATATACAAAATATACATATACGGATTACGAGGACGTTTATCGGTGTATGTTCATTTACTGCACATTTGTCCTTTCAATAAACGGCTACTTGGGATCCATGTATCTAAAAGCCTAGGAAAAATAAATAGAAGTAAGTACACAGCACACTCACCTAAGTACTTATTAACCCCCAGTATGTTGAGTATCCTGAGGTACCAGTAGATGATGTCCACGCAGTAGATGACCCGCCCCACGTCCATGGAGCCCTCCCGCAGCCGCAGCGTCAGCCCCACGAGGAAGAAGATGATGAAGCCCGCGTCGTATGTGTTCCACATGTTCCACGCCCACACGCTCAGCTTGTGCCTGTAGTGCACGACGTATTGACACAAACTCTCCTGCCTTAACAACTTTCAGGTGCCGTTTGTCAAAAGAAAAAAGACGGCAGTGAACTCTAATAGGATTTATAACATAGTAAATAAGTTCTATGCAAAATTACGAACAGCCGGTAGAAAGTTATTCTGAATATATTGAGGTTCATTGCTTGCCTTCTACCTATCGTCAAACAGTTTTTTGTGTAAACCCCTAGTAGTTAGTGCTACCTTGTAACAGTTAGTCTCCAAACGGCATACGTCTTTTATGAAAGTTTCACTGACATTACACTCATAAGGTTAGAATAAACATTGTTTGCAAAAGATTCATTGTGAAATAATTATGATAACAATTAACAACAATGATAGTTGACAAAGATAACCAAAGATTAAATTAATATAGAAAAATAAAAAATCTGAACACGGAATTTCGTGAGTTTTGACAGGCGTTTGGATTCTGAACAGTTCTGCCAATTAGTGCGCGCCATTTCTAAAGTCCTCATTTTAGATAATTATGATTTATAATTGCACGCTTAGTTACGCAAAGCGAAAACGTGTAAAAACTAAGTTTTTTTTTAAATAAAAATATAACTATTTTTATGGCTTCAGCATCGGTTTTATTTAGTCAGCCCGACGTATAAGAGTTTGCTGTAAAGCTTCTGAAACGTCGGTCTACTTAAATAATCAAATGTTCGCCTAAGCTTAAGACATCAATAAGATTTATTAACTTGAAATTAATACTTACCTTATAGCTACTGGTTCTGAAGTGATAATCTCTCTTATTTTCTCGCACAGGAACGTTATTATATAACATATGGAATATATTTCAGGCCAAGATGGCGTCGATACCATCTTAACTAATACTGTATATGTGAACATCAATAGGAACAATATGTAGGCGATCTGAAATAGAATATAATTTCTAGAATTAAACTGAATAGAGCTATTTTAAAAAGGAAATTTTACCACTATTAGTATTATAGATTTTTTTTAAGATATGGGTTCGCGTTCACAACATGCTACGTAGCACAGGAAAGATAGCCAGTGGAACTACACTAACGCATAGGAAAAGCAAGGGGAGCAGTGCGCAGTAGTAGAACAGACAAGTGGAGCTGCGCTCACTACTAGAGGAGGCAAATGGTGCAATGCTCAGTAGTAAAGCAGGCAAGTGGAGCTACGCTCACAAGTAGAGCTGGCAATTGTAGCACAGGCAAGTGTAACTCATAGCAAACGGTAAATGGAGCTACACAAGCACGTAGCACAGTCAAGTGTAGCTACGGTCCTTCATAGTGCCGACAGATAATGCTACGCTTACTCGTAGTACAGATACGTGGCGCAACTAACGTGTGCCGCGCTACTTAAGGTGTTATTTATTAGTAATAGTGCTCACTGCTTATATTTTTATAATTTTACTTTGCCGATAGTGCAGATGGTATATTTAATCATGCGAATAACATGGATAATAGAGCTACGTTCCTAGACCTGGCCTTTCTTAACAAAACCTTCACTTCACTCCGCGAGCGCCCTTTGTGACCGAGAGGTGGTACCTCTTCGGCCATACCGGCCTGATTTAGCTACAATGCAGCAATGTCATTATACCTTGCTGAATAGCTGTGAAGAACTTTAGATCACTTCGAACCCCAGGCCCCGTAGAAATATGAGGGTTCACGGGAAAAGAGTCTTGACGTGAGTTTAAATAAATGAATTATTCAAACGTCAAGGAAGCGACAAAATATTCACGGTATCGATTGATAGCTAAAAATACATAATTGACGTCTGTCTTTAAAGAAAAAACGAGTCAAATACGTCAGCAGATGGCTCAAAATGTCATGATTTACAGGTGAAAGTATTTTTATGTTCAGGTCTGAAGCGTGAATAATTATAACACGATTAATCATATGAAGAGCAGCTTCTCGGGCAACATATTTACGTCTATAAGCAGATAGTAGTATCGATCTTATATTGCCTCAGGACACGCTTCTTATGCTTCCCATTTTGTTGAAACTGACGCAACATCGACATACTTTTACAGACAAAAACAATTATCCATCACAAGCAGCACGAAGAGCGATAAAATGGCCATAATAACAGTCAGTGTTTCTTTAAGTTCCCTCTCGAATGATACATTTTATAGTATACAGGGACTAACAATCAGTCGGAGCGGATCAGATCACCCATCCGCAAGATTAGGCGGATACTGTCCGACTACGACGCACTAAACACGAAAGCATAGTACATCAGTTTCATTGTCACCCTAGTCTGGCCTAATTGGATTGCAATGACATTCATATTTCCATCAATAAACTTACCGAATCCGCCCAAAACTTGGTGATCGGCGCAGTGAAGAATTCGTAGATCTTCTTCCTCAGTCGCAGCGGCCTCATCCTCTTATCCTCCGGCGCGTGGTACTCCGGCAGCTCCCGGGTTGTCGGGTGCACCGGGTCCCATCCTATTTTACCCACTTTCCCGTTCTGATCGACCCGCGTTTCGCATTCGGCCCCTGAGCCAATCAACGCCTGCTTGAGTCCAGAAAATCAGGTATAGGTTATGACGTCATTAGAGAGACATTCTCGAGTACGAGACGTAGATACATTAGTGAGGTGAAGGCAGCGACAAATCTTTTAAAAGTCCATTGTGTATACGAGATAATCTTCATGTTTGAAATTGTTTTCAATTTTAAACCACATTTATTTCCTATATTTCCGAGGAACACAAACAGATCTTAGATACGCGTATAAATAAATTGACAATAATATCACATAAACCAATATTGTGTATGTGTTGTAAAAAATATTATCATAACCTATAGTAGGTTAAACGAGGAAAATAAGCTGACGATGAAAATGAAAAAAACCGTCTTTGTACAAGGTGAAAATATTTTTAAAAGATTTTTCGCCAACATCAAAAGCTAGAAGTTAGAGATATTGACGAAGCTTTGGTACAGATTACTAAAGCCAAAAGCGAAATACTACTTGAGAGTCTGTAAAAATATTGTGTATAGTAACAGTAGTAGTGAACCAGTAATAGAGACAGAGAAGAAATTGTAACTCTACATTACAAGTCGCCGAAAGTAACTTATGAAGATAAAGTGTCGTTAAATAAATAAGGTATTTAGATAGTGTTTTCTTATATTATGGGAGGACAAACGAGCAATCGGATCCCTTAAGCGCCTTTTCACTCTAATGCACATACATTGCCCTGTTTCCCTTCAGTGTATATATATTTTATATAATATTATTATGCTATTACCGATGAGCACCCAGAAAAATTAAATAACTATTTAATTTATACAAATTGATAAATTAGGCATATAGCCGACTTGTTCATGTTTTTAATTAATTGATAGTAGCGATTACAAGGTACTTGGAGATCTAGCGGTGTGCAGGTCTGACCTTTAACTGGTATTTAAACTAAGCACGACGCCGCAATTAACGTTCAAAGGTTTCGAGTGGGAGGCAAAGGAGTCCATTATTTTCTTGAGCTAATAAAATATATCTTGGAGTGGAAAGAGTCCTTAAGTATCGTATAAAGGCCCACGGTGGATGATTTAAGTGCCTATAAAATATTTACATCAAGATTTAAAATTGTAACGTGTCAGTAAAGATGATTTATTTTCAGATCCCCCAAAGCTGAGTCAGGCCAGCACGACCGGAGGGCCAAAGTCGTTACTACGATGTCGCGTTCAGTGCGGTGTTGTGAGCTTCCCGTGGTCCTTCGAAGCGGAAGAGGTTACACATAGATGTTGAATAGCTAGTAATTATTACTAGGGGTCACCTGGACACTACACGAATTCGTAGCGATCATTGCACGTCGGTATGGTGTGAGCGATAGTGAATTGTAGATCACTAACATACATGTATTTGTTTCATCGCGGCGTGCAACGCATGGAGCAGATATAGTTGTCACGATAAAACGGTTTTGTGTGTGCAATATATCTCGCTGGTCGTGCCAGCCTCATTCGTCAGTAATGCAGTATTGACACAACCTCCTACAGGTATTAACTGGAAGGTGTAAAATAAACATTTCTCAATTTGCAGACCTGAAATTTTAGTACATCGTAAAACAATCTCGCACTCGCTTCTGTATCTGGAGCGACGGTTTACGGGGATTTTATTAAGTTATTAAAAAGAGAAAATGTTAAAGTTATACGTAAGGTGCCCTCGTGAATAAGAGAGAGAGATTTGCAAGTAAAAAATATATTGTGGGCGTAAAGTGTAGGTTTATACAGAAATGTTTAAATTGGTATGTACATCATCAACAAGGAAAAGTAAAACTGCTTATTTGCACCCGAAAGAGACCGGCACGATTGGGGAAGTACCTCTCGCTCACACGATATCGCCTTATGAGTAGGGCAAACGAGAGGTGTTCCACGATTCTGTGCCTAAGTAATTTACACCACCAGAGGTCGTATGCTTTTTATATTTTGGCCCCATATGTTATTTTTGTGCCGCTTTGTATAGCTTGGTACTTATTATCGCTTAGCTTTCGTTTTCTTCCTAACTTGCAGAAGGTATTTAGTACTAATTATTAATGATGATTTCCTTATTACTTGCCTAAACATGTTATCGTTGTCTTAAAACATCAAACATAACACTGAAAATAATCCATTGTAATGATCTTTCATCATGTTATAATCTTAAACGAAAATACATCTCAAACGCCGGAGGGCCCACAGAGCAACCTTGGAGGATGATTGTAAAGCCCTTTTAGAGACGAAACAAACGCCATTCTCTTAATCATATATCTTTGATTTATTCCATCTTTATTAAATTAAGACAATTTTTGTGTTCTCATCCACTCATTTATGTAGAGAGATAAGGAGGGCATCCCTCACCCCATAACTCCCAATGGGTCACAGGCGGTATCAAATGAGAGAGGTACCTCTCTGGTCGCACTGGTCTAATTCGGCTTGTCCATTTGGCACTACCTTCACGAAATTAATTTATGAACGTAGTGTCTTTTCACGTGACTAGATACATGGATTTAACCCACGTCTCTGAACCACAGTTGAATAGACCATCATTATTTTCCTTAGAATATTCAAAAAGTTTAGTTCACTAAAATTGCAAAGATTGTGAAAGATTGGAACGAAATAAAAAGAGTCATAAAACAAGAAAAAATGTTCAGATATCAAATGCAACAACTAAGTAATAGTAATTCAATAGTAAACACAGTTCTGTGCGACCTCTGATTATTTCAGAGGTGTACTAGAAAATTCTATACGAAAGCGTGTAATTATATAAACAAACTACGTAAGTATTTAGTCTAAGTACAACTAAAAACGATTAATTATCACTATAAAGACGATGCTTTTCTTTCGTTAAGTTGGTAATAATTAGTAATTATACTAAAAAATATATTTTGGATGAAAACTTCTCGCGTAACTCCATATTTCTGTTCTACGCGGCTACGAGGCAATCTAACTTGTAGTAATGACGTGGCGCCACAAGTGTGTGCCACTAAACACAGGCAATTGTTACTTGATGTGTATCTTGGTTGTGTAAACTAATGGTAATGGCACATACTTTCCTACATTATATATACCGAGATCAAGCAGGTGATGTGTGTAAAACAAACGACAATGCGTGTTATGTGACATTTGAAGTCGGTTTGTCTAATAAATATGTTTGTAGCTGTGCATAATCCATATACATAGAATCCAACCTTAGATTTAATAAACCGTTGTTCAGGAGTTATGACCTTCTTGATAGAGAGGGTCCTCTGTTTCACACCAACCTAAGTGCCACCAAATTATGAATATTTATGTATTTCACCTCTTATAGAATTTAAAAGGTAGGCAAAGCTTTTAAGGGGTTATTTCTTTTATTACAAAAAGTTCGTAACATTCAGAGTAAAGTTAGTTGGGGCTACGTAATTATTGGAACAAATATAACCACTGTTACCATGACTACTTATTTGTTATTTGAAAAAAAAACTTCCCTTAGGATAGATTTAGCTCGGGCGAAAACGCGAGGTGGATATGAACTCAGTGCCAAAAACATCCGCGGCTGTGTGTCTTTACTCACACTCAGCGCAGTCTAGTTCTCGGTTAGCGTTGCTTACCTTAGTAGTCCGTTACAAATCTTGCGCCGCAGAATTTCTAATAATTAAATGTATGTGAATTTGCTCACGACCAAGTAGGCAATATAAATTAGCACAATAAATTTAATTAAAGATTTTATGAAGAGGTTAATTACATTTTACGGTGAGATTTCTGTTTTCAATAAGTTACACCTGTTAACCCACTGAAATCCTCATTCCATGTATCCTTTTCTATATCCTAGGGAGACAAGGAGGCTTCGGCCATTTAGTAGCTCCCGCGCATCAGCATATGCAGACAACATGCCGTGACTCAGCCGATCTGCCCAACTAGCTATCGGTTACTCACCAACAGCTCGACGGTGCCACGTGGGAGAAAGATGGTACCCGGGTTGAGACTGTATAATTCAGTAGTTCTGCAGCATGGCGCTACTTCCTACTAGCAGAACACTCCATGTTACTACAACCTGCTCGCTGATTAACCGACATTTTGTCTCAGATGACTACAACACATAACTTTGCTTGTCTGCACTCATCTCTTCTGTGACTAGATCAATTCAAAATACTACTATACTATATATTATTTTTCGTAATATATGAGACGTTTACAAATGCGAGTGCTTTATTATGATTAAACAATAATCGAATTATATTCGACCGAAGGGGTAATTTGGATTTCATTATATTAAGTAGTTAATCAGTTCGATAGCTCTTCGCTTTTGTGATCATGGCACACACACACGCGCGCACTCTATCTTCATCACACACACACGCATACGAACGATACATACATCTGCAATGATATTGATATTTGTAATCCCCTCACTAATCATTGCATGTGCAAAGAATAGCTTAGACTGTACTTGAGGTGTTGTGCATTTAAGCGACTGTCGAGTCCCAACATGACGTAATTTGTACGTAAGTGTCAAACTAACGCAAGATGAACAAGACGTCATAAATTCAAGTTGTGACAATCGCTGTTAATTAAAATATAATTTTTATACAATTTTATCTGTATAGTAATATAAAAAAATGCGATGATAATTTAAAACATTTGAGTTAATATCAGTGTGTATATATCTATTTAGGTACAAATATCTGTTGGATATTTATTGTTCTGCCTTTGTGCTGTAGATATCATTAGGATACAAAACGAGTATAGCAATGAAAAGGTCGTGAGTGTCTGAAATTTGAAAGTGCATGGCGCAGAGGGCGCTACTGGCGCAGTAAATAACGGTAGTAATTAAGAAACTAATCTATATTTATCTGGATCTTTGACTTTTGAATAAATTTATAATTAAATTGAACTATTTAAGAATATATATTTATAATTTGTGATCATTACTTTGAGTAATTTATTAGCATGACTTCAAGTTAGCAACGTAATGCCTGGACTAGTGGCGCCCTCCGCGAAGAGATTGAACTGAAATAAAGCCAAAGTTGTCTAAACACAGAAATTACCTCGGCGTCCGTCAAGTCCTTAGTACTGCTATAGTCCTCCATGCTCTCGTTCTCAAGATGCTCCTCCTCCGTCTGTGGCATCAGCTGCAGTTCCTCCTTCGACTTGAACTCCAGTTGTAGAATGTACAGCGGAAACAGCAGGCTCAGAATTACCTTAGACACCACAAAGCCGATGTGGCACTCGATGACACTTGGACTCAAGCTTTACATGCTACGGATACTAGACGTCGATTATGCTAATTGACTAATAGCAGATGACAGTGCCGGACTTAGGATTAGGGTAGGGTTACTACCCAAGCTAAATTAATATTTTTTTTTTGTACACCACCGGCATCAAATCCGACCCATTGTCGTTCCATTCAGTCCATTTGTAAATTCGGCACTGGCAAATAATAATCGGCGTCGAGGCATGCAAGGTTGAAAATTCATTGCAACGCTAGTGTCTTTATGCATTGAAGCGTTTTTACAAAGTAATGTCACATTTCAAAGCGTTGACTGTACAAAACGAAGCGTTTTCCAATATACTCATTTCATAGGTTGTAACTTAATTTATTCAAGCAACGTTTTTGCTGGAAATTAAACGTAAACATGTTTTGGAGACATCGTCTGGCGTTGTCGCTACATTGAATTTCCACACCTCAAGCGATTCGACACAGACATCTATTTTACGCACACTCGTTAAGAGTTATTCTCTAAAACTACGGCGTGCTAATAGCTGGTCTGTGCGTTAAAAATGAAAAGATAATTAATTTTAAAAAAGGAGAACAATGTTCACCTTTAGATTTGTATTTTTTCTCGTTCGAAGCCCTCCCATCCACAAGTCCGCAAGGATGATCTGCGAGCAGGGATGGGCAAGGAGCGCCCGGTGGTTTGCAGCGACGGCTAGACTCAGACACGTCTGTCCCGACCAGTTTTGCAGTTCGCAGGTCAGAAGCTGCTGCGCTTGGTCGTCGTCTTGACGGTAACAGTAATCTAATAGTTCTAGTGCTGTAAAAAGTTTTTTTAATCATTTACTAACTTTTGTTAGTGGCTGTGCGGACTGCAAAAGTATATATTTATAGCGCCCAACGGCGTATTGACATGTAACAAGCTAATCTTTACTACAAATTTCGAGCACGACAATCGCACACTGATCGAAATCGAGGTCTGCGCAACTGTCAAACTAGACTAAATTTTATTCGGTAGTTTTTATGCGATTGTACTAAGATACAAACAGACCAGAGAGACCCAGGGTGGGACTCGATCGAGAGATTCGATTGAATACCCACTAGTACCCCTCGGGTGCCATCGGCCACCTAAACTGAAATGATCCGTATCTGTCAGCAACAGAACACACCGCGACTGGCTAGTCCCTCGTAAGCGACCGGGCTCCGCCAAAGTAGAGGAACCGATCCGACATCCTAGCTCAAGGGTCAATCAACCAAAGAAAAATAATGGCCTATGTACCTTCGTCAAAATGTCCATAAGGAATAAACCTACCTTTGGTCTCGAACTCCTTGCCGTAGTGCCTCAGCTCCTCATACACTTCCGTCTCCATGTCATCCTCCGCAGCCTCGTGAGCCATGGCTTTGTACAACTTGCAGGCCACCAGCGATTTCGCCAGCGCCTCCTCTCCGTGCGTCCACATGAGTAAGGCCATTTGATGTCGCTTCGTTAGTACTGCCCACATCTGTTATATAACGGTGTTTGAAGGACAATTTCTTAAACATTATGTTTATAAACATCGGTAGTATTCACATAGCTCGGACTGCTCGTATTCCTGGTTAGTAGTAAAAAAATTGTGACAAAAGAGAAAGGTACTCTCCGATACGAATCGTTCACATTTGATTTAGTCCACTCTACCGCACCGCCATCTTTGGGGAAAAATCATCAGCAGTTCGAACAAGAACACCGTTATTAATTACGTTAACTAACTGCTACGTGAAAAATCTATCATCCATCTTATGAAAACTGCTACATTCTTCATTCTATATATTACATACCACAGATTCCTCAGAGATGGAGTAATTCTGATGGATGAATCAAATCATACAGGGAAAATCATAAAAAGACCCCTCCATTACTAACAATTTTGACCGCAATTTCATATTTCTGAATCTTCGTAGGTTTTCGACCGTATCCTCCTCTATAAAATTTTATAGCATATGTGCGCGCTATGTTTTATACCTTTTATTTCAATAGACATGGTTCTACTAAAATGTTCTTCATTTTAATATGCGGAGGCTGAATTGTTCATGAATGTATTATAATCAGATCAGATTAAGGGCTCTTTAAGACTAACAAATTATGGGACACATAAGATTAATGTCCTGATACTCATCAATAGCTCATTGAAGGTAGTCGTAAAGGCAATTTTTCATAGCATAGAGGAGACACGCATGGATACCTACATAACTGTCTGCCGCGTTGCCGTCCTTCTTTACTCCGCCCCTCTAAGGGACCACTCACAAAAACGTAAGAAACGGTTCTGCGGGTCCTGAATGATACACAAACATCCTGCTACTGGCCCGCCACTTGTTCCCATCACTGCTACTCCTGTGTCGTCAGGATCGGCAGCAACCACTTTTGATATGATCGCAGGGACAGACAAGCTACAACCTTCTTGAGACCCGCAATGGTAACATCCTGGTACTCACGAGTAACTCATTGAAGGGATAGTCGAAGAGTGCCATCTCAGTGGTGACGGGCATGAAGCCCGCGATGAGCGACAGGCCGCCCGCGTTGTGGCGCGTGAATGAGGCGCTGTTGCGGTGCACGTTGACGCTCTTGTTCATGACCTTCGCGTAGATGGGCCGGAACTTGCGGCGCGTGTAGTAGCACCTACGGAGCGGAATGTGTTGATGATGTTTCTGGAACTTTCTGCGGGTTTATCCGGGCTCAGCACAACTATACAGACAGTGAAACGCCACCAAAGTGTGTCTGTACATTACATATTTTGTCAAAAAGCATTTTAATACGGCTATAAGGAAACAGCAGTAGGTAAAACATTCGATGAAAAAGAATTGTCTGTTTGAACACCCTAATCTCCGGAACTAATGGACGGATGTGAATGAAACTTTTTTGTTGTATTGCTAATAAACCTGGGCTACATATAGTTTGTTTTGAAAACTGGAACGACCCTTGCAGTACCTTCAGAGAAATAAATTATCAATTTTTTTTTAATTTCAAAACCGAAGAAGCATGGGAACGAAGTCAGGGACACCAGCTGTGTAGGGGAACCAGTGGCCCGAAAATTATTTATAGAATAATGTCTATCCCTGAAGTGTAGCACCTAAAGAAATTAAGTTATGTGATAGAAAATAATTTTAGAATTTTAGAATGGTACATTATCAGCATCTTCTAACTAATAACGTTATAAAAAATAACGAGTCGTATATAAAATGTCCGCAATGGATGCGAGTAGCAGGAGATCGGTTGTCTTTGCGTGCATTGAAACAGGCCTATGTTCAGCAGTGGACCGATAAGGGCTGATAATGATCACAGAAAATGTTTCTAAAAAGTCGAGCATAAGACAGACGTTTTGTGTTACATGAGCAGTACGCATGTATTGCTGTGAATCTCGTCGCCAGACGAGCACTTCTAGCAATCCGATGAAGCTATGTTGGGCTGCTCTTGGCTCGCAAGTTCAGCTCCGATAATAAAATAAGTATGCAGACTAGATCGTTTCGTCATTCTTTTCCAGATCTGAATATATGTATACACAACTTTATCTTCTTGCAGCGCTGGTGTCGTTGGTGTCTCAACAAATATTCACTGTCAGGTTCTCTCCGTTCCGTTTCGCGCCGGTCGCTATAACAAGTGACGATCTCTACGCTTCACTCGTTCTGCTATGCAGTGTACCACGTCCTGTACGACGTATTCATTTAATATTAGGATTTGACGGAAGGGGATTAACACCCGTATTGTGGAAAATATATAGAATATTTATCAGACAATATAACAAGTCGATAGGTAAATGTACTGAGACAAAATTGATAAAGCTTTGAGGCTGGGTGAGGATTCCAATGAGATATAGCGCTTCGATCGCCCAATCAAATGAAAATACCGGAGCTAACCTAACACGTAGGGTTGTTACTTATACAGAAAAACAGTATTTTTAAGGTGATTTTTTTCTATCGATACTATTTTTATTATCATCCTCTCTCTATCTTATTGTTCAACCTGCTGCTGTCTGCGTGTTTGCTAATGAAAATAAGGGCTTACATTTTCTCTCGCCTCAGCTGGCCTTAATGATGTATGTATACTTATCAAGTGCGTCGAAGTTGAAAATTACATTTCATCCAAGAGGATACTTTAAGATAGTGAAATCAGGAAAGCATGATCGGAGAAGTATCTCTCGTCTACAAGATACAGTATATTAAGCAGTTAGTGAAAATCTGAATAAACGAATAAAAAACAGGATAAAACGAGGGCAATGCATGAAATTATCTTTCGTTGTACGGACCTATGCAGGGATCGCGCCCGTTTAATTGTAAAAAAAACATTTTATAATTTGAGATCTCTTCTTTAAGTGAACTTTTTATTATCTCTATATATCTAACTTCTTCTTGTCCATATCACATATTAAGAATTCTCGATGAGCTTCCGAATGACGCCGAAAAGTGACGACGCTAGACGTCAGTAACAGTTACACATATTCTATATAAACAGCTGAGCGCCGCTAAAAAAGTCTTAATAAAAAAATTAAATCGCAGGTTACAGCCCTGGGAATCGGGTGTCTAGTAGAGCGCGTTATTGTGAGAGGACAATTGGTAACAGTCGTAAGACGCAATCTGTCGCCGGCAGAGCCGCCTCCGAGACGGGTGAGCGGCGGGGGGCAGAGCCTCCCCAAAATAATCAGGAAGGCAGTCGCAAAAACCGTCGACAATTTCAAATTTTGCACGACGTTGATTTTTTTCAAGTATACCTAGATTGCAACATAGCAATACCTCAGAAGCAGGAGTATATATTTATTGCCGTGGATGACTATCTGGCTATTATGGCTTAGGATATTTTTAAAGTTTCGAACGACTACACTGGCAGAACAATGTATCGAGTTAGGCGTAAGCGACCAAGGAGGTACCTCTCGCTTACATTATGACGCCGCTAGCTACTCTCATGGTAATGGTGTCACGTTTATCACATGTGAGTTTCCGATATTCCCATTAGAGGGAATGAAGGAAAGCGGAAATACTTCCCCAATATGGTTCAAACCTTGTCGTGGCGGTGGGGTTCAGTAACATGGGGTGAACTCAGGTAATTTGGGCGAAGTGCATTCAAAATTGATGCCAGGAGTAGGGGGACAGTAGGGGGCTAAGGAGCGGGAGGAGGAGGCGCCCTGAACACCTGGCGAGGGGCGTGGGTGAGAACTTCACCTTGCACTATCCCAATATTACTGGGGTTATTTTATGGTGCGGGACAATCCTTATGTGGAGGAGGTATCGGTCCCTCAGGGTACTGACGATCCGTAGAGGTGCCTTGATGATTTGTTGTTCCGGATCGCCTCACCAAAGTCGTCACTGGTGGCACTCGCCGTGGTTTTTGTGGGTATTCGGTACTACAATGTGCCCCACACACCATTAAACCCCACCCAGGGCCTGAGAAGCGCGTAAATGCGTTTCCCCGCGTCAGAAAAAATAGCGAAAATACTTGCGTCTGCGTAACGCTTATACTCGTTTGCACCCTTATGGTATGAAAAAAATTCCATGTACAAAAAATAACTCACCGATAAGCGCCACCCATCAGCTTGTTAATCACTAGCCCTATATCATGGAGAGTGTACACGTATCCCCTGGGCAGGTGCGGTCGGACGTCCCGCAGGATGTACCGCAGCGTGTTGCTGGGCCCGCTCTTGGTGTTGTACAGCTCCTCCAGGCGAGGGATGGTGAGGAACTTCCTCATGGACACCCCGTTCTCTAGGAGTAGCTTCACGAAGTCGATGCGGTCGTGTTCCAGCGCTTGCATCATGGCCTCATCTAGAGCACCTGCAAGAAATGTATCATTTTTATAAATTAGGAAAGAAAAATATAATGAATGCATGTTGCATTCACACTAATGCGAAGCAAATTCTACATCACTTTGCTACGCTTTCAGATGCTAAGTACTTCTTTCTATATATAATGGTAACCAATCTGTTCTACTTTACCCACCAACTTTCTTTTGTGCACATTTTTTATCACAAAGTCCGCTCCGCTTATACTATTTAACATTTCGTAGAGCTTTGTCAACTTTATTGTAGAATAAGGTTCCGTTCCGAGTTAATAAATGTACATAACTTAATATGGACATTATGGAAAACAACGTTTTGTTAGTGTTTTCTAGATAGCTGCGCTATAGACTTTCGGCAACCCTTTGTAGGTGAAGGTTTAAAGTATTGTACAAATAATGAATACATGATGTTACACTGGCTGGCCGGGCCTCGCGTTGCTGTGGCTATAAAAGTATTGCGTAATCATTATTCCAGATAAAATATACACTCCATTTTATGTTGGGAAAAGTTACATATTTGAAAAGTTACATATTCCGAAAGTTAAAAAATAATTAAACCACTCCAGTTATTGCAGAGGTCGTCAGCCTGCACAAACATCACGATACGATATTTTTATATATTTCTAGCTGAGCTGGCCATGCCTCGCTATTATAATTGAAATGAAATATACCCTATATTATAATCAGAATGCTAGGAGCGTAGGCGTGCTACACAGTGGACCAGAAAAGCTGATCGCTACAAACTTTGTTTAAAATTAAAAAACTCAATAGTTCGCTAAAATGTGGTACTAAACTGGTAATCAGTCGAACTGTTAGGGCTGGACAAGTGCCGCCAATCAGTAGTAGGTCCCTCCAAAAAAAAAAAGGTACTAAACTGCTTCATTGTCTAGTGGTTAGCAAATTTTACCACTAATTATCTAGTCCCGGGTCGGACCAAATAGCGTTACTGGATTTTTTAAACAACTAATTGTTATTCCTATTCTGATGTCGGAAAGTTGGCGGTGTTATACCGCGGTGCCGCGAGCACGTTAGCATTGTCCTGGTTTCTCTGCAGTCGGGTCACTTTCGTCCCATCGGAATAGAGAGCGCACTCGTGTCTGCGCTCGCACTTGTGCCCGTGTGAAGAAAAATAATAATACTAACTTCCTAGTATCCTGTTAATAAGCTTTATAAATGTAAAAGTTTGTATGAATATTATTCTTTACCAACTAAACGATTGAAATTTGGCACAGATATTTCAATTTCTATTTAAATAAATTTCCCTTTTGTCATTTGTCACGGATGAAACCACGGGCATATATCTGTATGTCCGTGGTAACTATCTAGTTACATACGAGTTTAACAGCGGCAAAAGTTTATATTCACAGAGGCAATAAATAACGGAATAGTCTCGAACAAACTGAATTATTACACAGACGAGGTTCGTGCTCAACGGCCCGGCGAATAAGGGCTCCATGTCTGTACAACTTTTATTATGCTAAAAATATTTCGTACGGAAATTTTTCAGTTTAATGAAGGGAAGGTGTGTCAGGACCATTTTCTATAGACATCGGTAGTATTAAAGTCTTACCATACCTTTCATTTCAGTCAACTGCTTATAGAAGTTTCATGACCAAAAAAGAGCCGAATTAGGTACATCATTTTTCTGTTTTTTTTTTGTTGAGAAGAGAAAAGACACTTATGCGCCATCACCGGCCCTGGGTGCGGCTCGCGGTACACTACGGTGCCGAATAACCATTAAAACCACCGCGAGAGCTATCAGTACCGCCATCGGTGAGGTGCCTCGGAACTGCAAAATCATCAGCACAACTCGACCTCTAGTCAGCCTCCGAAGGGACCGACGCCACCGACACAGATGGGGTTGTCCCGCATCACACGACAACCCCGCCGACTTTGTGATAGTGCAATGGGGTGAGGTTCCCACCCTCGCACCTTGTCCCGTGTGCAAAGCGCCACCACCTTTTCTCTTTTGTCCCCTCTTCGTATAAGAGGGGTACAAAGTGTGGCACTTCCTCTTCTGCTCTTTACCAACTACCCGGTTCAATTGGCTTCGCCCGAGCTGTCTCGGATCACCTCAGGCTTTTGAGTCCCACGACAAGGCTTGAACCATGGTGGGGGAGTAGCGCATATCCGCCCTAGCACAGACATTAGCAGCTGTAACCAAGTTTACGAGAAGTATGCGCACGCTGTATCATATACGTATAGTACAAAGAGTATACTTTAGATCATCGTTTAGTAACAGGTAGTGCCATGCTATATTGCAACCGCGTGGGCGCAGTATGACCGGGGATGTGGTAAATGAAAAAAGCTACCGCCTCACATGCTACCGCCGCAAATTGATTACTGGTGCGTTTCGTGCGATTTGTTGGTAGCCGGTGGCCCATTGGAAGGGAGGCAGGAAGGCCTCGTATAACAATTATGCGAATGTCTATTCGCGTCAGTAACTATCAAAAGGCTCACGACTCTGCCTACTTATACTTTAAAAATAATCGATCCAACGGGAACCCTAGTACTAAATTCTGCAGCGTAGCTATCACTATCACGTCGCGACGGAGATATTTAACATGAAGGTCCTGCACTGAACCCGGCTGCTAACCAACAATAACACACACTGCTACCACACAGTACACACTACTACCACACGGCACACACTGCTACCACACGGCACACACTGCTACCACACGGCACACACTGCTACCACACGGCACACACAGCTACCACACGGCACACACTGCTACCACACGGCACACAGTGCTACCACACAGCACACACTGCTACCACACGGCACACACTGCTACCACACAGAACACACCGCTACCACACAGCACACACTGCTACCTACCGCACAGCACGTACTGCCACCATACAGCACACACTGCTACCATACAGCAAACACTGCCACCGCACGGCACACTGCTACCACACAGCACACACTGCTACCACACAGCACACACTGCTACCACACGGCACACACTGCTACCACACGGCACACACTGCTACCACACAGCACACACCGCTACCACACAGCACACACTGCTACCACACAGCACACACCGCTACCACACAGCACACACTGCTACCACACAGCACACACCGCTACCACACAGCACACACTGCTACCTCACAACAATGATAGAATATAATATATAGACAATGATAGATAGAAGGTGGTGTCAGTCCCTCAGAGGACAGCTTACAGTTCCGGGGCACGTCAGTGAGGCACTGATGGCTCTCGCAGTGGTTTTAGTCGGTAATGTTACAAGTGTGCCGCGAGCCTCATACACTGCAAGACCCCGCTCAGGGTTGGTGATGGCGGCGCGTAAATGCGTTTCCCCTAGTAATAAAAAAAAAAAGGCTAGGCTAACGTGGTGTGACAAGTCCACAGGCTAATATCGGTAGAGCCACAGATGTTGATGATTCTATTGCCGACAAACAGTCTTTTGATATTTTAATGTTAATATATTTTCATCGTAGCTATAATGAAAGTTATGACATTCATTAATATTGCAGACCGGTTATGGGCTTTATACTATTTGAAAGCGCGAAGGCTCGACTACTCGTTAGTGATCAATTACGTTTGAAGGGTTCCGTAGCCAAATGGAAAAAACAGGACCCGTACGGTATCATCACCTCTGTTTGTCCGTCCGTATGCCAATGGCGGCACTGATGGCACTTGCGGTTGTGGCTTCAGTGATTAAATTGCCAAGCTAAATTGAGAACTCGATGAATTGATGATTAATTTAATTGTAAGGCAAACAATAAACAGATTATACAAAACAGTTGTGTGTATCTACATATAAAAAGCAGTAACGTCCCTGTTTAGCATATCTCATCGGCAAAACAGATAATGGCTGTGTAGGTTCTAAGTGTTAACGGGAGCGAAAGGAAACTTTATTCCTCCGCGTTTGCTCCCGCCTAATACTTTCAACCTACCTTAGAACTTAGATTAATACTGCATGCATAGCGGACACTCCTGTCCGTAGGCTAGCGTGCCGGCAGTGCGCGGCCGCGCCTGTCCGTACACGAAGATCTCGTGAGCGCGAGAGACAGCTGCTCGCTGGGCTGCGTTCGGAACAGCGCCGTCTGTATCACTTGGTCGGCTATATAGAGATCAGTGGCAAGAGGCTACATACCTGGCGGCCACTCCTGTCCGTACACGAAGATCTCGGAGCGCGCTATGTCCACGCGGTTCCACGTGAGCGCGAGAGACAGCTGCTCGCTGGGCGATAGGTGCTGAGCACGGAACAGCGCCGTCAGTATCACCTGGTCCAACTCTTGAGCGTCCCCGCCTTCAGCGCGCTCCTGGATACGGAATACCGTGATCTGGAAATATCAGATAAAGCTATTACTTTTATAATAAATGTCAGCAAAATACAATTTTTTGTCTCTATCGAGGCCAATAAATTTTCCGACATGTGAGGCGTTTATAATTTGTTGTTTATCATGATTGATAAAGTGAATATAATATATAAATAGTTTATATATACATATATATATATATATATATATATATATATATATATGTATATATATATGTATATATATATAATGTAATAACAAAGAAAGTAGCATAAGACAGTAAATATCAGATAATATTTCGTGATCTACATCTGGCTGGACTGGCTGCCCGCTCTTTTTCTTGGTTTTTGTTCGCCAATGCGAACGACGGATTCTCTAATGTCAAGAACTTGAGCCTTGAGCTAATAGTTGCAATTAGTTACTTGTTCGTATACAATCAAAATACATAATTTAAAGGGAATTGCAGATTGAAGCCTAACACGACACAAGATTCGTAATCAGATTTCTTTATACTCTATGGAGCTTATCGTACGACACGATGTGAAATTCGCTAGGAGAGCGAAATCGCGCAAACAGTGAGCGTAACATCAACGTACAAAGTATCGTTTGTCCTAGTCACGGGACTAGAGCATGCGCGTGCATTCCAACAACGTCAAGCGATACTGTGTATTATTACAATTACAATAAAATTAGAAATTATATAACACTGCAACCGCTGCTGGCTGCGCCGCAGTATCCATTTCAGTGTGAATTAAGCCCATATATCTACATGGTTCTGCGGCGCTGCGTCAAAAGCAATTTTCATGTAAAGTGGCAAAATTAAAACCTCATTTTATTTGTATTCCGAAGCATGTTACTTAACCCCCTATAAAAATGCGACGAGTGTTTGTAGGGTGTGTATATTTGTATGTGTGGAGCTCTTTAGGGACCGAGTTTATTGCAGTATTCACCCAATTGAGTTGTAGGGAGAGGCTAGTTTTAGGAAAAGTACATATGCGTAGTGCATGACACTACATCCTCCCATGCAACGGAATTGGGCCGGCATGACGAGGTACCTCTCGTTCACATAATACCGCCATAAAGTGAAATCACGTGTCACGTTTCGTGCGGTTTGTGAGTAGCCGGTGGCCCATTGGGGGGTTTGTGGAAAGCAGAGCAACGCATAGTAATTATGTGGAAGGTCATGGGCGACGATAGTCGTAAAAAGGCTCCTATTGCTTGTTTGCACCCTACTCTATAAAAAAAGGGAAGTATAATGTTTGCAGGAGGGCAACGCAGCCGCGATAAGGTGCGGATGTCAATGGGTGTCGATTATTGCCAAACAGGCTCCGCTTGCTCGTTCGTCCCCCTATTACATAAAAGATGTCAGCTAATAATATGTTATCAAAGTCGACCGGCTGCTCAGTTGGTAACGTGGCGGTCAGTCCGCGTGTTACGCCAGAGGTCGCGGGTTCGAGTCCCGCCTGGGTCATGGATGTTTACATGTGTATTGTATGTATTTCTATAATAAAAATCTTAAATATATAATATTTCTTAAGTGTATAACAGTATTAAATATATTTCCGTTGTCTAGTACCTGTAACACAAGTCCTTACGGTACTTAGCACAGGAGTGGGCTAACGTGGTGTGACAAGTCCACAGATATTATATAATATGTGAATTATTATTATTATTATAATCATCTCGGATATCCTTTCAATTGAATATAAAAATTCAATTAAAAAAATAAAATCACCTGCTTCATTGTCCTGAATGGCTTATAAATATTGTTACAATTGATTGAATGTGTCACTTCTTGATGGAAATTCATGTTAACACTTAAATAAATAACTAAACTTATATACTTTTCCACAAATAATTTATTTTTCACTTTAAATTTACTACCAGTTTCGATGGTGAGTCGAAAATCTACCACTTTCGACTTATCATCGAAACCGGAAAATGTAAAGTAAAAATAAATAATTTGTGGGAATAGTGTATAAACTTATTTATTTATTCAAGGGTTATAAATATTGTTTTGTGAATGCGCTATGATTATTTAACAAATTATCCCGTTTAAAGTTATCACCCAATTGTTAGCATCCAGCTTAAATTCGCGGTCGCATATGGTACTTTGAATACATAAATAACTTACATTGACCGAAATGACGCATACAAATTTACGGTCTTGTGCCTGTACATGCATAGGATCACACAATAAAACAAACTATATGAGATTTTTACTTCCTACAGAGAAAACGATCAAGTGCGTGTCGGACTTGTGCACGACGGGTTCCGTGCCGGTATTTGTAAAAATTACAAAGAAGCACGTTTTTTCTATGCGAGTTAAGTTATAATTTTTTCTACTTTTAATATTTGTTGGAAAAGCGCAAACAGAAATACTTCATCTGCTAAAGTTTTAACTGTCTAGCTACTAAGTTTTATGAGATACGGCCTGGTGACAGAAAGACGTACGAACGTACAGGGAAACCTTAGAAATAGTGTCCCGTTTTTACCCACAATGGAAAATACATACATTTTGGTTACATCACCCTAAAATCATATAAGAATAAAACAAAATTTCAAGTTTTCAATGAGGGATTTTCTCTTTCAAGGTTTAATGCCATAATGAAATCCCACAGGATACCGGCGAGCTCATAGAAAGTACTCCAAATAATTAAAAGCTAAATTTATACGTATAGTCCCATTTTCATAATTTCTCAGGAAAGTCATGTACTATTCAACATTATTTAGATATGTGTGCCGGCTGGCGCAGTGGTAATGTAGCTAGGACGTTGCGCCAGAGACATCGGGTTCGAATCCTGCCCTGGTCATTGGTTTATCTATGCAAAATACATTATATGTATTTGTATAATATTATAATAAATGGAACATTTCTAAAATAGAAAATAAATTAAACATCAACATAATGTTAAAAATAAAATTGAATAAACCACTATAAGATACGCCGCCGTAAAGTTGGTCTTATTGTAATGACTACCACGAAGAGTTTGTTTGTTAAAACGCGTTGATCTCATGTATACTCCATGACGCTACGATTAATGGGACCGGAGTTTACGCGATGTTAGTATTAAATACTTGTGTTACGGATATTAGACCATATTTCCGTTGTCCAACATCCGTAACACAAGTCTTTCCGGTACTTAGCTTGGGTACACTTAGAGTATGATAAGTCCACATACATTAATTTCTTAATTCTTCAGGTTTGTGTTCACTCCTACACTACACGGGTTGGCACTACCGAGGTATGTCTTACTCATGTAAATACCCGCCAAAAGGACCACGAAAACTTACTTCGTTCTAGAAAAAGATGGAAGCTTGTCCCAATACAATGAAGTGTTATATATTATGTAGCTTACCAAGTTCTTCTTCCTGGTGCACTGCAGCAGCTCGCCGTACAGACACTCGGCCTGCTGCGGCCCCACCTCGAACGTCTTCTGGATGGTGCCGATGAGGAAGTCCCGCATCGACTCCAGAACCGTCTGCTCCCCACTCTCTGACGCATACCTGGCGACATTCAAATATGAATGTGCGGTCGGTCTGAAGCAGACTTGGGTCTCAGCGGTGACATCACCACATCCGTATCCTCGTCCACAAGGAGGTACTTGCCTTGTGGTGTAGTAGCAGGTATGTTCAACCACAGTCGTGTCGTACCAACCCGTTTGGGATTTTCCAGTTTCTAATAACAGTCCTGAGTCAGCAAATTGGAGGTGTTACACGCCCGTGCCTCGGAGAGCACGTTGAGCTGGCGATGCTGTGCCTAGTGTATCCCACGGTCGTGCCGCCCTATCCGAATAGGAGAATGACGGAACAGGAAGTGAATTTGTGCACATTAATATTTCCACTTTACTTCTCTCTGTACAGGTGGCCGCAGTGGCCGAATTTCGGCTAGGAAGACATTATTCTCGTCAATACAAGAAAAGAAACTGTATAATAAACAATTTTTAATTCATAATAAGCTTATTTCAGCGTACCCAAACAATTTACGTGTTAAATAAATTCATTTCCATGTAGTTGTGGGCTCTACAGCACTGTATGATATAAGTATATTCCAGCGGCTGTCACAGTACGGGACACCGCCGGCGGACTGACCGCTCTTAACCAAATACTCTCATTAGCAAATGCAGCTTTTATTTGTAGAATTCACGTTTGGAGTATAATAGACCGGCGGTAATAAGTAACAGGTAACAATGGAAAATGAAGAGACCACGCAATTTTAATATTCATGCCGTCACTTTAAATATTCATGCCGTTACTTTAAAGTATATTAGGTACTACTATATATTATGTAGCTATAAGCACAGATTTGTAAATAGTTACTAAATAACTGTAACTTCTTCTAACTGTGGCTTTTTTTGGTATGCATTTATTGGTTAGTGCCTCGCGGATGACACGAATAGCAACTTCCACCGCGCGGAAATCATTTGTCGGGTGCTGGCCAGATGAGACGACATCGGTTGGTACAGCCCGATGATTGGAACATACTTCCTAGGTTACCTAGACAAGACCGACCCTAAAGTAAATTGCAAAACACACGATTATTTTGCCCGAATGGAAACATCAAATAAACCTAACATCAAAAAACCGAACCAGAACCGTCTGGTTTGATGAGGGACATGAGGTTTGATGAGGCATGTAAGCCTTTTTTTTTGTAGGATAATGGACAAACAAACGAGAGGTATCTAGGTGACTACCGCGGCCCATATACATCCGCAAAAGCCAAGGGTTTACAGGATGCGTTGCCAGCCTTTATGATAGGAGTAGGTTGTTTTAAGGACCCTAAGTCGTATCGGTTTATTTATTTACTCCGCTGTCTCAGCGACTCAAACATAATCTCCATTGTTGGCCTACGGCAGAAGAAGGCCATTGCACCCTATTCTGGGCCATCTTGCCAGTTGACTGGAGAGCGCTTAGCTCTTTCTATACTTCATATTACTCGCGATATATGGGGCGAACAACAGGTTGCTTCTGTTTGCCAATTAAAGTTTAAGTCAAAATATACGTACTTGTGTACAAAGGCGATAAGGTCAGCCGCTCGGCCGCTGCCGTCGCACACCACGACGGGCACGGGGGGCGTGTCCGTGACGTACTCCAGCACGGCGCGCACTGTATTGGTGCCGCCCTCTATCACCAGGCATACCACCGGCGTCGACGAGTGCGTGTCTTCAACAAACGAAAAAGTTACCACATACTACCCTCGTTCTTGTTACTTGTTGATTTTATCCATCTACGCAAAAAAAAATGGTCTCAAAGAGTATCTGTTCGATCCTAAGGACATTAAGAATGGACGCAGATATAATTAATGTAAGTATTGTGCTTCAGTATCGAGGCAGTTAAACAGCAGAGGATGGTATAGTGTCGAAGTTCTTTGTATCTGTAAATACAAATGAGTTTTTTCTCCTGTGGACTTATCACGCCTCGCGCCGTGCTAAGTACCGTAAGGACTTGTGTTTCGGGAATTAGACACTGGAAATATGTTTAACATTCTTTTATAACAATAACAACACCCTACCGGCGTGTAGATGTGGTCTTCGCGCCAGTGCACTAATAGGATAGACCGGGAGCATTTCCTATCGTTTTTTATTTAGACTGAATATATCGTCAATATTTTATTTTAAATTTATTTCAATCTTTTATCGTTTACTATATATCATACTGTACAATACAAGTAATTTGTGATGCACTCATTATACACTATCTAGTGTATGTAGCTTTTAATATTCTACTATTCGTTATCAGCCATGCAAATCATTATCTTTCTGCGCTCCTTCTCTATATAAACTTAAGCGACACAGGATCTCACACTGCTAAATCCGCTCAATTTTCTCAGAAACGTGCACAAAGTTTTGCTTCACACATTAATATAATAATCCATTCCTTTGCAATGAAGTTGGAAGCTCTTCGCCGCACTTGAGTGTAGGGTAATGCTAAGCGTTCTTTGTTGCTTGTGTTCAAATTGGACGCAATGTCACTTGAGTGCACCCCGCAGTGGGTAAGTGCGACCCTGGCTTCAAATACACTTTCAAGGACCATTGTTAAATTAAATAATAATACGTGAAATTAAATAATCATTACGACGGCGGATTATATTGTGATCAGGTACAGCATACGATTTTCTTCTATAAGGAAACGAAATATCCTGCTGCGTAAATATTAACTTTCTATCAAGTAAGTAAGAGGTAGTGCCATGCTGGATTGCAGTGGAATTGGGCTCGACCGATGAGGTATTTCTCGCTCACTTGATACAGCCAGAAAGTGACAACTACGGTGTCGCGTTACGTGCGGTTTGTGAGTAGCCGGTGGCCCATGGGTGCGGAGGTGAAAAGTCATGATGACTGATGTTCATGGACGTCAGTAGGCGCAGAATGGCTCCGATTATTCTTTTGTCCCCCTATACTATAAAACAATCAAGTGATATCACATGATCGCTCGTTGCCGTCCATTTTGTAAAAAATAAACATTTCTGTGTCTTAATCACAGGCCAAATTGTGTTTAAAGCGTGTAACGGTCGCCACAGGCGGGGCGACTCGAGCCCCGAGCCAGCAAATGGCAAATACACGGGGCGCCCAAGGGAAGTAACACATCTAGAAACAAAACCGCAATTATATTAATCTGAAGAAAAACCCGTAATTTTTTTTTCATTTGCTTCCAAATTTGAAAGGAAAACCGCAGAAAATAGATGGGAAGAGGCATGTTTTTCATCATCAACATTTATCCGACCGCAGTTAAATTACACGAACATGTTAAAAGTTTTGTGAGGATATTTTTTTGGACAAACGACTATTTTGCCGACTATTAATTTAGCGTAATTGTTGTTATGTGAATGCGACGCCCTCCTTCCCTCCCCTCCAATGAGTATCACGTGAGCGAGAGGCATCTGCTCTGCCAGCCCAATTCTGCTGCAATACAATATGACATTATCACCCTGTTTTTACTATTCTTTCACATGATTATGTCAGGAAGAGGTAGTGCTGCACTGGAGGAGGTAGTGTCATGCATCCCCACCATGGTTCAAGCCTTGTCGTGGCGGTGGGGCTCAGTAGCCTGGTGTTATCCGTGACACCTTGGGCGAAGCCAATTGAACCGAGGAGGTGGCGGCTCTTAGTAACCCTCCTATAAGAAGAGGGGCTAAATAGTAGGAGGAGGTGCCGCTCTTTGTACCCCTCTTATAAGAAGAGGGGACAAAGGAGAAAAAAGTGGCGGCGCTTTTGCGCACGGGGCAAGGGGCAAGGATGGGAACCTCACCCTATTGCACTGTCCCAAAGTCGGTGGGGTTGTCCTGTGGTGCGACACAACCCCATCTGTGGAGGTGGCGTCGGTCTCTTCGGGGGCTGACTTGCCGTCGAGGTGCCCTGATGATTTGTTGTTCCGGGGCACCTCATCAAAGGCGGCATTGGTGGCAATCGCGGTGGTTTTTGTGGGTATTCGGCACTATATAATGTGCCGCGAGCCTCACACACCACTGGGCCAGTGAAGGCGCGTAAATGAGTTTCCCCGCGTCAAAAAAAAAAATAGTGCGGTTTATGAGTAGCCGGTGGTCCATTGGGGGGATAATAGGAGGAAACGCATCTGCGTTACAATCATGCGAGTGTCCATTTGCGTCGGTAGTCAAAGGCTGTGATTGCTCGTTTTCCCCTTATGCTATTAAAAAAAATCTAAGTCTACATTGGGTACATGTGGATTTGGATGAAGTGTGGCAAATATATTTTACTGTCTGGGAGATGGGGAAAAGGAGAGCAACGTATCTGCATAACCAATAACTGGGCGAATGTTAAAGTGCGTCGTCAGCCACCAACCGGCCACGATTGCTCGTTTGTCCCGCTATTCTATAAAAATAATAAGATTCAAACTTTTTTTTTTACCCAAAATGTACATTAAAAAAGGTACATTTCCGATTCATTTAAATAATAAATAATGTCAACGTGCCGGCAAGTCATTACAAAATTAACGTACACAAATAATTAATTAGCGGCCGTTAGTCGCAGCGCGCGGAATAAACCCGCAAGTGATAAAAATAATACGACTGTAAAAATGGACGCACTTGCGTTTATACGGCAATCTACGATGGAAGTGACTGTTCTTGAATACGAATGTACTTTAATAGCGAGGCAAGCAAAAGTCCCTCAATGGGCTTCGTACGGTCATGCCATGCAGCTCCGGTCTGTGGCGCTATCTCTCACGGAAGGCAGTGTGCATGGATTTATTTTCATATTTCCTTCCCTTTCCTTCCTTTATGCTGTATTTGATGGGTTTAGTAGAATTTTGTAGGATAAACAGTGAAAGAGAAGGTTGAAAAATCACGGGCATGTGAAAATACTTTCAGATATTCAATTTTTTTCGAGTTTAATCTCAAAAGTTGCCGAGCGAAAACGGAATTCGTTTTTCAGTGCAATGCAAGTAGAGCTCGTCTGGCGATCGGAAACCGAAATCACAAAACTTAAATGGAATATTATTCATCGATCTCGAAATGTTTTACTGCGCCTATATATTATATAATTTGCAAAGTAATAAAATATTGAAAAATAATTTAATTAATCTGCAGTCACTGGCATAGTTCACAAGATATAGAACCAACCAACCCAACCCGCGAACTCTGATGTAACACGCGGACGAACTACCACGTTACCAAATGAGCCATCCGGTTGGCGTGATATACATAAAGGCATGAGTAAGACAAAAATGAAATTATGTTGACATAGTTTTATGTAGTTTATGGTTGCAAACGAGATAATTGAAGCTTTGGTTATACATAATTATGTGGCCATCCTTCAACCCTTAGGCCATCCCGTTCGTGACGGGCCCATTGGGATATTTTTCTTATCCTTTAAAAGTGAATATTTATTAATCTTAAGAATAAGTATACTTAATGATATACAGATTATGTTACGCACATATTAATTAGGTAAGTATTTATTTTTGTCGTAAACTTATTAAAACTATGTTATAAAAGAAATAATTCCACATATATTACATGAAGCTTTATATTCGATTACTTTTCAATATCTTACCTACGTATAAATTACAATTTACAACCCACTGATTTGAATTTCGATTATCCTCTCTTTTATTTTTATGATGTAGGTTTGAGGCAACAATGATATACAGCCAGCATTACAAAACTACAACTGAAGCATAAAATTAATGTAGTGCGTCAGATCATGGTCGGGTGTAAATATATGAAGACGAATGTGGGATTCCTTTGGTTTCATAACGTTTTACACCATATTTTATTTAGTCTGTGGACTACCGTAACCCACAAAATTTTACAACTGCGATTGATATTCAATAAACTCAACATTTACAATAAAACCGCCACACAAAAGTCTTGTGGAAATGACCACATACACACGCGCACTTTACGAACTATACACACTTACTATATTGCGCATTCCAAATTTAAACATTTTTTTATCCCGCGACTTACTTTGTTCCAGTTTCAATGTATTAATTAAAACAGATTGTACTAGACTCAAATTAATAGTCTTTTCGCATTACTTTATTTCTTAAGTTATGACTTTTTAAGAGGGATCCTTAATATATCATTTAAGACTATAGTCCATATATGAATTAAATAATAAAGAAAGGAAGCACATAAGAACGAGTAAGCTAGTCCACACGACAGAACTTATTTAGTTAAACCAAGCGAAATTTATTATGAGAGGAAGAAAGGAAGGACATGTATGATCGCACCACCTCTCTCTCTCTCTCTCTCTCTCTTGCGAGACCTGATCTTGAGGGCCTGACCTACAGTAATATACGAAACGTAAATCTCTCTTTTTATCTTTATTAAATAACAACCCATCTGTTCGAACGATTTCCTTTTTCGTAACACCCTCGTTAAGCTAAGCGTATGTACAGAAGTTTTTCTTCACAGAATTGTCATCTGAGGCTCTTTTTGACTTGAGGCAGTACTATCCCGTTTATCAATTAAAAACGTCAGAAGCTTTCCAAATTTCGCAATTGCAATTTTCAAACCGCTTAAATCTTTGATTCTAACAAACATAAACTATGACATACTCCCGGCCGCCCATGTCAACAGTAGCTTAGCGGTTCGAAAGGATTAAAAGCAATTTTACCGCGAAACCCTCATTACAATAACTAAGTAGTTCTTAGAGCTGTATCGTTTGGAGACTGCGTAAAACGCCGGCCTTTTGACGCTACGTGTATTTTTGTTTTGTTGTGAAACGTTTAGCCGTAATAAGTCAGAATAAACGTCAATGCCCTCCTGTCATTAAGTCATTCGTGAAACTTTCACAATCCACAAAATCTGATCTGAGACGATAACCCACTGGGGGATGGGCTGAAGGGAAAGCAATGCATCAGCCTAACTATGAAGCCAGATGCAATGTTTTCCCGTCACCCAAGCCCTCCATGGATGGTGTGTGAATCACAATGGTGGGGCATTGTGCTACTTGCGGCTGATAATGGGAGATACGGAAGTCATCAAACTAGAAGACTAACAAGTACACTTTTATAATTTTATTCTTTTAGTTTTTCGATTTACCCTCTTACCGTTAACTCCATCTCTATAAGCTCTGTGATATGTTAACAAGGTTTCACTACAGAATCTCATTCTGTTCCACCGACCGTCTGCGCTTCATGCTCTAGCAAAACACACCTTCCTAGTGGCACCGGCCCTGGTGGGATTCTATGGGAAAGAGTTAACCAGAAAATTTGGTAGCATCTTCCGTACTTCTCTAACCAGTCTTTTATACTTGATAATGTTTTGCCGCCTGCAGTCCACGGCTGCGGTGTGTAGCATGTTTGCATGTCACCCGTGTTATGTACAGATAACATTTAACAACTTGAGTTACGACGATATTAAACTCAATATACGATAATCCGATTCAATTGGACGTTTTTAAACCAAAATTTGCACTAGCGATAAAGCTAGCGATGAGAATATGCTCGGTTTCACTCGCACTCCGGTCTTCCTCTATAAATTTGACTATTCAATTTTCAATTCTAATTCTGGCCTGTATTTCCTGACATTAGCGCGTTCACACAAATAAACTATTTATTTTTCCATTAATTCATTATCAGCCTCATATAGCCTAGACGTAGGCTCTCAATGAACGCCAAGGTGACCGATCGTCTGCTACTCGCATCCCGGTCCGGTTACTGCACGGAGATCGTGCTCCCACCTGGTGAACGGTCGACCAACACTTCGTATTCCTAAACGCGGCCTCCACTCGAGAACCTTAGCTTAACAGACTCTTTAGCTTTATGTTATGATTATATGCAATTGCAGACAAACCAGAGGTCGATAAGCAATCACAGGCTTACAGTGCTCAGGTACACCACCACACGCCCCACTTGGGTACGCTGGTGCACATCTAGAACAACGTTGTTACTTAGTGTTAGTTCTAGTCTAATACTGGTGTTACATACTTCCAACAAACTACAAAATAAAACTAATCATTAATTTGAAAGCAGGACTGTCGAGGAGTAGTCGGAGATAGAATACAGAAGAGGAATGATAGAATACAGAAGAGGAATGATAGAATACAGAAGAGGAATGATAGAATACAGAAGAGGAATGATAGAATACGGAAGAGGAATGATAGAATACAGAAGGGGAATGATAGAATACAGAAGAGGAATGATAGAATACAGAAGAGGAATGATAGAATACAGAAGAGGAATGATAGAATACAGAAGAGGAATTATAGAATACAGAAGAGGAACGATAGAAAGATAGAACACGTGGTCTTTACTTCGTGACGGAAATAGATAAACTCGATCCTAGAGTACAACACCAGTTGCAATAAAAGGTTTTCATTTATTTCTATAGATGGACACGTTTATTCGAGAGTCGAATCAATACAACATTTGTTACACGAACATATTGGCCCGAATGAATATCTTATTTTGTTGTTTTGTGATATTTTAACCACGCAATATTGTTTTTATACATTTATTATTAGCCGTTGCGAAAAATTCCGGTACATACGTAAAGGTGTGATACCTTGATACATTCAGTCGGTACATATTCAGAACAAAGTTTATTGCCGTTTCCAAAATTCATCAAGCTCTACTTAGAAAAAGATATTTCGCTTACATCGAGTCGTTCTCGTATCAGGTCAAAATGGCCATATTATTATACTGCCTGTGTCCAAAAATGTGTATCAAATTCCAGCTCAGACTCAAAGGAATTTGAAATACGATTGCAAGATTCCCTGTAGGATTACACTTGTACATGTAAGATTAAAAGTGTTTTTGATAAAATTAAGCTTCAACACCGGAGTTATTCCAGATACAATTTTTTCTATGTGCCTGTAAGGAACTTCTCGTGGAGTTTGTTATAGTACAGATATACCTTCCAGCTAGAATTTCAGTTGTCTTGCAAGTCCGTAACAAAAATACATAAATTAGCATGAGCATTAAGCAAGGCACGCACGTGAACTTCCGCCTCTTTCTAATGGAATAGATTTTTGTTGTCCTTTTGGCCAAATAGTGAAGTGATAGCAGCAGCACATCACTTGCAGTTCGTGAGTAAAGAAGTCTAAAATGCACTCGCATTATCTGTGCCAAGTTACAGAATTGCTTTACACGATGCCTCGGGTATGATCACGAAGAAAAGGGTGAGACACATTTCCCTGTTTATATAAAGTTTAGAAACAAGCGCCAGTGATTCTATCTTTTGATTATGATAAAAACCTTTGCCGGGCTTTACCATTCACAATTAAGGTAATGTACCAGAACTAGCAAGTCGTTCTCATGAAGAGACAAGATAGTGTCCTGTCAGCATACGTACAATATCATACACTAACAGAAAATGCTATCAATATCACTTAGTAGAGTGGGCTCAAGCGGCCGCACCTGCCAAAATAATAATAAAACTATGCCATTGGAAACATAGAAAAATAACAAAAAGTTCCACGCACAAGAGCCTTGCTTAATGCTCACCCCATTCCAAATTTATGTATTTTTTGAATTCATCATTCATGAAGTATATATATTTGTAGGTGTTGTCGGAGCCAGGTTCTGATGTCGCACGATGAAGCCCAAGGTCCTGATCTGATTACTGGAGCCCGTTTCTATTGCTGCGTCTAGGTTGGACACGAAAATATTGGCTTTGGAAGATTCACGAATAGCGGAGGATGACAGCCTAATTATGATAATATATTTAGAGGTGAGAACTAAAATGTGTCTTTCGAACCAGCGTCCTTGGCTAGCCCAAGGCTAGGCTACTGAAATAGGCGTAAGCTGTATGAGTGTACAGTGCAAGAATGTACTGCAGAAGAGTTTTAGTTTCTGACCAAATTTTTAGTCTTCTAGATGAAATCTCTACTTTTAGTATTTGTTATCTATGTGCAGGTTTTTCTAGACTTACAGTTCCTTATGTATATCCGCTTTTGAGGTAGACCTGGCAAGAATAAATCATTAGACCAAAATGTTTAAATTGCTTTTGTGGAGAAGATAAATTAATAGTGTAAAATGACTGGGTCGCGGGGAGCCGCTGGATGCGAGCTGCTTGAATGCTTGTGTTTGTGGCGCTGGGGAAAGTCTTCGGGCTGCTCATCAAGTGGCTACTAAAATCATGTGATGCCAGAAGTTTTACCTGAACCGTGTTGGTAAGTCGCACAAACCGCCACATGATCACGCCGATGTTATGCCAGAGTTTACCTCTAAGATGAGTCTTTTCGTCTACATTGTAGCAATTCTCTAAAAATAGCGTATTACGGCAAATAAGAAAAAAAATATTCGCTCCTTAAAAAAAGCTCCAAAAAGTTTTTATTACACCAATAGCAATGTAACGTAACGTTATTAGGAAAATTAGTTTTTCGTTCTACCGCAATGTAAATTGCCCCTTCCTTCATACAATTTTATTTGGGTCACTCTACGTACTGAGCGGGATGAAGATGTAACAAGTAAAAAGCTCCAATAACTGGCAAGTACAAAATACATGGACGTTTAATAATAAAATAGACACAGATTAAACATAATTTTTATATAGTATAGGGGGACAAACGAGAAATCGGAGCCTGTTTACGACTACCGACGCCCTTGATCATATTTACTGTGCCGATGCGTTGTCCTCCTTTTAACCTTCCCCAATGGGCTGCCGGCTATTTACAACCGTGTATGTCACTTTACGCCGGTATATGTGAGCGAGAGGTATCTTCGCGGAAGTTGCGGCCCAGTTGCGCTGCAATGCAGCATGGCACTACATCTCTTTACAATATATTGTATCTTCGTTGCGCGTGCAAAAATCGGTGTATTTCTTGGTTTTGTTCTTTCATTTTCATTTTTAAGTTTGTATGTAAGAACAGCTATGTGTTTAATGCAACATTTTAAGAGATAATAATTGTAGCTGTGGGGCGTCCATACATTAAAAGTTCCAAATAAACACGCTTCCGGTAAAGCGTGTAAGAAGCACATAGCTACGAGTACTTCTACTCGCGCCACGACCATATATAGAATACTTGTAATATTTATGTTTTGTAGTCGTTTGCGAGCCGAATATAGATATATAAAATGAACCATATACTCGTGTATGGTTCCTCTAATGAGACAAAGATATTATATTTTTCTTACATTCAGTAAGAAGTGACACTATATTCTATTATGCAGCGGAAGTGACGTTTACCGTGTCGCGTTTCGTGCGTTTTGTGAGTAACCGGTGGCCCTTTGGGGGAGGTGAAAAGTAGGGCAACGCATCGGCACAGTTAATATGCTGGTGGAAATAATTCGCAAGGCGATCACAGCACAAGGCTGCTCGCTCTGTATGCAGTCCCTTCCAATATATTTATTTTACACAAAATCAAATTCGCCAATAAGAATTACAATAGCCAGAATAAGAATATACTTGAAAAAACATTTCTATTTCAAAAACAATAAACGCATTTTAAAACTATGTGTGTATGTAACCAATGTTTGTAATATACTACAGCTATTAAAGTGCGGGGGGGTCACCTGCCACCCAGCGGCAGGTAGATGGGTAGAGGCTACGTATAAAGGCCGGCTTGCGAATGCCGTTTGTTCTGTGAAGTTGAACATCAAAAGAACGCGCGCCGGACGGATTGAGGCGTCTACAGGGACGTGGATATCTCCTCCCTTTGTTTTGAGGAAACACGAACGTAATCGTATATGCGTAGGTTTTCGCAGCGGTCGCGATATTTGCGCGTTTTCGTTAAACGTGGAAATGTTGAGGCTGGTGTTACGTCACGTTGCTGGAAAATTTCATTGATTTGGCAAATATTGCATTCATCTTGCCTTTAGGACCAAAGACGATACAGTTGCATAGAACGATAAGAGGTAGTAACATGCAGCATTGCTGCGGAATTGGATCGGCACGACCGGGGAGGTACCTCTCGCTCACATGATACCGGCGTAAAGTGACGTCTTCAGTGTCCGCGTCTCGTGCGGCTTTTTAATAGCCGGTGGACCATTTGGGAAGGAGGGTAACTCATCGTCATAGTTATAATGTGGATGTTCACCGTCGGTAGTTGTGAAAAGGCTCCGACTGCTCGTTATCCCATTATTCTATAAAAAATGTAAAAATCAATATGCAAACGAGCGTCGGAGCCTGCTGAAGAACACCGAAGCCCATAGAGCTCAGTATTATTGTCATGAAAATGCGTCCTTTCCTCTTCCTCTCCAATAGGCCACGAAACGCGACAGTACAGCTGCTCGCACTATGCGGCGGCGTCATGTGCGGCGAGAAGTAACTCGCCGGTGCCGCGGTGGTGCCGTATAAATAACAGATTTGGATGAGATTTGGCGCCGATATAGATTATAATCTGAAATAACAAATTTGGAAAAAAAAGAAGATCCCAACAGATGGTCATGCCGAAACGACCTACAGGGCAAGAAGTGGTAGGTGCGTTCGCTTTCTCTTGGCAAGCGCACTATCGACTCCCCAGACGATGGTAAACTAAACTAAAGTAATGGTAAAAAAGGCTCTTTAATAACATTTTCTTATTAAAAACTTTTTTAACCTTTACTTTGGTTTAGTTAGGGGGTTTTCTCACCCCCTAGAAAGGCTGAGGCGACTTTGTCGGCAAATAAGGTAATAGCTTCAGTATTCTGGGACTCGAAGGTGTGATTATGATTGATTATCTTGAAAGGGGTGAGACTATAAACTCTGGTTACTACTGCGTCTTACTACCTCGTTTACGAGAGAAAATAAAATAAAAGCGTTGAGGAATGCGCAGAAGGAGAGTCCTATATCCACAACTGTGGCTTTGAACAAGCTTTCTGTTCTCTAACCTAAAAGATTTCCGACAAACGACGAGGTCGAAACAGCAGTAGACGCATATTTTGACTCTAAGGAAGAATCATTTTTTTTTTCAACGGTCTAAAAATAAATGCTTTAAATGGGAGATGGCGAAACTGCATCGAACTTGATGGTGATTATGTAGAAAAATAAAAATATAACTGACTTAGTATCTGTTTATTTTGTTGGTTATGGCCTATGTTGCACTAGCAGCGCGCTACGGTTTCACACGTGTAACTCCCGCCCGCGTGATCTAAGTCCCATATAGCCTACAACCATCTTTATTAATGTAGCTATCATACAAAAAGAAAAGAATTTTTAAAAACCGACTTTTAGTATCAGAGATAGATAGCGCGTTCGAACAAACAAACTCTTCAACTTTATATTATTAGTATGTATTTCAAAGCTTTTTTAACGCGCGATAAAGAGGCTCTCTTGTGAACGGTAGCTTACACCTCAAATGCATAAAACATAGGTTTTCTCCTTTTCACACCAAATTTCCTCTTCACACCAAGGCTCCCTGATCAGAAATTCCACACAAACTTTTATGTGCAGCTATCGTAAACCTTTTCATCTTGATTTAATGCTCCCAAAATAACTGCACCCACGCGCCACATTATCGGCTCCAAAACCGGATAACGGCTATTGCCTCCTTTGTGCGAGGGAATTGGGGAGGAGTTTATGAATTATGTGTATCTCCGGGCCATTGAATGGCTTAATAGCTGTTGAGTATATTTTTATAGAGTATCATAAGAGGTAGTGCCCTGCTACATTGCCACCGAATCGGGTTGTACGAGGATGTACCTGCTCGTCGCACGTCATGTACTGGTTATTTTTATAGAGAAAATTATGCGGATCTATATAGACGTCGGTTGTTATCAATATCCTCCGACTGCTAGTTTTCCCTATTATACTAATATTTTAATGTACGTCTGCAACGTACAGTAAGTTCTTGACGCATTAGGGCGTACATACAAATGATGTATAATATGTGTGTGCGCCCTGCACATCCAATACAATAACGTTTTCAGGATGATGTAGAAACTCCCCAGATCCTGCAGTGCCTCCGGAGTGTCGTTCAGTATAGTACTGATGGCCTTTATGGCACCATTAGAGAAAAGGTAGCGTCTCTGGTGAGAAGACCTCGGGAGAGTGACAACAGCATCCTGAGAGCAGAGGCGGATGACCCGCAGGCGCCTGCGCTAAACATCTCCTGTGGATTATGATTCGGGATGCCTCGTAAGTACATGACGCTTTAGATGATTATTAATTTAATGTATGGTCAATACACTAGTTGTTAGGATTTTTATTTGTTAAATTGACTAACCCAAATGGACCTGTGGTGTCCGAAATAAATAAAAATTTGAATTTGAATTACAATACGTGAGCAAACTGACACATTCCACCCGTGAGCCTGGTGATCTTCACAAGTATGTACAGCGGCTGGCCTCGCAACTGCTAAGTTTGTACAGCGGCTGGCCTCGCAACTGCTAAGTTTGTACAGCGGCTGGCCTCGCAACTGCCAAGTTTTTGAATGAATGTTTCGCGGCGCCTCCGACTTACTGCGACGGTTCCCCGAGGCATAGTTTGAGAACAACTGTATCTGAGAGAGAATTGCGCAGCAGCGTCACCTTTTTTTATTTTAGAATATTTTGTATACAGTATAAAAGAGAAAACGAGCCCCCGGAGCCTATCTAGACTATCAGCCTCTATGCAAATATTTATGAGCAGAAGCATTCGCGTAAAATTCACGCAGATTGTCCTCCTTTTGTCTCCTTCTTACTAGATGTATATATATATATATATATACTGCCATATTGATGGCTATATATAC
>JAFELO010001693.1:137729-155889 GCA_017140195.1 Eumaeus atala
TATATATATATACATATATATGTGTATAGGACTAAAACTAAGAGGAGACTTCCAAAACAAGGTGTGTTGTTCACAGCAGTTCCGTACATTTCGTGTATGTATATTAATTGGTGTATTTGATGTGAGTACATTTAGCAGCATCCCATCTAGAGAGGTATGCGGTAAATTGCTCTCATATATAACGCGCCGCCCGCATAACGAAACACCAAAGTTTTGGCGGACTGCCAAACGTTGCGACAGGTCGCTGCGCTGAGTACCACTATCATTAACGAGTTACGAGCGCGTATGTATAACATAACAAGTAAGTATTTTTATACGCAGAAATCTAATGAGTTTTAATAAATAATTTAATGGAAAAAGAACAACTTGATATTTCATTTAAAAATACACAACCCTTCTTATATTTATTTCATATTTACGGCAAGCCTGAAAGTTGAAATAACTAACGTACAGTTACCTGACTAGAGAATTTTGAAGGAAAATCAATGTTAAGGTAGATATTGTTATCCTCAAAAGCCAATATTACGCTAAATCAAATATTACATTTGCTTATTGTATACAAGGAATATGTAAAAGTTCCGCCATGATGCGCAGCCGAGTTATGCCGGTACAACAGCCCCCCCCCAACGAACTCAAAGGTTTTTGTTGGAAATCAAACATCACTGCGTAGTATCTCAATTTTAAAAGTAAAAAGGAAAATGATGACACATAAGTTTTTAGGGGGACAAATGAGAAAGCAGAGCCTTTCGACGACTACCGATGCCCATGCACATCAACATAACTACTATGCCGATGCATTGCCATCCTTTTCACCTGCCCCCCCAATGGGCCACCGGCTACCCACAAACCGCACGAAACGCGACACCGTAAATATCACTTTGTGCTAAGTTGACGTTACAAGTTTACGAGTAACAATCGACCAAATGTAACACTAGAAAACAATTTTCTAAAGAAGAGTAAAAAAAATGTACAGGAATTGAAATTCTATTAGATCTAATTTAGTGAACGGTCAGTGAATCACACTCGTACTTGGCTGTTGAAAAAACTACGGAACCCTACATTGCGCGTGGCCTGTCTTGTCCGGTTTTTAAAATACTTAGAAAAAAAAAATATAACTAGACTTAAATTTAGGAACACATAAGCCAGTGGCATCGACTAGTATCAAACGCTATATATGACTTACTTCTGATAAAATCTGTTGCGGGTACCAAGACAGTTTTAGCTTTTCCCTCGGGCTCCTTGCGATCATATCAATGGGCTCATAGTGGATGCCGCTGTCGACCCTGGTGACACAGGAGCACCAGGGGTGGGAATGAGCGGTGGGCCAAGCCCGTAAAAAATAAATATAACGTCAGTATCAGTTTTGTAACGCTCCGAGCATTTTATCGAACGATGTTCGTCGATACTCGGTACCCGGTCATGTCGCCTCGAGCTATACAGTGATAAGCGTTAGGGATGACTAAAAATATCGATATATCGGTTTTACTCACTGATATACTTTGAAGCCATATATCGACATATCAATACTAATATCGAGTATCGAAAATTGTATCAAAATTCATATTATTTAGTCGCTCCAGTAGCAGATGCAGATAGGCTGTCAATAATAAATTATCAAGTGTGAGTCATCACTTCGTTGTTACTTTGAGTTTCAAATGTGACAGTCACTTTCTTGAATCAATATTAATATGGACAGTTACTTAAAAAGTGTAAAATATGTATTTATAGAAGCGAAACACAATGAAAAATAATGAAAACTGAAAAACTTGCGAAATAAGGTTTATGTCCTTTTGGTCGGGATACAAATTAAAAATGTGGTAAATGTGACAAGTCAATGATACGCACTAACTTGGAATCTAAAAAATAAATTATTTCAGAAATTACTTTATGATCCTTTTAATATTAACTTGCTCCAATCGATCTTAAATAATGTAAATATCGCATCAAGCAGTGGATTTTTGATCCGAAATTGATATGAAAATAAAACTACTTTTACGGATTCGATCGCGGTTTATTTAATTATTTAACTAGCTCGACGTTTCAGAAGCTTTACAGCAACCATGGTCACGGGAGGTTCGCGTTAACTTAAGACATCAATAAACGAAGTCGATATTTAAAAAAAATAAAACGAAGTACTATCGTGACATTGACATCCCTATCAGACGGCTCGGTACGATCAAGATGTCCCTAGTGCACATGACTAAATCCGAGCCGAGCCGGGGCCCTCGACTCTGCTCTAAGCGTGACGGCCCGAACGCATACGATAACGAACGAATGTGGCCGAAAGTGCATGAGTGACCCCGAGCTTGTCAGTGACCCGCACGCCGCGCCGCTCGGCAGACATGACTGGCGAATACAGCGTTGTATTCTCGCGCAAACTAGCCAAGCGCTTCTTAATGCTGTACAGACAACTGCCGTGTCTTTGGGACAGAAAGTGCGTGAACTACAAGCAAAGGCTCAAACGCCATGAAGCGATCTCGAAACTAACGCAGCTGGTACAAGAGGAAGACCCGAGCGCGACGCGCGTGCATATCATGCGGAAGATCGAAAGTTTGCGTGCTTGCGCGAGGCGGGAGCACAAGCGGGTGTGCGACAGCCGGCGCGCGGGAGGGGAGGAGTACGTCCCTCAGCTGTGGTATTACGACCTCATCTCGTTCGTTTTCGGCGAGGAGGTGAAGGAGCAGTCAGCTGCGGAAATGGTGTGTTACTACCTTTGTTCCGCCGCATTTTATATCAATTGAGGCTACATACCTGGTACCTAATAGACAGACTTTTTTTAATCATCGCCATCTGTCATGTGTACGGCAAAAATTTACATCAAGTCCTTGCGTAAGGAGAATTTGTGACAAACCTACTTACTTAGTCTTTGCATAACCACTGACGGCTGACTTCTCTGTTTATATGACGGTGACAGAAGTAAGGTAAGGTTTTTATCTGTTCGTTGGATAGTGACACCGGATATTTTCAAATGTTTTCTAAGCAGTTGGAAATTCTCCTTTCGTATTTATGGTTATGTTACTTCTAAAATATATCACTTAATCCATGGCTTTAATTGGGATCGGACCTTACTGTGTGCGGTCCAATCCCAATTAAAACTATGGAGTGACGGAATATTGTGCTGAAATAAACTTGATTACTACCGACGCCCATAAACATTCGCAGAATTATTATACATAACTGTCACTTTGAGACAATTTTTACTGTCATATAAGTTTGAGGCGACTGCGGTACGCGCAGGCCCAAGTCGGCTGCAGTGCTAAATGGCAATACTTCCAACGAAAAGAAATGGTACTAAGGTAGTGAATATTGTTTATTTATAGTTATATACTTTGTATGTTGCAATAGAATATTTGTTTTGATATTGTATTAGGTTTGAATTTCTGTTCCCACTATGGTTCAAGTCTTCTCGTGGGGCTTAGTAGCTTGGAGAGAATCGAGACATTTTGGGCGAAGCCAATGGAACAGACGGGGCTACTTTTTGTGCTCGCTCTTATATATATATGGAAGAGCAAGAGGAGGAGGCAATATTTCCCAAGGGGCCAGGGGGGGATGATGGGAACAGTATCAAAGTTGGTGGGGTCGTGCCATGGTACGGGACAGCCCCGTCTGTGGAGGTGCTGTCGGTCCCGAGCTGCTGCGGTGCCCTGATGATTTGTAGGTTTTGGAACTACTATGACGGACGAAAAAGGTTAAAGTTCCTATAAGATAATAATAATAGTTTATTTTCTCACCACTAAACATAACTTCTCCTAAGAGTATTAATGATGTTTATGTTAGAGTTTATTACGTGGAGGTTATACTGAATAGGGTATTGCTTTTTATAGAACAGGGGGACAAACGAGGAATCGGAGGCTTTTTACGACTACCGACGCCCATGAACATCCACACAATTACTATGCCGATGCGTTGTACCCCCAATGGGCCACCGGCTACTCCCAAACGAAACGCGACAATGAAGATGTCACTTTGCGGAAGCATCATGAGAGCGAGAGGTACCTCCCCGGGCGTACCGGCCCAATTCCGTTGCATAGGAGGAGGGAGTGCACCACGCATGGCACTATCTCCTCCTGCTCGTCTGTTAGTCCTCGTCTGAACATAGAAGATACAGAGAGGAGAGCGCGGTACTCACAGGGGTGCAGCTTCTGCGCCGCTATGTACTTCTCCAGCTTGCGCCGCAGCACGATCTCGGCGCCGTAGCGGCCCAGCGAGCCGTTGTCCACCAGCAGGAAGTACGCGTGGCGGTTATTCAGCACCGCCAACTTCGACCTGCAACAGCATTAGCTTTTACACGTATTCAGGAGATGCCAGATCAGGAAGGTTCGGGAAGGAGGGCACTGGGCAGCAAATCTGCATAACCACTGTGCGGATATTTATGGGCATCAGTAGATACGACTATCCTAATGTTTGTTTGTATGTTCCGTCGTCGATCATCTGTTATCATCACGTGCAGTAGCGGTCAGCTCTGAGCACATAACTCCATGGAGGAAGGTCGGCTGGGGAGGGGTCCAACACGCGACTGGAATTTACTCCTCCAGAAGGAACAAATTTTATCGCATACGAGACAAACGAGCAGTTGGCCACGTAATGGTAAATGATAAGTGTCACACAGTTTGGAATAAAAAAAACACAAACAACATGATTTTAAAGTGCAGTGTACAAGAGACGCAAGCACGGCTAAGTGTTACGTTGATGTTACGCTACTCGTATTTGTGATGTTGAGTACATCTTATATTTCTTTCACACCGCGGGACTTAAATCGTTTATTGTAAGTACTTTCAACAAGACGCCTTTTTTATAGAATAGGGGGGGGGGGATAGCAATCGGAACCATTTTACGCCTACAGGCACCCATAAACATCCACATAAATACTACGCCGATGCCTTGCCCTCCTGTGCCCCGCCCTAATGGGCCACCGGCAACTCAAAAACGCACGAAACGCAACAATAAATATGTCTTTACGGCGGTATTATGTGGCCCAATTCCGTGGCATATTCCTCCTATGCAGCATACCTATTCCTGAATTTACCCGACTGACCGGGTGGAATTACCCGACTACGCCTGGAGGGTACTGATTTTAAGTAGGTCGTACTTGAGCTGCCCAGCGGGTAGTGTGCATTTTGAGTAGGTCGCACTTGAGCTGCCCAGCGGGTAGTGTGCATTATGAGTAGGTCGCACTTGAGCTGCCCGGCGGGTAGTGTGCATTTTGAGTAGGTCGCACTTGAGCTGCCCAGCGGTTAGTGTGGATTTTGAGTAGGTCGCACTTGAGCTGCCCAGCGGGTAATGTGCATTTTGAGTAGGTCGCACTTGAGCTCCCAACGGGTAGTGTGCATATTGAGAAGGTCGCACTTGAGCTGCCCAGCGGGTAGTGTGCATTTTGAGTAGGTCGCACTTGGGCTCCCAATGGGTAGTGTACATTTTGTGTAGGTCGCACTTGAGCTGCCCAGCGGGTAGTGTGCATTTTGAGTAGGTCGCAATTGAGCTGCCCAGCGAGTAGTGTGCATTTTGAGTAGGACGCACTTGAGCTGCCCAGCGGGTAGTGTGCATTTTGAGTAGGTCGCACTTGAGCTGCCCAGCAAGTAGTCTGCATTTTGAGTAGGACGCACTTGATCTTTATTTATATTTTATGTAGTCCACTTTATAATCCCTGCCACAGATTGCGACCAAATTCTCCCGGCAGCTTTTGCATGTAAGAATGACAAGGTAATCTTTTGACTAAGATATATATTACCGCAATTTTATTAGTCATAAATTCAAAGAGTGTAAAATATCACCTTTAAGAAATGAACATTTATTTAGTTTGTACAGAGAGCGTCTGCGCGTGACAGAAATTAATTTGCGATTCTGATGCGCGAGGAAAATTCACCTTTGTATCGACGATCTTTTGAATCATATACAGGTGCAGGGGGGAGGGAGGGGGGGGGGCTTCTAATGGCAGTTTGTTTATTATTATTGTATTGTTGAATATTTGTTATATTGTTGAATTATTGTATTTAGTACTAGGAGGTGCTGTGCGGCTGAATTGAGGAGTACTCCTCGCGCACATGGGCACACCGCAAACTGATATCTATTTTATCACATTTGGTGCAGTTTGTGATTTTCCAATGACCTATTGAAGGGAAGGAGGGCAACGCATAATTACGCGGACGTGTCGGTAGATATCAAAAGATACCGTCTGCTCGTTAGTCACCCTGTAATATAAAAAGGATGGTGCTACTGACGCCCATAGACGTTAACATAATAATTATTCGTTCGTCTATGGGCGTCGGTAGACATTTGAAAATGTACTAAGCGGATTTTCATGCGATTTTCATCCACTAAGAGAGCGATTCCCGGGCAAGGTTTTGATGTACAATTAGTTAAGTAACAACTTATTGAGCGAAGCCAGGACGGATAGGTAGTACTATAATATGTTTTCCTCTGTCAGGATACAGAAGACGGTGACAACACCGAAACCGCGGAGGAAGACGAGCAGAAGTTCGAGCCGGCGGGGCAGAGCTACCAGGAGATCAGCGTGCCCACCAGCATGATAGAGATCACTAGCAGTGTGCCGCGGCAGTACTCCTTCGACCAGCAGTCCCAGCGACCGCGAGGCCTTCACGACGAGTACGACGCTATTGGTGAGTGCCGCTGGTGCTGTCGTCTTTACTGATGGAACACCAACATAATCAACACTTTAAGGATGCTAAGCGCCGGATTCACAGACTTTCGTTAAAGACCCAGTTAAGCTATTATTATTAATAATAATAGTAACAATATCTGAAGACTTATCACATCTCGATAGCAGAAGGCTAGCGCTTACGACCTTACGACTTCGAGTGCAATACAGCATGGCACTTTTTTCAATGGATCATGTAGGCAACGTCCAGCAATGGGACGAAAGACTTGCTACTGATGATTCTGATACACAGCTTTGGGTCTGTAGCATATTTTTTTCTTTCTGTTTTGATTGCTCTATGCTCTATAATAAAACTTATCTTACGGATTTTATCGGGGTTTATTAAGTAATTTACGATGCTAATGTTTCTGAAGTATTAGAGCTACCATGATCACGGGTGGACTGCGGTGACAAATGTCCTGATGTTATGAGCACAAGTTAGTTTCTGTGCAGGTGTAAACGTGGCAGCCAAGCTTAGGCACCTGCCGCAGAGTACGCGCATCCTGGCGGAGAAGCTGATCAACGACGTGCTGTTCCAGGCGCAGGTCGACGGGCTCAGCCCCTCCACCCACCTCTCCACCCCCGACCCCTTCAAGCAGGACACGTAGAACCCCCCGGACTACGAACTCTACTACGAACCAGTGCTACCAACCGTACGATAATCATCACACATGTACTGCGACTTCACGTCTACGTATGATATGCTGTAGTACTCTTGTCATACACATCGTGATCGTCATCATCAGCCCTCACCGGCCCACTGCTGGACGCAGGCCTCTTCCAATGAACGCCGAGACGGCCGATCTCCTGCTACTCGCATCCACCCCGGACCGGCTACCGCACGGAGATCGTCTATATATCGTCATATTGCGCCATAATGTGTACTACAAGGAATCATTTTGGGTTGCTGTCAGCTTATTGCCATACACCGTAGCTTTACGGTCCCGGTAAGATCATTTCATTGCTTTAAGTTGTGAACTCTGCTACGAGCTTCGTACTCCAGTGAAGGGTGCGCAAGGCACGGAGGCGCGGATAATGTTACGCGCGAGTCTCGACTGCTCTTTCGCCTATCTCATGTATATATTTTTCATCGTCGCTTTAAATGGTATCATAAGGAGAAAGCTCCAATAATATATTTGTGACATACTTGGGGCTGTTTCACATGTTACCTGTTTTAAATGGTATCATTAGGAGAAAGCTCCAATAATATATTTGTGACATACTTGGGGCTGTGTCACATGTTACCTGTTTTATTGATGAACGTTGACATCAGGTTACTGTGGCTGCGTAACCTTAACTCCATCAAAGGACCCCAATGGACCACTATTAGTTTCCAGTTAACTTAAAGTATTAGATACCACACAAATGCTTCCAGATAATTAAATTCTAAGCTGTGATACTGAAATTGGTAGGTAGTTTATCTAGTAGTTAATTTTCTTGTAGCCGAACCGGGATTTTGTGTGTGTTTTTTTTTTGTACAAACGTAGAATAAGGTGAAAGATAAAATTTATAAAATGATCTTGTCAGGCGAAAGAAGTATTATTTTTGTATATATTTATTGTAACGCTTGTACACAAATAACACACTTTTTATATGAAAGCTGACGTCATAGGGGAAGTTGAAAAAGAGAACTGTTGTATTATTAAGTTGTGTTTTTTTTTTAAATAAAATGAATAAACTATTTAAGAACTTATTTTCTTTTTACAAAATTTCTTCAGCACGCTTCAAAGCCTTGTTCTGTCTGTCTGTCGGTCCACCCATTCACTTTCAAAGTACCTATGGGAAAGGGAATCCCCACGGAATTGAAATATTGTAAGAGGTCGTGCCACGTTGCATAGCATACGCGACCGGGGAGGTTCCTCTCGCTCTCATGACGCCGCCGTAAAGTGACCGTTATGCTCCGGCGCTGCTTGCGGTTTGTGAGTGACCTGTGGCCCATTGGAGCAGAGGAGAGCAGGCGGGCAATATTGGCGTCAGTATTTATCAAAAGTGATCCCAAGAAGTTTAAGTGAATGAAATTCGTCCCGTAGTTTGCCTAAAAAAATGTTAAAAAAAATTAACGAATTTTGTAGACAACAGATTATGCAGACTTGTTGCCCTCGTCCCGATGGACCACCGAATACTGACAAACCACGCGAAACGCGTTAGCATTACTATATTTATCATTTTGTGGCGATATTTTACGAGAGGTCTGGCAAAGTAGCAAACACAAAACCAGACACGAGGACAGAAATAATATAACAGAGTCAAGCAGTCGGGGCGGGGGGCGCGCGCGGACGGTATTTCATTACCTTTTGTTTACCGGGGATCGCTATTGGCTACCGGCCCTGTGCAGTAGTGAATAGCTATTGTACCGGTCGGATAGAATTTTGATCGCAACCGCGCTTTATAAGTTACATAGAGTAGCAGATGAACGTAAGATTATACTAACGTTATGATTGCGATGTGTATGTTTGTTACTACCTAAAGCAAGAATAGATTTAGATGTACCTTGGCACAGGATCCGCAATAACATAAAACATATTTTTCACTAAAAAACCCGTCGGGTTCTACCTGTGTAAACTGTACTCACTAGCTGACCGGACCAAGCGATTCTGTGGCAAAAAGAATCGCGATCACAAGTCCATTTTGTGACATATTACATATATCATAACATAATATAGAAGGAATTGCATTATATGCCCAGGAGTATCGGAGAGTCTTTTCTCTTCTGTGTTTGTGTCATATTATATAATTATCGAAGATTACAGACAATTAAATCAGAATTAAGAAGCTTATAAGTTACACCGTCTACTCATTAACGGGTGGATGTATTATTTACGGAAAAACAACACCAATGTTTTAACACTTTAACAACCCAAGACATCTCTTTCCATTCGCGGGAAAAGAGGGCAGTTTATCCCCTTATCGTCTCCCTGAACTAGATGAAAACAAAGTCTTCGCTAGTGCAGCGATCTGTTGGTGATTGCAATAGGTAATGCCGTCATTACTAATAACATATTACCTGGGCGACGCTATGGCGTGGTAGGGCACGTCCCTTCCTCTGCCGATGAGCTCGTGGGCACCCTCCACGATGCCCCAGGGCGCTATGCCGATGCTGACCACCCGGCCGGCCCTCTGCGACCGCTCCAGCTGCAGCGCGTCCCCCACCTGCCTGGTCACACCTGGACAGGACATACATATTATTGTAACAAAACCAGAATATACACCATCGATCTCTATTTAACTGGATTGCTGACACATTCTACTAATATCATAAACGCAAACGTGTGAGTGCCTATGTTACCACGTCTCATACGGCTCGTGAGTGGCCACTGGCCACTGGCGATAGGGTCTAGGAGGGCAACACATCTGCACCTGCGAATATTTATGGGCGTCGGTAGTCATCAAATGACTGCTCAAGTGTTGCTCGCTTATTCTATTAAAAAAACCGCGCGATTAAAATACTAAACTTTTTTAATAGAATAGAGGGGCAAAGGAGCAATCGGAGCCTTTTTCGACTACCAGCTGTAGCCATTATATTTTGCTAGTTAAACATTTTATAAAAAAGTATATCTGTCATTTTTGACTCGGTGACCGAGGGTGTGCTCGGTGTCGAAGAAATGATAATCTTTTCTTCTGCTGGATGTGGAGGACGGAATGATGGCAGACGCTATCTGCCATCACCAAATGATAATGAAGTAGTTTTTTCATATACAAGGGAATTCATATAAAACGAAATTCATATAAGAGGGTGAGTTCATAATTTCTTGCCGACGCCATGTTTCATAAAATTATTGTTATGATTATCTTTATGTTTCGAAAAATCTTTATTAATGTTAAAATGTCTTAATTCTCTCAAGTGTGCATTTTAATATAGTTGTGTACATGATCAGTATGGATATTAATTTGATAGACGGTATCATTAATGTGTTAGTTTGAATAGTATATGCCACGTGTGAAACTTGGGTGTTAAATTCTATTATATTGTAACGGGGCATATATATACTGCCTGATTTTAGTTGGCTCGTGAAGCCTAGAGAATGGGACGGGATCTCATTGGTTGGATCTTCAAAATTAGAGCTCTGAAAAGGAACACTCCTTTTCAGAGCTCTAATTTTGAAGATTTAATATGAAGATGTGATGTCAGTATAATGTTCAACTACGGAGTTTAAGGATAGAAAAACAATCTGAAAACAATTGGAGGATTGATAATTATACATAGAAAGAATCTCCGTCCGGGTTGCAGCAGGGAGTCTCAGACAACTGCCCAGATGAGACTTCGTTCGCAAATTTTTTGCTGACCATTATCAAAAACTGGTTTGATTCCATTGTTCGTTTCTTGTACTATTTTAAGTTTGTTCCCGTTTATGAATGTATATAGACCATCATTAAATAAATGTATTTAAAACAGAATAAACCAGAAAAAGTTCTTTATCCCCCGGAGTCGCGTCCTCTTACAGAATCTTATAGCATAAATTGTCACACGACGGCCATGAACATCCACATAATAACCATGCCGATGCGTTGCCCTTCTTTCCCTGACGAGCCTCCGGCCCTTCCCAATGGGCCTCCGGCTACTCATGAACCACACGAAACACTACACTGAAGATGTCACTTTACGGTGGTATGTGAGCGAGAGGTACCTCCCCGGGCGTGCCTCCCCAATACCGTAGCATAGGAGGATTTAGTATCATGCACCATGCATACCTCCTCTATGCAGCATGGCACTACCTCTTCCTAAAAACTGCTTATACGACAGTAAATCCTCAATCAGCTCAGATCTCCGCCCGCTCTACTAATTGTACGTTAATGAATTATCCTTGATAACATCTAAATTGGCAGTTACCTGGGAGTTAATTATTGAAAATGAAGTGCCTTGAAGTTTCATTAAAATAAAATCTATCCCAAGGGAACAACTATTCGGGATTAAAGGTAAGTTCTTTTGTTATTCCATCACATCTACATATTGTTGTCTGCCGCGTGGTCTAGCGTGTTATGTCTGTTGTAGTGTGTATCATAGCATGTTTAACAGCAGTCGTGGGGTCTTGGGTTCGAGTCCCAGCTCGGACAAAAGTGTTACTGATATTGTTAAATTAAAAAAAAAAAATTGCGTAGTCATATTTTATTGCACAAGTGTGTTTGGTTTGCACACATGTCTATTTTACACTGCAACCAAATTGGGATTGTACACATTTTAAATGAGACGATGTGGCAGCCGATAGCTTTTATAAAGATGTTTATTTGGCGCACAAAAGCTTTTAAATGTGTTTCGATAAAGTGTGAGGAATAACATAATTTTATTTTAATCCGAAAAAATGAATGGTTCCCATGAAATACGAAGGGAACTTAGGAACAGGTTGCACGCAGGCGAAACTGTGAAGCGCAGACTTAATCTCACTTTCTTAATTATCAAATCGAGAGAAGTAAGAAAACTGCTGAAGCACGAGCGATTTTCTGCTACTGTGAAATTTTTCCTAAGTACAAATATCCCAAACTGGGCCAGTTCCACAATTTACTCTTAAAGTGTTATTTCTTTATCATCATTAATAGCCTGGTATGTTCCGCTGCTGTGTAAAGGTCTTTCTATTGAAGTTGAATATATAAACATCTATAAATAATTATTCGACACTTAACAGTTAATTACCACACAAATGCTTCATGTTAATAGTTACCCGGTACATTGATGAGAAACCTGTGATAACGACCTTAAATAATAACATAATGAACATAGTGTTGCACCAACTGTTAACGAGCGCCATTAATTGGAGCTGATTAGCTTGGTTATATCGATCGGATGCATTTGGAGTGAGGAGTGCAGCGTGTTCGCTGCCGGCGTGTTCGTGTTAATATAATTATGAATGCCGAGGAAGCAAGACAAATGTGTAACTCGGTTCTCTCTTCCTAACGTATGAAGAGGAACGCTTGATGTAATATGAGCATGTGAGGATAGTGACATGTGAGGATAGTGACATGTGAGGATAGTGACATGTGAGGATAGTGACATGTGAGGATAGTGACATTTGGTGGATACTCGATCCTCTCTGTCTACGCAGTTACGAAACTGGCGTGAAGATGTCTTAATTTTGTTGTGACCTAAGTGATCAATATCGAGCTGGTAGACAGGCAGTAGCAAACCAAGGCCCACCTGTATTGGTCCCTCCAGTGAAGATCCAGGCCCCAGTTGTCTTCGCGGCCTTCAGGAGGCCCTTCCTTAGCACCTTCTTCAGCTTGGGCTGCAGATCGAAGTTGGCTTTACCGCCTTGGATGGTGATGAGCAGCTTCGGCCGTTCGAGCGCCCACTCTCTGGTCAGGAGTTGGACTATGAGGTCTGAGCGAGTGTCGTGTGACAGACGGACGTACTGCAAAGATTTTTATAGTGTAAAATAGCAAACGAGCAGTAGGAGTCTTTTGGCCGGAGTCTGATAGACCGCATCCGCTCCAAGTGTACACAGCATACATCACGAAGCACCAAAACTAAAAATAGTATTACTGATAGTACTATCACTTTGCGGTAGTATCATGTTGGCGAGAGGTTCCTCTCCGTCGTGCCGGCTAAATTTATCAGCAATGCTGCAATTCACAGTGTACCCACTAAGTGTACTGGATCTGTTCGATCACTGGATCGCTTTCTTGTCCTGACAACACTTGTGCCTCAAGCCTTCTCTCTTCTGTGGGCCCATCGATATCGTCAAATTTGAACTTACTTGAGCCTTCGTAGGATGCGGTCCTCCTTGAAACTCAACAGTTCCATACGCGTCGGTCGGAGAAGGATGGGTGTGCCGGGCGGGCACCCACGCTTCACCTGGGGCGGCGATCTGGACGTTAGCACCATGGGCCGTCCTGCTGAGTCCGCACCAGCATCTGAAGAAGGGAAAGGTTAGAAAAATTAAAATCAGCCTCATAAGCTAATATAATAGTAATAGGTAATGATCGCCCAGCGACAGAAAAAAAACCTAATTACAAAAAAATAAAAACTTTTCGAAAAGAAATAAACAAATAATAAGTCATATTATTGTGTTTGAGTTGGCATTTTCATTATAAGACGTGTCCTACATGTATGTGTGCGTGACGTAATGTATATGTCGCAGTCGAATTATGTAAATCGCTGTATTTTTATTGCGGTAGCGCAACGCTGCATTCATTTTAAGTTTGCAGCTGAATTGGACCGGCGAGCCCGGGGAAGTAACTCTCTCTCACATGACTCTGACGCAAAGTGACGCAACTTTTGTTGTTGTCGCATTTGGTTCGGTTTGTGAGAGCTTGTGAGAGCCCATCTCATGGCAGCACAGTGTTTTAATAGACTACCCCAGGAGGGTACCAGCATCAATGATGCCGGAGAATCGCTCCCTGGATCTTCATGCTTAGGTCCTGTATCTGAGTTTGGAAGCCCGTGCTGCCCCGCGTATACGGACAAACGCAAGACCGAAGGCTCCCCCTGCTGCTCTTGTTCTGAATTTTTGCGACATACAGGGGTTGCATTCTAACTTAAATGCCGTCCACCACCTGCTAGAGACTGAGAAGCCAGCTTTGCTCTTCTTGACCGAAGCGCAGATATCTTTTCCGATTGATGCATCATACCTCTCGTACCCAAGATATGAGCTAGTACACTCCCTTGTGCCTCATGCTGGAGTGTGTGCATACATCGGGGAGGATATCTGCTTTTGTCGCTTCTGCAATCTTGAAGAGAGGAATCACTCCATCATTTCGCTACGCGTAGATTGCGACGACCCTCGCGCCCCTATGCTTGCATTTATATATCCCACAGTGTTAATACCGAAACTGACCGACCCCTCGAGCACATCGAGAACTCTGTGGATTCCTTTCTAAAACGGATCCCAACCGCAGAGATCGTTGCTCTTTGCGATTTTAACGCCCGTCATGCTGAATGGCTAAACTTTTGCATTACCGACCACGCGAGGAGATCTGTTCACGACTTTGCCTTAGCACATGGTTTAACAACTGGTCTCATCGCCCACGCGAATCCCGGATGTGGAAGACCATACGTCTTCCCTGTTGACCTCCAAAGCCGAGCCTACCAGGTTTCTGTCTCTACTGGGCGTCCTCCGTCAGACCACTGTCTTGGTTGTCTGGTGCCAGTAAAACGCAGTCCGCGGCCACGTTTCCTTGGCTGCCGGCGTGTCTGGCATATATTATATAGGTCAGAAGATAGGTTGGGATGTTTCTCTTCTTTGCATCTTACCCATGGAAACGGATTTGCTTCTCGCTGGATGTCATCGGTACCCATTGCTGGTAAATCACAGCCATGGTTCAATCGATCCTGCAGGCTGGCCCTACGCCGTATGCAAGAGTGCTACCGGTCCTGGGCTTTTGCAACAGCATCCCAGGAAGAAAAAAGCAGCACATACAAAGATGAGTATAATCACGCTTCCTTTGTAGGACACAAAAGATTTATTGCTGGGGTAAAGTCGTGTTTTCTGGTCCCTCGCCAAGGCTGTCCCAGGGAATTTTTCTCAGTCATCCTTACCATCTCTGCACCGGTACGATGACTCGTTGGCCCATGCCGCAGAAGAGAAAGCCGATCTCCTAGGCTCTCTATTTGCGTCCAACTCTACTTTGGATGACCGAGGCACTCCACAGCCTACTATCCACGGGTGTGAACACTCAATGCCGGATAATGAGTTTCGGCACAGTTATGTGCGCAAAATGCTACTCTCCTTGGATTAAGATGGAAACTTTGGAAGGAGCGCTTTATGCCAGACCCGATCAAAGCCTTAGCTATATCCAGACTAACGGCAGTGACAGTTAATTATGGTTTCCATAATTTTGGAGAACAGGGGGGTTATCGCAATAGGTAGTTCTATGGATCCGAGCCGTCACCTTTTTTTTGGGATCGGGTGCACCAAATCCGTGTTCTCAGAGCATAAATAATAAGATAAAAGTAACGCTTCTTTCTTAAACGTCGGGCAAGATAAAAAATTAAATGAACTGCGAAAAAATCCGCAAAAGTAGTTTTATTGTAATGACGTTAGTCATTCGCGTAAACTTAAGACATCCATAAGGTAAAAGTACATTTGGAATATGCCACACCTTGAGAATAAAACTCTCCTCCTAGGCAGATTCGGTATTGTTGTAATAAAATATTTTTTTGATGTAATTAAATTATAACTTATACATAATTATCTCGAATCAACAGTCCTGTAGCGTCTGTTTCGACGTTCCTCTCAGGTCGGGGTTAGGGTTGAAATGAACAGAGATTTTTAAACTCCCGTTGTGTATAGAATAATTTGATTTGAGAAAATAAACACAAAACACACAAGAAAAAGGTTCTCCTTATCGTCAAAAGTCAATAGTTGCAACATTTAGAAGAAACAGTAGAACGTTTATAAAATTGAAATGTGTATGACAGATTAATGTATTTTATATTTTATTTTATTAGATTTAAACAAAATTATTCCTTTTCTAAGAAAAACATTTGGAATGGAAGATGAAAAGACGGAAAATATCGACAAACCATCGACCAGCCAATCAAAAGAAATACCCGTGAGAGATCATAATGTGAAAAAACACAGAACCAAAGGTACAAGTGTGTCGAGGTACTGTGACAACGTTTCCTCGGTCAGCTCCATGCTTTTGTACCAGCGACCGGGACGACGCCAGGCATGGAGAACCTTCGGAGGAAAAAGAAGGAGTAACCCCAGAAAACGTTCCGGACGAATACACAAACGAAGACGACAAATAAAATTGAAGTACTCATACAAACAACCACCCATACGTCGGCGAAGGGACAAGGACGAATTCCTGGATGACCAACCCTCTACCAGTTGCAAAGATATCCCGGCGAAGAATAGCACTAAAGAACGCGAATCAAGATCATCAGTTTCAGAGATATCGAGTAGACCAATGTCGAAAACAAAGCTGGAGTCAGAGCCAGGGGAATCGCAGAGCAAGCTAAAAGTTAGAGCTAAACGCTCTCAGAGAATTGAAAACAAACGTGGATCGAAGCATATCACCCGCAAACCGAGCCTGAAGCAGGCGACGAGTGCCAAGAGGTACACGCGGAACCCATCTGAAAACACTGTCCTATCATCCAGATCGGAGAGTCTTTGTGAATTCTGCCAGAAAAAACGTTCTCGGAGGTAGGGATTTTTATTAAAACATGTCAAGTAAATTGTGGTTTTATTTGAGACAAATGAGGTTGTACTCCCACAGGCGTAAAGTTAAACGTCGCGGTACCAAATTGAGGAGCAGGAGGCGAATATCCAAAGGCGTTAAGATCTCAGGTCAGTGAAGGATTTTATTAGTGTCATTTGGAAATTAGCTGCTGAATGTATTGTGAATATCTGTACGAGTATGTTAGACTACTGTAGGCTCCGTCTGGCCGGCCTTACAATGTTTCACGTGTGTAATGGCCGTGGCATCTGCACAGGATATGGGTGTTGTACAGAGACATTATACCCTCTATTATTTTATGCCCTTGTTGTGATGAGACCACACAAGGCGCGAGCCTTGAGTGTGTACAAGTCGGAAGACAACATGGTCGTGCGTACATACGAGGACAAACTGCACATGGAGACTACCAGCACCCATTTACATTCGTATGTGTAGAAGCACTCCTTCGCCCCTTCTGATTTGTGTATAATAGCTACATTGATGAGGAAGATTATATCTTATTTTCTATGACGCTACTACCAATGGGACCGGAGTTAACAGGCAAAATCCCAGGGCGTTGTTAGTTATTAAATGTAGAGAATTCTACGACCATTTACTCTGTTATAGAATGCGTGCAAGTAGGATCCCGGAGTATGATGCCATCACGTCTGCTGGTAGCCGTAACTTCACCGGCCGAGGGTGTTCACCAAGCCTTAACATATTGCGAGGTAAAGTATTTATCTAGCTATACTCCGCGGTATCACCCGACATTTTAAATCTAGCTTAGAATTGTCAGATGGAAATATAAATCGCACGAAACGCGACATCATAGCTGTCACTTATGTCGGTATAATGTTAGCGAGTGACACCCTCCACGGTCTTGAGGATCAAGCCCCGAAAATTTACTTGAAATTTATCGATAGACATATTATTATTATTGTTTTATATTCAAAGTGAATTGTAAGACAGTGGACATGCTGAAGGAGGGTGTACAGTACTCGATTCTGATCACGAATGTGCAAGAAAGATAGGTAAATAAATATTTGTAATTTGTCATCCTTTTTTTATTTTGACCCAAGAAAATTTGACCTAAGGTCATTCATATTACATATACGACCCGGCAGGGTGGCGAGATTTTGCGTAATTCCACCCGTAATTAGGTGGTGCTATTAGCGTTGATAGACGATAGTACGTCAGAAACTGATAAATGGTTATGTGGTTACTAGCAACGCATATCTTCATAAACACATGGACGAAGTCGCGGGCAACATAAAGTTACTTATCATCGGCAGGTCAGTCCGGAGATGATCGACGCAGCGCTGGAGCAGCTCACCATGTGGCAAAGCGCGGTGCCCGCGGAGATGATCCTAGACTATATCGCGGTATGTACATAAGCGCGGTGCCCGCGGAGAT
>JAFELO010001693.1:155977-171254 GCA_017140195.1 Eumaeus atala
TGATCCTAGACTATATCGCGGTATGTACATAAGCGCGGTGCCCGCGGAGATGATCCTAGACTATATCGCGGCATGTACATAAGCGCGGTGCCCGCGGAGATGATCCTAGACTATATCGCGGTATGTACATAAGCGCGGTGCCCGCGGAGATGATCCTAGACTATATCGCGGTATGAACATAAGCGCGGTGCCTGCGGAGATGATCCTAGACTATATCGCGGTATGTACATAAGCGCGGTGCCCGCGGAGATGATCCTAGACTATATCGCGGTATGTACATAAGCGCGGTGCCCGCGGAGGTGATCCTAGACTATATCGCGGTATGTACATAAGCGCGGTGCCCGCGGAGATGATCCTAAACTATATCGCGGTATGTACATAAGGTAGTGCCATTGCTACAACCTAATTGAAACGCGGCACGACCGGGTAGTTACTCGCTCACAGTGACAGCTACGCTGTTGCGTTCTCTGTGGTTCCCGCTTCCGGTGGCTCATAGATGGATAACACAACCGATATCTATAGGCGTTGGTGATCCCCAAAAGGCTCTGATCACTCGCTTGGCCGCTTGTATTACTCGTATAAGAAGTGTATCATTTAACACTGGCATGAAGCTATTCTTAATAAATATATATATTTGACCTATCATTGTGCACATCTCTTGTACGGACGGTTTAGGGACCCTGCCCGGGTGTCCTGGTACTTTTAATCAATGTTCATACCAGTCGGGTAGAGGACAAATGTACTAAAGCCTACGTGTTTTCCCTCTTATCAATGAGCGTCTGTACAAACGTTCTTTATATCTAAAGTTAAATTTAAATTTCACCTGCTTAAAATGTATTCACTCGCCAGCGATATCAAGATGAACACAACGTTACGCTCCCCCCCATACGTTGAAATCCATCCAGCCGATAAGACTAGCAGGGATCATAGAAATTACGTACTCTTGAAAACATTTCCCTCCATCTGGCACAGTGGGGTGAGAGTAACAGTTGTGTTAGAGGTATAACAATTGCATCATTTGCACTCCAATAAAAGTGAATAGAAACAGAATATCTACGAGGCCTTGAGCTTTCCTCTCCGTTTTCCTTATAAATAACGATCGAATACAAATTATAATTGAAATACATTTTGGTGCATGTAACAAGAGGATGCTGCATTGCTGCTATATTGGACCGGAACGACTGGGGATGCATTTACTCTGGCTCACAGGATACTGCCTTAATAGTTAATGCATGAGTTATGTATTTATTATAAATATATTTAAAAGATTATAAATATGCTCTCGCGTTTCATGGGGTTTGTGAGTAGTCGGTGGCCCATCGGGGGATTTAGTTAAACTGGGCAACACATCTGCACATGCGGTACTTAGCACAGGGCCAGACTAACGTGGTGACTGGTGTGATATGAGGTTTCTTTCAAATCGGATCAGTTACTCAAATGATCAGCCATCATGAACCAGCTGCCCCCTCGGTATTTCCGATACGACTTAGAGGTCTTTAAGAAAAGAGCACACCTATTCCTTAAAGGTCAGCAACGCGTCTGTAAGTCGATCTCATTAAAAAACTATCTATAAATATGCATATATTATGTGAACGACTCGGTCCCACCGGCCTAATTCAGCTGCATTGCAGCCATTTTTTAGGCTTCCATACCCAAAGGGTAAAAAATGGAACCTTATAGCCAAGATTCCACTGTCCGTCTGTCCCTCTATCTCGTGAACCGTGATAGCCAAAGATTTGAAATTTTCGCAGATGATGTATTTCTATAGTTGATGGAGTGTATTGTCAGTTCTTGATGGGAATTCATATCATAAGTTAAATATTAAATATATTGTTTATACTATTTCCACAAAAGAGTATTTTTTTATTTAAGTAACGATGAATTTCTGTTGCTAAAAACATATTAAAATAATTATTTAAGGGACTTCCAAACAAGAAACGTTATATAAACGTTAACGCTCTTTAATTGAAACGGTAATGTCTTTTTATTTAACGGTATCGGTGTGGAACCCCTCATGTACGAGTCAAATTCGCACTTAATCGGGGTTTTTCTACAACATAAACTAACTCGATTTGTCTGCAAACTGAAGTTATAGTTTTTTTTGAAACTCTTATTAAAAAAACCTTCATGTATGTGATACTATTTTCATTTTATCTTTCAGAAAAAATATCCGGTAAATCCTGACAGACCTGCGCTGATGGAGGAGCTGCTGGAGAAGCTGATGATAGCGACATCTATTGGTAATTTAACTTTCATACATATTGTTAGTTACATGAGAGCCTTTCTTAAAGTGTAAAAAGTACATCTTACTAAAGTGTCCTTATCTTCGCATCATCATCAACAGCCCTTATCTGTTTCCCTAAGGCGGTGGCTTCAAGATGTTTAATAAACCCTAAGACAAAAAAAATCTTGCATATAATCTATACTTATTATAAAACAAAATCTTCAAAGCTGTCTGTCAAAACTACCGATCGGATTTTCATGCAGTTTTCACTTTAGAATAGAGCGATTTCTGAGGTTGGGTTTAGTTTAAAATATGGTGTTTGTTATACACGGACGAAGCCGGGGCGGATAGGTAGTCTATTATAATTGAAAAAAATGACCGAAAAAGAAACAAAATATCTAACTCGATTATAAAAAGTGTTTTGTATAAACCTTTTCATTGTGCGAGTGTAAATGATGAGGTTTACCTCCTTTAAGGTCTTTTCTCCGTGAAACAAAGGCGCCGCGAACAATGGCCGACCTTTGAAAATGTTTTTACATTATTTTTTATCGTAATTAGGTTACAGTTTCGGAGGGTTTCTGAGAAATGGTCATAACTAGTAACGTCCCGCAACCTTACTCGGTAATATGTGAAAATAATGTTTTTTTTTTAGTAAAACGTACCCTATGCTTTAAAGGATAGCGCCGCGCAAAGGAGGGTAATGCGTTAGGTTATGCATGGATGTAGGTATATATGTTTGTTCGCTTTTTATGAATGAAATCCTTAAAAGTAAAGCTCTTTTGATAAATAATGAAGTTCACTTGTAGAAACGTCTACTAAATAGCCTTGGTCTCTTTTTCATTTTAGTTTCATTTTTTTTCTGCCTGGTGGTAAGCTTGTTCAACAACAGTCGTGAAGTCCTAGTTTCGGGTCCCGGTCGAATCAAAACATTGTTGGTATTTTTCAATTTCTTATTAGACTCTGAAGTCGGGTATTTCTCGGTGTTACGCCCCCGTGCCCCGGAGCGCACGTGAAGCCGTCGGACCTGCGCCTGATGTTTCTCCAGTCGTGTCGGATTGATGTCGATGTGTAATAGGAAAATAATAAAAATATGTGGACTTATCAGTAAGGTTCTGGAGTGGACGCCGCGTATAGGAAAACGAAGTGTTGCTCGATGGTTCACCAGGTGGGAAGACGATCTCTGTGCAGTAGCCGGTCCGGAATGGATGCGAGTAGCAGGAGATCGGTCTCCTCGGCGTTCATTGAGAGAGGCCTATGTCCAGCAGTGGACCGATAAGGGCTGATGATGATGATGTGGACTTATCACACCACGTTAGCCCAGTCCTGTGCTAAGTACCGTAAGGACATGTGTTACAGGTACTAGACAACGGAAATATATTTAATATAGCTATAGCAATATATTTATTATTGTTATAAGTTAAAGAAATGTTATATATTTAAGATATTCGTTATAGAAAAATATATAATACATAGATAAACATCCATGACCCAGGCGGGACTCGAACCCGCGACCTCTGGCAACACGCGGACTGACCGCCACGTTACCAACTGAACCAGCCGCTCGACATAATAAATTATAGAACGTTGAAACGGGGGGTGTTTCTGTGCATGGGAATTCTGGTTCGAACTCCACAGGACTTGTGAGCTTGGAGAACAACGCCTGGGGGCCGGGCCACAGCTTCAAGAGGCGCCTCTCGCTGACCCACGTGTCACTGTTTTGGAAGCTGCACGCCAACACCATGAGACCCGTGACCAAGAAGGAGGTGGTGAGTTAGCACACCTGGTGGCGTTGTAGCGGGAGCCACAGTCTTATACGCACTTGATTTTTAAGGCTTTGGCAGTCCTATGTTTAAAAAACATAAAAACACACATATAAAGCTGAAGGGGTTGTATTTATGAACGCGCTAAACCCAGGAACAATTGGTCCGATTTGAAAAATTCAGTCATAGATAACCCAGGTCTCCAGGCAGGCTACAGGCTGTATACCATCGAAGAACGAAGAGGATCTGAGTACAGTTATGCGGAAGCAACCGCGCGACGGTACGCGCTTTTTATAGTATAGGGGGTAAACGGAAAATTTGCGCCGTTTTAATACAACCGACGCCTATAAACATCTATATTATTGTTGTCATGCAGTTTCATTACCCTCTAATGGGCCATGGACTACTCACTAACCGTGCCCAACACGACAGCATGACTGTCACTTTCCGTTGGCATCAAATAAGCGAGAGGTACCTCCCCGATCGTGCAGGCCCAATTCAGCTGCAATGCAGCATGAAACTACCTCTTTCTACAGTTTCCCACATTTTGTAATATATTGTTTTCATTTGGTAGTCGGATATAATACCCAAACTGGGATGCAATCGTCATTTGATACCAAACAACACAGGGATTATTTTAATACGCTTTTCAGAAAGAGGAAAGAAACACAGAAGAAAGGCAGGAAAGAGAAGAGAAGAAACGCACCGTACATTACCAGGACTACATCTAGTGTTACTGACAGAATAAACTGCTCACGTTTAGACGATTGACTCCAACATTTTGTTTGTCTTTTTATTAAGCGAAAAACAGACGACAGATTTCAACACTCATGAGTAGCCGGTGGTACATTGGGGAGGAACCGAGGGTAACGCATGAACATAGTAATTATGTGGATGTTCATGAGCGTTGGTAGTCGTTAAAAAGCGCCGATACGTCTGCTCTTTACTATTTATACTATAAAAAAGAAACTAAAAATATGAAGTCTCATAGTCGGGAGACCACCCGGCTTGTGCTCTGCATGCTCTTTCCCGCAGATGGGAGAGGTGTTCAACGACAGTGATGAAGTCAAAAAATATCCACCAGATCTTGCAGTAAATAAAGAATGAAAATAATAGACGATAAAAATATTATCACGATTTAAGATAGCAAAAAATAAAGAAATGGGCCGAGTGGGCTCGCGTCCGTCCCTGTAACAACAGGGGAGGCTCATGCACGACTGGCATTGGATAAACAATGCTAAAAGAACTCAAAGCTATTTCCAAAGTGCTACGGTGCTATTTAAAGTCGGTGATTCCCTTTTCTATTCCTAAGATTCGTAAGAGTATTTTCCCTAGGTCAGGGATGGTCAGCTTGCTTAGAACTAAGATCGACATCACCGGTGAAATCCTTTGGGATCTACCAATTACCCAGTAATTGATTGTCTTTCATTAGATATTGTACCTGTAGTACCACTATCGTCTTATCACCTCTGTCGTTATTTACAAAATCGTCAATGTAAACATTTTCACGGTATCAGCTAGTACTATGTAATGATATTCCGTAGACGACACTTATCCCTTATGCGTGTACTCCGTCAGACATTACGAACAGGGTATACGTGCATATACTGTACATACATACGTGACGGACCAGTTTGCGTGTACTCTGTCACACACTACGAACAGGGTATACGTGTATATACAGTACACACATACGTGACAGACCAGTATGCGTGTACTCTGTTACACATTACGAAGAGGGTATACGTGTATAGACAGTACACACATACGTGACAGAGCAGTATGCGTGTACTATGTTATGCACTACGAACAGGATATATGTGTATATACAGTACACACATACGTGACAGACCAGTATGCGTGTACTCTGTTACACATTACGAAGAGGGTATACGTGTATAGACAGTACACACATACGTGACAGAGCAGTATGCGTGTACTATGTTATGCACTACGAACAGGATATATGTGTATATACAGTACACACATACGTGACAGACCAGTATGCGTGTACTCTGTTACGCACTACGAACAGGGTATACGTGTATATACAGTACACACATACGTGACAGAGCAGTATGCGTGTACTATGTTATACACTACGAACAGGATATATGTGTATATACAGTACACACATACGTGACAGACCAGTATGCGTGTACTCTGTTACGCACTACGAACAGGGTATACGTGTATATACAGTACACACATTCGTGACAGACCAGTATGCGTGTACTCTGTTACGCACTACGAACAGGGTATACGTGTATACACATACGCGACAGACTAGTATGCGTGTACTCTGTTACGCACTACGAACAGGGTATACGTGTATACACATACGTGACAGACCAGTACGCGTGTACTATGTTACGCACTACGAACAGGGTATACGTGTATACACATACGTGACAGACCAGTATGCGTGTACTATGTTACGCACTACGAACAGGGTATACGTGTATATACAGTACACACATACGTGACAGACCAGTATGCGTGCATTCGCACACAAGCCCTGTTGAACGACATTTTGTAATTGACGTCTAAATATTTGCGCCTCGCATGAACTTTCCCACTTTACCCTTTATGTCGGTTCGTTACAGCTGCTACCAGAACTTTACTCATAAACTTGTGACGCAATTTCATTGTGCTGTCTTAAAACATTACGACGTATGTTCACCATCTATATTCGTTTACTTCATCATCAAATAATACTTTATGATGTGATAACGTCTTGTAAATCGAAAGATTGTGAGCGTAACAATTCGTATCTTTCACTACATCGGGCTTTGCGTTCGCAGCTCAATTCGGGAACCTTAACTCTTAAAATTATACCGTCCGTAAACCGACTTGCAGAGAAAAAAGGACATTTAATTTTCCCTTTAGCTGGTTTACTTCATAGTCGTATTGTATATATCGCCGTGTTACATTACGGCTAGTCATTTTAAAAAAAAGGGCCGTTATGTTTTAATTATGGTGGTCAACGATCAGCCGGATTGTCATTGCGACACGTTCTTTGGCATAGCGGCTGACGTCCAGCCTCATTGAACAGTGAAAGTGATCGATACAAGGATGAAATAAGCCAAGTGTTTTGAGTGTAAATGAAATGAAACAACCTAACCACGATTACGTTATGGCGGGAGCTATATTCTTGCCATAACCTTCAAACCATCTGGGCAGTATTCGACAATCGACGCCATTGTTGTTGTCATTTCAACGCCACAAGTGTCAAAGTTGGGAATTAAAACGTGTAAAGGAAGCGGGTAATGATAACGATCCACTTTAATTAAAAAAATAAAGTACAGCGCATAACTCTTGCGGGTGGAATTTCAATCTACGGATTCTATGCCTAATATAATCTTTATTTATTTTTATATGTATATATCAAAAATCACTTTTTGAATGTATTTTTTACAACCCGTTCAGCCCTAACCCTGTCCTGAGAAGAATCGGCGAAACGAACCCTACAGGACTGATGACTAGAGATAATAGGTTTAGGTTTCATTACGATTACACTTCATTGTGTTACATTTTATCACTGAAACTGCCGTAAATGCCTGGGAGGGGGAAGCAATGAGCTACGCCAGGGTTAAACATAGGTGAAGGATACTCACACATGCTCGTCCTTGGCGCTGGGTACGAAGCACTTGCACTCTCGCTTCTGGAAGGTGCTCTCTATCCAGCTGCGTGTAGTTTTCTGGAACAAAACGATAGTATTAGTCAGTGCATTTTTAACATAGTCGGAACACTCAGCGAACGATTCACCTCGTGTCAACACGTGTTTTATTTATTTACAAGGGTTCAACTAAATCGGACAACATGTCAGCAGTCCGTGGCTAAAAAGTTAATCAACACTTAATTCTACTACGTACTTTACGAGCCAACTTTTACTGCGTCACGGGTAAATTTGTTTCTTCCAATTAAAATGCAGTATCTCTTTCAAATGTCAAGATAATTGTAAAATGTTAGAGCTAAAAAAACCTAAACATTAAATAAGAAATAACCGGCCACTTGCGAGTCAAGGTCTATAGCAAATGCCAAATACGCGTTTGTTGTATGGGAGCCTACATACGAGTAAGTAATTCATTTATTGTTCCTTTTTTGTACTGTTTCTAAAGCGGCAACGGAAATGCTTCACCTGTGAAAATTTCAACTGGCTCTCACGGCTCATGATACAGCATGGAGACTGTGAGACGGACAGACGGACATCGGACCTTAGTACAGATTATACACAACAGGTTCCCGATGAACCCCCAAAAATAACACAAAGTACACTCGACTTGACAGCCTCCTCCCTTTCGTTGGTGAACAAGATGGGGACAAAAGAGAAATCCGTGCAGAGAAAGCCGACACGTTGTCTAAGCTTCGGCTTAGACAAGGTATCGGAACGAAACGCGACAGGATAGATGATTCGTCACTTTTAAGACGGTATCATGTGAACGAGGGTCACCTTGTAGTGCCATCGCAACTTGGTCGGAATGCAGCGTTGTTAGCAAGAGCGAAGCAGCAAGAGGTAGTTACTGACAATTATATAAACACGACCACAGCGGATCTATTTAATGTGATGTTATGTGTCAAGTACAAGTAGGGCCGTTCAGTCATGGAGAAGAAGCTCGTCGCGTTAAAGTAAGCAGCTCAGTCACCGTCCTACACAACTTCCAGACGATGTGCGCTGAGCGGACTGGGATACGCCTCGACAGACACCGCTTCACGCTTGGCTGCGTTTCATCTCTATCGGCTGGTCTGGAAGCGCCGCTAGGTCAGATGTTACTCAGCCGTACACGCTAAAACTACTTGATAGAATTGCATCATTTACTTGACTCGACTGCGGACGGTAATGTTATCGAGCGATATGTTTTTGTGTGTGTAATTTTTTTATGTTCCCTGCAACAGTCTGAAAGTTCTGAGGAATCGTCGGAAGCGGATGGCAGGATAGTGACACTGTGTACATAGAGTTAAATTTTAAGCAGTCCTGTTTAATTTCATTTTCAATTTACACTTATATTCCTTTTTTTTCCTTTTTTTTTTATACTTAATAGATTTTGATAAACTGTTCTATTTATAGCATACTAGCTGACCCGTCTAGCGTTGGCTGTTACAATCGAAATATAGTATACAATTCAAGTTGCACCAACATACACGTACCTATGCCTAATGTCACCAAAATGTTAAGTAAAATAACCTTCACGCCTGTTATTCCCGAAGAAGTAGGCAGAAGTGTGCTAGTACAACCACAACTCGTCCAGTAGATATATTAGAACACCCACGATTAGCCAAGGTACTGAGACCCATGATGTCTTAGGTGGCAAGCCTATGACCATTCCAATCCCGGACAATGTAATGTGTGCTCAGAATAATCTGAAAAACATTTAATAATAGTTGCCCGACCTGGGGATCGAACGAAATCTTTATTCGAATTTTATTATTTATAGACAGAGGCAGGTGGGCAGGACTACCGACGCATATAGTAGTAGTCATGCACGCGCTGGCCGCTCTTCCTTAAGGGACAGTATCTTCATAATTCACAAATCGCAACACGTCGGCGCAGCTGTTATGTGAACGAGAGTTACCACCCCGGCCAAGGCAACACAACTCAGAATTGAAATAACAGCACTATCGCTTATATAATTTTCACTATCGCTTATATACTTTTTACTATCGCTTATATACTTTTTACTATCGCTTATATACTTTTTTACTATCGCTTATCTACTTTTTACTATCGCTTATATAATTTCTACTATTATTGTGACTGTTCCAGTCGGCTCAATGTGTCCTTTCTGTTGTGTAGACTCAATTAGTATTGGAGGTGTACATCGGTAGATTACCGATAACATTACAAAAGCTCTCCGTCTCAGAAGGGAGGCTTTATGCTAATGAGAAGTGAGTCTAAATTCCATCTGCCTCTGATGATCGTGGCGCGCCATACAAATTGTCATTTTTCAAGAGTAGAAATGTTAAGTGCAAGAATATTTATGTCGGATAAAATTGCTGAAAATGTATTGAAGTTTATCTTTATTAAATTAAATAAATAAAATTATTTCATAAGACTTTTCTAAAATATCTTCAAATCAAAGGCCACATAAAAGAAATATTAAATAAAGATAAAGTATAAAAGAAATCTTTTAAGCTTTTTATAGAAATAGGTAGTGCCGGCACTGGATTTGGTCCGGCACAACGGGCGAGAAAGAGAAAGCGAAATGTACCTCACCTCTCGATCACATAACGCCGCCGTAAAGTGACATCTTTAATGTTGCGTTTCGTGCGGTTTGTGAGTAGCCGGTGGGCCATTATAGGGGAGGAGGAAAGCAGGGCAACTCATCGGCATAGTAATTTAGACTGTTATTAGAAATTCAAAAATCCCCAACGACATTTTGGTACGACGGGAGTCGAATCCATGGCTCTGACTGTGGCGGAACTTATAAAAAGAGCACCCGTTTCCTCTGTTCAATTGGCTTCGCCCAAGGTATCACCCCAGGCTGCTGAGTCCCACCGCCACGACAAGGCCTGAAACATAGTAGGGATACATGGTACTACTTCCTCCTATGCAGCATGGTCGTACTTCTTCCACAAAAAAACGAATCCAACTCTTACAATACCTTATATTTATATTTTACAATACACCTCATATTTATATATTACAATAAACCTTTTATTTTCCAATATACCTTATATATTGCAGTACACCTCATATTTATATTTTGCAATACACCTCATACTTATATTTGACAATACACCCTATATTTTGCAATACACCTCATATTTATATTTTACAATACACCTTATATTTTGCGGTACACCTCATATTTATATTTTGCAATACACCTCATACTTATATTTTACAATACACCTCATATTAACATTTTGCAATACACCTCATACTTATATTTTACAATACACCTCATATTTATATTTTACAATACTCCTTATATTTTACAACACACCTTATATTTATACTATACAATACAACTTACATTTATATTTTACAATACACCTTATATTTTACAATACACCTTATATTTTAAGATACACCTTATATTTTACAATACCTTATATCTTACAATACACCTTATATTTTACAATACACCTTATATTTTACGATACACCTTATATTTTACAATACACCTTACATTTATATTTTACAATACGTCTTATATTTTGCGATACACCTTATATTTTACAATATGTACACCTTATATTTTCACATTTCTTATAGCATTTGATGTTCCATTCCCAGACGAGATGAGTATCGGATATAAAGGGTTATCGTGTAACCGTGTGAAATGTGTTGTCGGTGCCGACGTTTCAGAAGCTTTACAGCAACCTTGCTATTTTTTTAGATTAGTTTTATTATAATGTGTAACATTCGAGTTGTCGAAAGAAATCATTACTTGAGATGGCTAAAGGCCCTCATTACTTTAGATCACCTAAGACCCATGAAACATTTCTTTTCAGAAAAACGTTCTGATATTTGATACTTTGAGAATACACACGCTCAATGGAATGGCTAGGTTTCTTCTGGCTCAGGAATCGCTCTATCTCTAGGTGAAAACCGTATGAAGATCCGTTCACTGGATTTTGAGAAAATCGATCATATGAGATCAGACAGACAGCTTTTTGGGACTTTTTCGTAATAAGTAGTGTGTAGATATAAAGTATATTTCATTAATTCAATCATTCATTCAAAATGTCTGTCAAATAAATTTCCTTTAGCTTACCAATTATTCAGCACCGTATAAATTCTTGTTAGTATAAGTCTGGAGCACCCCCGAGGGATAAACCGTACGTTATGCTAAGTCCTACTTATGTTGTCCTGAGCACAATAAGGTGGACAGCGCCGTGTATAGGCCCGCCGGCTTATCCGGACAGTTGCTGCCGTAACCTTGGTCGTTTAGTCGTGTCCGACTGCGTCAGGGGGGTTATTAAGTAGTAGATATATGATAGCGGTAGCTAAATGTTGCTCAGAAAGTAACATCTGGTTCACGTACTGACAGTACAGAAAAAGAACTTTAAATTACATTACACTAGTGGACCTTTTAACTAAATGACTCAAAAAACGCGATTCTCATAATATGAGTTATGATGATATGAAAATTTTACGTGTGAACACGTTTTTGTGTCATATTATAATGTCTATATTCAAATACGCAAGTCAAAATATTTTTGCGAGCTTATTCTCGAAACTAGTCGTTTTTTTAGCCCAGGACCGACACCCATAAACATCCGCATGAGAAATTGCAATTAATAGGCAGGCACAATGCGCACAATACATGATAGCATAGATATTATGTGAGCGAGAGGGCCCGTAGGTTGGTTGGGTACTGGTTTAACTTTCTTCAATATTTCAACTCAATATCGGAATGCGAATATCGTGGTCAGTGGAAGGTAAAAAAGATTTTCGGGACACGGGTGTTTTCACGTAGTGACCTCACAGCCGCCTCATTTGTTACGTAATTTATTGGACAGGGTCGCCCCATGGGTTGGCGTCGTAGCACAAACCCTAGGGAGTTATTAATAACATTTTTATTTTCTGCCAGCCTTTTTTATGAGATAGCGCCGCCCATAGACATTTGCAAGTCTGGGCGTCTTGCAGACGCGTTGCCGGCTTTTAAGGATTAGGTATGCTCCTTTTTAAGACCTAAAAGTACCGTATCGGATTTAAAATACCGAGGAAGGCAGCTGGTACCACAGTACAATTATACGCGGTGAAAAGTGGCGTTTAAACCGCACTGTTGTGTTTGATGTAGAGGTACGACTAGGAGCGACCCTGGCACGAAACACAACGCGATTTGTATAAATAAGATGGCGGCGAAATCGCGGTTAAGACAATTGTTAGAAAGGAATTTAGTAGAAATAGAAGCTATACGTTTTATCACCGTCTCCATAGCTTAAGCTGAAATTGCCAGCACAAGGCGCGACGAGCCTGGCCGAGCTCCAGCTGGGCTTAAAGGGAACTTAAGAACATTCTCATTCTACGACACTTATTTGATACGAGATAGATAATGCACGTCAGCATCGTGTTCTTAAGTTTCTTTTACTGTTAAAAAGAACATTAATAATAATCCGAGGGCTTATCACACTGCGTCAGCCTAGCCCTGTGCTAAGTACCGCAAGAACTCGTGTTACAGCTAATAGACAACGGAAATGTATGTAATATTTTTAACTAATTTAAGAAATATTCTATATCTGTGATTCCTTCTGAAGAGATACAAATCTATCTATAATTTTTATAAAACAAAGCTTGTCTGCTTGTGATCACTGAAAATCTATAGAATGTATTTTCATGCGGTTTTCATCTTTTATCTTTTAACCACTGATCACTTAATATGGATAGTTCATACTTTACGCCATTCGAGTAATCCCATCTCTCAGTTTTAACGCGCAAATGGGAGACCACCGACGCCAATGCATATCCATATAATTACTATGTCGATGCCTTGCCCTCCTTCTCTCCCCCCCCCCATCCATAGGCCACCAGCTACTCTCAAACCGCACGAAACGCAACACTGAAGATGTCACTTTACGGCGTTATTATGTGAGCGAGAGGTACCTCCCCGGTCGAGCCGGCCCAATTCCGTTGCATAGGAGGATGTAGTGTCATGCACTATGCATGGCTCTACCTCGACCTTCTATTTGTATTTCATGTAATTACAAAATATGATTTGCCTTGATTAAAGCAGAGCTTCCGTCGGATTGGCGAAGCTTAATGTTGTTTAGTTAAAAGCTCCAACTTCTTAACTTTGAAAACGATATTTTCAATTATAACGTATTGTACATTTCTAATTCCTTTTGATTTTGAGATTTATCGCCTCTAACATTTGTTGTAGTCTTTTTCCTTTCAAAACGATTTCTTCGAATGCAAATAGAAATTGAAGCGCGCTAGTGATAGTACAGAGTAAATTCCATTTTACATTTACACTTTTAGCACAGTAAAAATGTTATAAACTAAAATGAAATTGAAAATAAACGCTCGACTGCTTAAAATGTACTACATGTAGAAAAGACTAAAAACACCTCCCACGTTAGACATAAAAATCTTTCAGGATGAAGCGGGACCCAGGGAAATTTACTTCCACACGCTCGAAACAACAGAACCTTCCCATAATACACGTGTAATTAACGTGCTCGGAACAAAAAAAACTCAACGCTTTATCTATCTGTATTATAAATCAAAGTCCCCAAAAGTGTTCACAAATGGGTAGAGTGATTCCCGAGGAGGGCTTGGGATGCCAGGGCGGATCTCTATTGAATAAATGGATAGACTGATTACGGAGGAGGGTGTTAGTGTAGTTATAATTCACAGGCAAAATTTGGGCGGAGCTCTGTCCAATTCCAAAGAGAGCTTCCCTTGTCGCGGTGATCAATTTAAATTCGTAGATGATACATATGTACCTGTAGATTCCAAGTAAAGGTGAAGAGAGAAAAATATCCTCGTAATAGTTAACAGAATGTTGACATTTCTTACTGTCACGAGCATGTCGTTAGGACAGTAAGAATGTTGTAATTATTATTATGCGAGACATCGCACGTAACCGCACACACACGGGCCGCAACCCTCGCTGTAGCCACGGGCTTCGTAATGGAACCACAGCATTCTATTGCGAGATGAAAATCGATAAGTCATTACCAGATTTAACCATAACTAAATTATAATGAAACATTGTTGATATTTAGTTCCGTGTACACATATAATGTATAAGTGAAAAAAAATGTATGTCTGTACATTTAGTATTCTTTTAATAATAGTAAGAACGATGAAATAGTAGTGGAGAAACGATTTGAAGAAGTAAAATATACATTTTATTTTTGTGTTTGTTTGTTTGTACACGCTAATCTCCGGATCTAACGGACGGGTTGAATAGAACTCTTTTGTTTGTATAGCAGCTGCGCGAGGCGGTGAGTCTACAGCATTAGTTTGGACGCGGACGTTTTGGACGCGCGCACAAGGAGTGCGCTGTCTACCTTGTGTTTATAATGTTTTTGGTTTGTTCGTGCACAATATTTTCTTGTAGCAGCAGCATTGATTCACAAAGAATTACATTGATGTCAGATTTATCTTATCAATATCAATTCTTATCAATTAAACAATACAGTGCAAATACTGAGATAAGATACAAGACACGATACCTGCAGCTATTATTATTAGATATAGTATTTACTACTTCCCTGTCTGTGGTGCACGGTACAGCACAGGGAGGCCCGTGGACAGCGGCGGAGCCGTCTACTCCAACCGCCTATATACAGCGACGCTGACTTCATCCCTTCATGAGGACCTCAATCTGTTGGCAAG
>JAFELO010001694.1:2096-23689 GCA_017140195.1 Eumaeus atala
TATATATATATATATATATATATATATATGTGTATATATATGGAATCAAACAAATCCACAACATTAATGTACCAGTATTATAAAATGGAGGTACTTTCCTAATTTTAAGGCATTCGGGATTCTGAAGAACAAAACTTGTTACTGGTGGTTTTGTCGTCAACATGTTTCAGCATTGTTCATGTTGTGTTCATTGTTCGTCAAACTCGCAGTGTCGCATGTCCAAGTAATGTTTTGGCAACACTTAGCACAAGTAGTGCAAATAGTTGTCAAAGTTTTATTCTCAAACGATAATCGTGTCGTTGTCGATGCGAAAGTTTGGATGTTATTTTTAATAGTATAGGGGGACAAACGAGAAATCGGAGCATTTTAAAGTGTACCGACGCCCATGATCATCAGCATAATTGTACCGATGCGTTGCCCTCACTTTCACCTAAATGGGCCACCAGTTCCGCACAAACCGCAGGAAACGCGACACCGTAGGTGTTACTTTACAGCGGCATCACGTGTGCGAGAGGTACTTCCCCCGTCGTGCCAGCCCAATTCAATTGCATAGGAGGATCTAGTGCCATGCACCATGCATGACCCTACGTCTCTTATGCAGCATGGCATTACCTTTTCCTAAATTCGTTGAATGTTTGTTACTCAATCACGAAAAAATAACTAAACATATTATTTGTCGCCTGAACTTAAAGATTCTGAGATTCAGTCTAACGTGGTTTCATGCAATTTCTGCTGCTGAGGATGCCCTGAATTGAAAAAAAATTGTATACTGATAATAAGCAGGATTTCGCAACAGTTGAACAGAAATCGACTATTTTTCGAGAGGGAACTAAATAGGGTTAACTTCAAAGGGCAAATGCAATTTTAGTCGCCGAAGACGCCCCAATTTTTTCAAATATTTTCTTTATAATAATTTTGTTTGGTGCGCATCTGGTACGTATATAAGAACCTAAGGCGGAAGATAGATACGCTGCGCTTTGTTTGAACAGGGCCAAAAAAAGCAGTTTGCCACAAAAACCACCTTGAGTGCTACCAGTGCTGCCTTTGGTGAGGTGCCCCGGAACAAGAAATCATCAGTGCACCTCGACGGTAAGTCAGTGCCCTAAGCGACCGACGCCTACTCTTCAGCAGGGCTGCCCCGCACCATAGGACAACCCCACCAGCTTTGGGACAGTGCAATGGGGTGAGGTATGCCCCGTGCGCAAAAGCGCTTCCTCCTTGTGCTCTTTTGTCCCTTCTTATTACAAGAGGGGTACAAAGAGCGCCTCCTCTTCCTGATCTTAGGCCTCCTCTTCTTATAAGAGGGATGCAAAGAGGGTCCCCCTCGGTTCAATTGGCTTCGCCATGTTTCGCCCCAGGATACTGAGCTCCACCGCTACGACAAGGCTTGAACCATGAGGGGGAGATCAGTCTAACCTAATGTAACCCATCTGAATAAATTATGACTCAGATGGTGACAGGAATTTGCAACTACATTGGAAAAAGAAATGACGTATCTCCGGCATCAAACAAATACTTACAACATCTTAAATAATCTTATACATTTGCGCACGCATTTATAGTTTTTAAATTATTAATAAATTAATAAAATTTAATTTTTATGTCGTTTTTTTGTACAGGAAAATGGTGCCATAAATATTTATAATTCGTAATAGAAATGATATTAAAAACGATTGGAGCGACTCGGATGGCTAAAATTGCATTAAATCGTTTGAAATGAATCCCTTTAAGTCATCTACACTAACGAAATCAGTTTCAGCTGAAACCTTACGAAGTTTCATTCGTTAGCTATATACTCAAAAACAAAAATAATAATATACTCAATAAAATAATTGCCGCATCTCTGGCAGCCAAAATTGCATGATACCACCGTAAATTAATCCCTGCTACTGCCACCAAATCACAGAATCTCCAAGTTTGGGCGACTCGAATTAAGACCGCGCCCCATATGTTTAGCTAAGTACTTACTTTGATTTTTTTTTCATACTTTGGTTTCGAATCGTAGTTTTCATAATGGTGAAAACGTTTTTGAAATTTTCAGAAAAGGCTTTGTTAATCACTGATAAAGTAGGATTCTGATGTAAGGAGGAAGGGTAAAACAATTTTTCAAAGCGGTCCAGTATATTTCGAAGCCTCTTTAATTTCAGGTGTGTATATATATTATATTTATATATAATATATATAATTATATATTATTTCTATACATATACATATATATGTATATGTATAAAAAATAATTTCAGTTTGACTCTCGTAATATGAAATTTAAAATAAGTAATCGTAATATTCCAAGTAGGGCCTTAAACATCTCAAATTGAAGGCAAATTTTTTCTCATTATTTTAAAGAACATGTATTTTAACTTTACCCATACTTGTTCTATATTTCTAAAGAGTTTCCTTCCTTTTCTAAAGGTATATCAGATTTGTTGTTGTTTCTAACTCGCTAACGAGGTACGGTTAAAGTTCAAATAGCCTAGGGCGAAGTTACTCGACGATAGGATACTTGTTATTTTTTTAAAGTATCGACTTAACAAAATAATATCGCCTCTGACCTTGTGCAGTCCAGGTACGTGTAAGCAGATATGATGTTCGATTTGCATTTTATGCATAACATAGGATACGTTTAGTCATTAGACTTTATTAAAAATACTTTAATTTTCGATTTTAATGCGAATAAAATATTTCAATAACATCAAATATAAAATTTTTATAAAAATCGTAAGAATTTGAGTAGTTAAGAATATTTACCACGTAGGTATATATAACTGTTCATTTGAGTTTATAGATCTGTTTAAATCTTCTAAAGCAAAATGAAAAACAATACATGTTGGTGTTAAGTCCAAATATTTCACGAAATATTATATAACATTTAGAGGGAAGCCATATGACAGATGGGCCACTAAGGTCCTGGAGTGGGTGCCACGTTTAGAAAAACGAAGTGTTAGTCGACCGTTCACGAGGTGGGAACACGATCTCCGTTCAGTAGCTTGTCCGGGATGGATGCGAGTAACAGGAGATCGGCCGTCTTAGCGTTGATTAAAAGCGGCCTACGTCCAGCAGTGTACCGATAAGGCCTGATAATGATAATGATGATGAAAATGCAACCTACTATTGGTCTTATTTATTTTGTAATTGTTTCTAGTGTGTATGTTTTGTCGCAGTTGGTTTACTTAACATACTAAAAATACTAAACATTCAGGCGTTACTTTACGTGCGTATGTGGATGCTATATGGGCGGCATTTACACATTTCTCTTTATCCTATTTTTTTTTATTTATTTGCTCTTGTAGAAAGTTAGAAACGTCAGCTGCAGTAACTGTTAAATGTAACAAAAAACTGGTAAATGTCACAAAATTCATGATACCTAGGTAGCAAAGCATGATCATAAAAAAAATGTCTATGTTGGAAAGGTATAGGAAAATCATGGTACACAGTACCTTGGCCAATCGTGGGTGTTCTAGTATATCTATTGGACTTACGAGCTGTGGATGTACTAGCACACCTCTGTGCTAGTACATCCACAGATCCTCTTCCGGGATAACAGGCGTTAAGGTACTTTTAATTCTTCTTTATGAAGATCCAAAAGGATGAGAAAATTGTTTACAATAGAATTTAAAAAAAAAGCTTTTTAAGAGTTTGATAATGTAATTTCTTTTTTACATTTTCTAAAAATTAAATGACGCTTATACTGTACGGTCTAGTAAAACATCCTGAAAAACAAATGTTAGAAGTTATACATCTTTGGCGTAACAAGAGAAAATATATTTTTTAAATTTTATGTATTTTTGTAGAAAATCAAAAAAACGGTATTCAATACATTGAAAGTTCTGTTATAGCGCTTTATGGTGGCTTCTTTTGAAAAAGAAAAATGTTAACAATGCCACTCCGTCGAGTCATAGCTACGTTGTAGCGTATTAAGTTTCATGCGGTTTGTAAGTTTCCCATGATCGTTATATGGGGGAGGCCTATGTCCATCACTGAACGTCGTCCGGCTGACGATGATGATTATGATGATGACGTTGGCCGTTGGGTAGGATGCCCTCGATCTGTGCCTCCGGCTAAAAAGAAGGAGGCAGCGAAGCCGAAGCTCCCACGTCAGCCGTGATACTAAAGTTAGGAGGCAGCGGATAAGGGGGCTTCGTATGTTTCGGCGCTGTCGAAGGTGGAGCGTCAGGTGGATGGACCTGGGGGGCCATGGTATCGGCCCCCTGCGGATCGGCAAGTCGACAACTGGGTCCCGTCTTCTGTAGCCACCCGGGGTCAAGAGCGGTGAGAAAGCAGACTTGCTCGCCGCTCGTCTACAGGAGGTGCTAGTAGAGGAAGTGGATGTGCTCAGGCCGGAAAAGGAGGCGGATGAAGATCACCGGCATGAGCGATGCGGTCACTGCAGAGAGGCTTGCGACTGGCGCAAACCCCTTACCTTCCGTGTGACGCAAGTCCTCACCGGGCATGGTTGCTTCGGTGAGTAGCTGTGTCGGACCCACAGGGAGCCGACGACTCGGTGGCACGATTGTGACGAGGCGATGGACTCAGTCTAGCACACCCTCGAGGTGTGCCTGAGATGGATGGCGCTGCATCACGATCTCACATCAGTTGTCGGAGGGGACTTGTCAAAGTCGAGCATCATGGTAGCGATGCTCGGCAGCGACGAGTCCTACTAGGCGATGGCTTCCTTCTGCGAGGCTGTCATATCCCCTTAAGGATATCCCCCCGCCAACGGTGAATGGGGGTGTGAAGGAGGTGTTATCTGCAATAGTGTCCCTGTGTTCCGTGTCGGGCCGAGATGGGAACCCGGTCCACAACATCAACAAGACACGGCGTCGTGGGGACTGGTGATAGAGTAGCCGGACAGTCCCCGAGGAGGTGAAGCCTGGCCTTTTCGCCGAGGCCAGCCTGTAGCTGGAGGGGTCCTGTAGCCTGCAGATACGGGACCCTCCACCAGTAGCGGCTGAAGGCGTAGGGGTTTATTTGGTATTGCTACCCAATTGCCGAGTCCAACATAGGTCTGGAGGCCTACCCGGTCTCCCAGGTATCATGCGTAAATGCATTCCCCTTCGTCACCAAAAAAAAAAGGATGCTCTCGATCTGGAAATAGTGGAACAAAAGTTACTGTCTGTTTTATCTATTTATTCCTAGGAGCTTCCTTGTTATAGTTGATTGAATGTATATTGATTACTAAACAACTCTGTATAGTATTGTGCAGGGAGTAAAAATATTGAAACGATAATGCAATTACTTCACTTGTCGCTTCGTTGCTGGCTGTCGGTTGTCGGTGGCACAATTTACGCTCTGAAGCTGACGCGTTAGGTTTTGTTCAATTTCAACGCGGTATTCTGAAATGTACAACGTCTTCACAATATTTTACGCTACGGTTTTAGCTATGTACAAAAAAACAAAGTTTCTCTAGTATAGGGGCAGAAGGCGCAAAGAGAGCCTTTTGACGTCCATAGACATCGGCATTATTTTATTGTCATGTAGATGCCCCCATTCCTCTTTCCATCTGGCACAATTGATGCTCACAAACCGCACGAAACGCGACAGCATATCTGTCACTTTATGTCGGTGACAAGTGGTGGAAGGGTACCTCGCCAGTTGGGCTGGCTCAATCAATATACGCTTATTATAAACATATTCGTTAGTTTTATCCAATTTTGCAAACTGTTGCCTCACAAAGGCAACAGTTGCGATCTCGGAAAATATATATAGAAAAAAATACTATTGCTTCTCTGTAGTATTAATCTTAACTGTTAAAGTAACATTTATACACCTATGTATATATTTAGCGTAAGAAACCAAAGGCTTTTTCATTTTATTTTTATTTATAACACGCCGCTTATAACACCATCGGTAACAAAAGTTCTCCAGTAATACAAAATCACATCCAATTTTGTATCCGTACTCACAGGTATTGCGAAATATATTTATATTGTTTACTAAAATAAATACATATAGAGAAACAATATAGTTACAGACGAATTGTTGTCTTTTAAAAGATCAGTCATATTTTTTTGTAATCTTATATTAGGCAGATTAGTTATATTTTAGAGCATACTATATAACGTGGATTGCAATAGATTATATCCCTATGGATGAAAAGGAAACATAAGTATAGAAAAATATTGTATGTTCCTGCTAATTTTCGAAACTAATGAACACATTTGAATATTTTTTTTTATTGGTTGTCTTTTTTATATAATATACTTACACTTTTTTTCTGTTTTATTATATGTATAGATGAAGCTGGCCTATATGATGACGTGAATGTGTCTTATATACCACTAGTGTAAAGTGAGATCTCTCGCTTCAATTATAAACGCTTTTCACAGTCAGTCCACGCTCCCCTTTAATTCTTGCAGTCATCACTTGAGCCATGACTGCCTCTAACAATACAAAAATCAACACTAATCGGTTAGATTTCAAATGAGGCTAGTTTTTGCACAATTTAATTCCCAGAATACACGGAGTAGAGTGAAAAATAGTTGTATCTGAAAAAGCAATCCGTAGTTGTTGTTAAAAAATCTCCAGCCCCATCCCGCAGCTGAGATATATCAAACAGAAACTTGTTTCAGCTCGCGATAAAAAATATCGTATCTGCGTACGTGCTTTCAATTCTATTCTCCGGGGAAATAAGTCGGTGCGATCTCAGAAAATTATCTTTCGTGTAAGGAGACTTTTTTTGGAACGCTGTAGCTAAGGTTTTCATAGGCAGTATAACTTTGCCACGATAGTCGATGGAGGATTTATCACGATAGTCGACCGTAGGGTTAGCCACAATAGGTGAAATAGGGTTGGCCACTATAGTTGACGTAGGGTTTACCACGATAGTCGACATAGGGTTTGCATGATTGTCGACGTAGGGTTTACCACGGTGGTCGACATAGGGTTTGCCGCGATACTCAACGTAGGGTTTGCCACGATAATCGACGTAGAATTTGTCGTAATAGTCGATGTAGGTTAGGCCCATTCGTTCACGTTTATGTACACATAAACGTATATAATTTTTAAGTCTATTTATTCTGGCCATCTATGGTATATAAAAGACAAAATGTACATCTAACGGAAACTGTAAGCAGCAAACATGATGAGCAACATGAATGATGTTTTTATTCAATTGGCAAATTGCATATTTAATTTTGTCGTCGTAATCGTAAACAAGTTCACTATTAACAAGTTGATGTCCAAAAAATGGACGGAGTAAATACACATAACGTATCTCCACCGTGATCAAACACATAACACATGTGTACCATAATCAGGCACATGCGACAAGTAATGAATTGTTTTCTATTAAAAACTTTGGTATATATATTCCATTTAACTGTAATGGCTTGTATAATTTCAAATCATAACATTAGCCTATCCATTGCACACTATGGAGCAATAGAATAGTATTACCCCAGTGAATAAAATAAATATTTGTACAAGCCCGGGGCTTTTCGCTAGTACATTTCTGATCTATGAGTTGCGATCATCGAATTTACAGAGGGGAGCGCCACATAAACAAATTCATTTTACGGTAATAAAACAATTTATGAACTGCACAGAATGATATTATGTTCAGTGATTTGTCTATGTTAAGGTGTTTTATTGATCAAACTGCTACATCATAAACGTCCATGGAACTGGTAGAATAAGCAAATAAGCATTATATTTCACTGCTAAATATGAGAAAAAAAATATGAGTAATTTTGAAACAAGAAATTATTATTTTTTTATTTAATGGATCGATGATCGGACTCGCGCCTGAACCGAACCTGAACTGAGTACTTTCGCACTTTTTAGTGAGGTGGTTGAACACAAAACAGCGAGGCGGCCAGATAAGTTAGTGACACTGTACTGAGTAATTTCGTTATATCGCTCTGATATAAAAAGTATGTGCGGTGTACATATACACCTTATATACATTACGCAGAAAGAGATGAGAAGAGATAGCCATAAAATCAAACTCTTTAACTCTCTGTCGACTCATACGGCCGCACCTTACGCTGGCATCCAGTCTCTATATATAACATCTCTATGAAAAACACACATCAAAAAGAAAAATGAAATACTCAGAAATGTCTCATTAGCCTAGCACCTGGCTTTGGTATTCTTGACTGTCCTGCATTGTTGATTGTTACTTTAAGGACCAGATTAAGGAAAAGAAAAATAAGAACAAATTCTGCGCTGGTTTTACAAGCACAACTTTAGTAAAACTAGACTCAAATAGCAATCTTAACCAATGTTGAACGGAACTAGATGAAGACAAACACAAGTACTTGTATATTCGCTTACCTCATTTAAACTTGGCTGGCTTTGTTGTGGAATCCGGAAGTACTTCTGTTCATTAATCTTTATAAATACAGGGTTGAAAAATTGTGTTACGCTATTTTGGCACAAAAATTGCGTATTCTATTTTCATGATTCTAAGAAGATTTTTTAACCGTCTCAAAAGAAATAGGATTAAGGATAAGGAGATTATCAACTCGACACGTGCGTATGTAATATTATAGGAATTGTACAATATTCGAATAGAACTAACGGTTAAGGCTTACAAACAAATATAAAAAATATTATAGATATATATGAATGTTTGAAGTACATTTCTGAAAATATAGATCGAATTTTTATTAATCCTTTTTTATATATAACTTATGTAATAGTGAAGATTTCATCAAAGTGGGTTACGCAGCTGTTCAGTTAATGACGTGTAGCGACTTAACGTAACTAATAACTATGAAATAATATTGATAAAAAAATGAACCATCTTCAAAAAAGTAATTATGAAATAATACAATAATTTGCAATTTTGATTTGGGTAACGTTTTTTCGTCTTGAGCCGTTTTATTTTTTAAGTAAATGCTAGCGACATTAGTACAAACAGTGGCTTTCTTATTTCAATTAAAATTCAGTCAAAAAATACTACCTAACTACTACTGAATTCTAAACATGCGGTTGATGTCACACGGCTGGAGAGTCTACTCCAACTTGCCCTTGTTTTGGCACCTATTCAAAGCATACCATTTATAACTTTTTCAAAATTGGTGATGGATAGAAATAATTGACTCACAAATGTACCACAAGATACACAGGCAGCGTATCGAAGCCGCCTTTGTATGAAATGTGTACAATGTAAAGTTATGCACTGTAAAACAATTAAAAATTATGCGCGTAAATTTGGCTTTTGCAAAAGAAATTGTATTGTGCACTTCTGTCAAACTGAATCTGCTTTCTTAAAATGAATTACAATTATGTGCGTAAAGTCGACTTTGCACAAAAATAGGTTAATGTTTTTTATTATTTACTACAACTTATGGAACACTGAAGATTTCATCAAAATTGATTATGAAGATTTTCAGTTATAGAAGCAACATATCTAAAAACTATGAAATAATAATGATATGACAGGAAAGTACAGATGCGTCAGTATGACAGTTCATTACGAAATTCTGTATCTTGTATTTTTGTAAATCAATGGCTAAAATATGTTCAATATACAATTCTTACATTAGATTATTTAAGGTTTGCATGCATAATCAATTTTTAGATAGCTCATCATAATATATAGGCTTTGGCTGTGTGGGGGCGGTCTATAAGTACCGTGAGGGTATTCTTCAATCCAAGCCCAGGGTGGCGTAAGAGTCGTCAGAGGGCACAAGTCTCTTAACAACAAAGAGGCTTCAGCGAGCTGGTTGGCTGGTGTCCCGCCTGTTTCATAGTGAGAGTAAAATAGACGAGACGCAACGCCCTCGCGCCAAGTGATGGCGGTACCAAGTATGGGGTCGGCGACAGGCAGCAGTGGCACCGGTCCGAAACCTAATCTGCGGTTGCCAATCCGCCTGCACAGCGTGGCAATTATGAGCATTAACCTCCAATGGGGGGCATCAGTAGAATTCGGCCCCTAGTTCCCGGTAGTTCCACTAGGCCTGGCCACGGTAGCAGCTACGGTAACGGTGGAACAAGGGGTCCTTAGAATATCCGGGCTACAGATCGCTACAACCGATTTAACCTGACTACATATTACGGACGAACGCCCAGACTAGATGACCACTTGGTTGAGCTGGAGGTAGAACTGGAAAAAAAACCGATGGGCACGTTCTGGGACTGTGTGAAGTCCGAAGGCAAGGCAAGGACATCATAACTCTGACATCTGGTCACCAATTTTACTTCAGGGAAGGCGACACTCTATCACAATGCGGCGTGAGATTCCTCGTGAATAAGTGCCTCGTAGGTAGCATCGTCGATTACTGTAGCAGACCGATAAGGGCTGATAATGATGATGATAAATATATAAGTACATACATATTATTCGTTTATTTTACACCTTGTATACAATGGAGTGAATGTGAAAATCAGTGTACAAGGCACTGCAATATGATTAAAACTTTATCATCACTTCATTTGTTTAGGGAAATCAAAGTCTTGTTGACATTTAAAATCCTCCTAGTTTAGAACAACTCATTTTAAATTTCAATTATGACAAATGTAGATATACCTAAAATATTTCAACAGCTTAGCTCTCACGCTTGATAAAACACAGCTTGGTGACGGAGAGACACCTGTCTCCCGGATGTTGGGGTCTCTGGGTGGGGAACCCATTTCCTTCAAATCATTTATAATTAAGTAGTGTTTGTCCAAGGACCGAAATTCGATCCCAATTATAAAAGTGATACGTACCATTATAAATCCCATTTTTCTATGTAATTATTAAAACTTTTTTATTTTTATTTTGACAGTTTCATTATAAAACGTGTCTAAACAGAAGTGAATGCATGAGTGCTTGCTGTAATATGCATTTCGGTTTATTTAATGAAACTGGTGACATCTAATGCATATTATCTTAAAATGTTAGTTTTATGTACACCTTCTCTATATAATCTTTAACTGTACCAAATTTGAAATTATTCCATCCGCGTAATTCCTTGAAAGGGATGAGCTTTTTTCTTCGCGTATTAATATATACGAAGATGTATTAATGCCTGAGTTCTCGTAACATTTGTATAATAAATTTTTTTGTTTACGATGCTGTAAGGCCTGCCACGTTGCTAAAGTTCTAAGTACATAGATGTAATTGTAAATCAGTGCGTAAAGACATATTAGGGTTGATTTACACACGGTCAGCAACTAACGTCTAAATTCGTGACAGTTCAGCGCTGACATGGATAAATGGTCATATGTAAACGGCGAACATGAAATCTGAGCGCTGATTTCTATATTCGCATGCAAATATATTGACCGTATTTGAGCCGGTGCCAGCCTACTGACTACTAAGCAAACCCTCTATATACTTGCATTACAAGCATCAATTAAAAAGCAGGCTGTACCCAAATAAGTTGACAATGTAACAATAACCTAATGCCGTTTGAAAGCAGATAACTATAACATATATCCGTAGGTAAACGTAAAAACGCAACCCTTATGGTATCGCATTTTGCGTCTATCCGTCCGTACGTCACAATCGTTTTACATTGAATAAAAACTCCGAACGTAAATTGGTTTGCACGGATCAGATTTAGCAGTTAATGACACATGCATTTTTTGTTTGTTGCCATGGCGCAGCCCTTTATAGGCAACTTAGAATCGCCCTTGACCGGTTTTATTATAATAGATCGAGCATGGGAATCGTTTTACCTCGATTCGTATTAAAATTTTATTCGGACGCTCGTGGCTACAGCAGTATGCAAAAATTGTGTTATATCACTTTCAAACGAAACTTGCAAGTCTTTGCGTCCTATACTGGAACCGGCTTTCTAAATTAAAATTATTTTAATTGGCCTAACAGGTCCAGACCCCAATTGGCCAAGTAGGTGTAGACCCAAAATTTACAAAAAAAAAATGAAAAATGTAAAAGTGTATTTGTGTAAGTCTAGAATTTTATAATTAACCTGATCACATTGGTAATATTTATATACATCGTGACATTTAATTTATAATTCATTTACCTACTCTTTCATCCCGCAGTAAACGCACTAGGCGCCGGAGGATGTGCCAATGACCCCCGACCTCCATGAGCGCTGGCCTGGAAGCCCTGGGTGCTGACGCCCTACACCAGAAGCAGGTGGAAGAGGATGGCGAGACGTATTCTGGAAAGTAACACCGTGGCTTTCCTTTTGCGAGACTGAAGGAGACATAAAACCGGAGCAGAGCGGACGATCTGCACCTGTTCCATTGCGTTTACAACGGACGGGTTTAAAATATTCTATAAGCGTATCCTTTACTCACAGAACCAGGGTCATCTCCTAAGTCAACTGAGTAATTCCGTGTTGCAAGGTTCTCCAATAGGGAGTTCTAAATCCCTAACTCGATGATGCACGACGTATGGATATGGCGTGAAGGTCGCATAGGTCATAAGGCCAGAACCACTTTTGTATGTCTATCATTATTCAATATAAGGTGACTAAATCAAAATAAACGCATGCCTGTACTGATGTTTGACCTGTCAACTTCAACATGGGTCAGCAAGCCCCTTAAGGAATAACCACATCACAATGAACATGCATCGTGTCCGTCTATAATTCGCATTCTAGTTGCTAATATTATTTAACGAGGTGAACTTTATTGCCTTGTTTTAGAGTTCTGTATCCCAAAAGGATACCCTTACATCTACAGAACCAAATATACTCAGAAAAAGGATACCCTTATAGGGTCACTTTGTTGTCGTTCTATCTGTCCACTTGTGTCTGACAAGATCTTTTTTTTTTTTGAAAACGCGAGGAAAGGTCAAGCTGAAAATAATACGATCCGACATGTATTGCCAGAAGGGCGCAGTGGCAAAATAAATGGGGTAGGCCACGCATGTAGCACTAGAGGACGCGGGATCGAATCCCGCCCAGGTCATGGCTGCTTATCTATGTATTATATAATAATGTAATAAAAATCTTAAATAAATAAAAGTTCTTAAATTTGTAAAATGTGTTTCCTTTGTAATAAAAGTCCTTACGGTACTTAGTAGAAACATCACATTTGTAAGTTAACACAACCCAATGATGCAGTCGTTTATGCATATCTTTAAATGGAACGGCACAAAACTAAAATCCTTATGGTACAAACATACATAAAATTTGCCACGAGGTAATTACTCACACTACTAGTAATGGAATGATGAAAAGATAATAGTATTAGCCGTACATATTGTTTAGCCCCTTAAAGTGCATGCTAAAGAGGTATCATCTGAGCAAGAGGCAGCTCCCAACTGATAGGTCATTACAAAATGCAATGAGAAGTCACAAAAGGACTTTGCTTCCACGTTGAAATTTTGTTAAGTATGTTAACAAAATTTTTGCAGCCAAATTATATATATTATTCCTTTCCTAAGTGCCTTTCTGAACCAAATCAGCTTTCCGTTTTTAACCGTGACCTAACGTATGTATATTTCCGTGTACGTTCCCTCTAGCAAGTAAGTACGCGTTTAAATTAAAAGCTTTGGAACATATTTAGACGAAACTTTTAATGTTTTAAAACTTATAATTAGATTTAAACACGGGACTTTATGATTTACGTGCAGAAAAGCCACAAAAAATGTGCAAATGTTTATTAGTTCTTTAGGAGCTTTTAGTCAGAGGTAGAGGTACACTTCATTGCAATTCAAATGGGCCGGCACGATAGGGCTGGTACCTCTTGCTTACACATCACCGGCGGGAGGGGTTGAATGACGCTGACGTGTTCATATATGCAAAATTTAAATATTCTATAAGTAATTGTATTTATATGTATGCCTTAGTCAGTTTCAAAATACCTATGATTTTTCAAATGTAGTGTATTGTATTTACAAAGATTCAGCTCCTAGTTAAAATTTGATAAAAGTAAATATATTTATTTATCAAGGATGTTAAACTAATGAAATCAATAAAGTTAATTAGTAGCTAAAGTCGATGCAGCAGGGCGCCCCACGAAATGATCTAATTATATAATAATTAATTAATATAAGTTCCGCGAATAATCTACAATGTGGTGTGGTACAAAAGTAGGATTATTGCGAGATTATTTTATCAGGTCGAGAATATATCGTTTACCCGGAGGTCTGTAATTCCTTGACCACATTTTGAACAATCTAATTAATTATTAATCAAGTACGCTGAACGTACCTTGATTTATGATTAGTCTTTCAAGGTTATCCAATTTTAAAGGATAATGAAATAAGGTTGGCTGCTTTATAGCTGACTCTGTTTTTCCAGTACTGGGCGTATACTTGGTGCTGGGATCATAGTGTTGGTGGCGGCTACCGAAAGGTGTTGAAAAGGCGAATATTTTGTTGTAAAAATTTTTCGGTGCGGTGTCGGTTTGCCGAGATATTCATATTTTTGTGGCTCGGCTCTTGTATGGGAAAATTCAGTAAGTCGTCGATATAGACTTGTCCTGTCTGAACCGGACAAACTGCGCGAAGAGGTCCGATTTTGTGGCCAAAGGGAGCGAAGCAGCCCCCACAACGGCCGTCTTCACGAAAGAGTTTGCCCAGATGGTGGGGAATATAGTGGAAGGACGCATGGAAAAGTGGGCGGTAGTTGCCGGACTATCCCTCCTCAATATAGGGACAGTCCAGACGTGCGTGAGATGGTCCGGATGTTCCGTGGTGGACCTCACTTTCGCCATACCGGCCGTCGCACGAAAATTGGAGAGGCGGAGGATGGAGTTGGAGCTGGAGACACTCTCAGACCACCGCTATATGGTTCGCGGTGTCTCGTCCTCCGTTCGTCTGACTTCAACATCGTCGTCGTCCAGGTGGAAGAGCCGGTTCCCGCGTTGAGCGCTCACTAGGCTCAACCGGGAGCTGAGATAGGAGGCCACCATCGTCGACCGTTGGAGTCTCCCGCTGCTGTCAAAGGTAGGGGTGGACGAGACGGCTGGTCAGCTCTGCGAAGTGGTGTGCAAAGCGGCCATGCCACCCGTGAAGAGTTCGCCCCAGCGACAGACGCTCTACTGGTAGACGGCCGAATTTTCCGGCCTCAGGGCCGCCTGCAACGGGGCTAGGAGGGAGTACACCCGGAGCAGGCGGAAATGCCCCCAGGACGTCGACAGGGATGACAGGCGGCGCAGAATCTACTTGCAAAAGGTGAAGATCCTGCAGCAGGGATAAGCCGAGCCAAGGAGGGGGCCTAGCTGGAGATAATAAGGGATCTCGAGCGGTATCCCTGGGCCGACTGTACAAATGGGCGCGTAACAAGATACGCGCCCAGTCGGCCCACATCACGGAGATACTCCAGCCAGACCAACTGTGGAGAATTGTTCCCTGACACACCCGTGAGTTTCATGCCCCCCATGATGGCTCGGCAGACGTCGGACGAGGAGAAGGATGTTCCACCACCCGTCACGGAGGCTGAAATGGAGGCGATTCTGACTCGCCTCCATTGTAAGAAGAGGGCACTGGGTCCAGACGGGGTGCACGGGAGAGTGGTAGCGATCTCTCTCATGCACCACGGGATAGCCTCCGGGAAGTTTTCGACCGCTGCCTGCGGTCTGGTCAGTTGCCGGGGGCATGGAAAGGGGGTCGGCTCTGCCTGCTTTTAAAGGCAGAGCGGCCCATGGACTCGGCTTCGTCGGTTCGACCGATGGTGCTGCTGAACGAGACTGAGAAGGCTTTAGAACGGACTGTGGCTTCCGTCTCTTTCAGTACCTCGAGGAGGGCATGGGATTCAGACTATATTAGTCACAGTTCGGGTTGACACAACGACAATTGACGTCTTCAAGCACCTACGGGCGGTGACGGGTGAGGCGGAACACAGGGAGGTGGTGGTAGGTGTATCTGGACATCGCCAACGCGTTCAGCAGTCTCCCGCACAGGGGGCACTTGTCTTCTTTAGGGTACCTCTCTATCTCGTGAGGCTGTTGGATGCATATGTCTCCGGTTGCAGAGTGGCTTTCGGGAAACGGTCGGGGTCCATGGAGTGGCGGCTAGTCGGCCGCGGCGTTTTGTACTTGGACCAATCCTGTGGGACGTCGGGTACGACTAGGTCCTGCGCGGCCGTCTCCTCCCCGGGATGGGTATCATATGTTACGCCGATAAGACCAACGTTTTTGCTCAGGGAAAGGACTACAAGGAGGCGGTGCGGCTGGCCGAGGTGGGCGTTGACCTCCTGATCAGCCGCATAAAGAGGTTAGGGCTTTGGGTTAGACTAGACAAGACCCATCTCATCCGCGGGAACGGCCGCAAGGGGCCCCACTGGGGGCCGCTCTGCAGATCGTATAGGAGAGTGTCAGGTTGAGCCCCCACATCAAATATCTGGGACTCACTCATGACGGAGGGTGGAACATCGGCCCACACTTTACTGTAGTGGGACCGAAAGTCGTGAAGGCGGCGAATGCGCTAGGCAGACTCCTCTCGAACCTCGGAAACCCAGCGCTGCCAGCAGGCAGCTGTACTCCGGTGTCTGTCGGAGTATGACGACGTACGATGCCCCGGTTTCGGCAGATCGTCACATTGCGAGAAACAAGGTCGCAGTGATGTCAATTCGGGGGTACGGTACGGTAGCGTGGGCTACAGCTACAGCCCTAGCCGGTGATCCCCGTGGGAACTTGTGGCGGAGGTTCTCGCCGAGAGCTTCTCATATGTCTCGGAAAGGAGGGCTCTCGGCCTGAACTCCACGCATAACGAGATCCTGCGGGTCCGCCGGTTAGGGCATGTGGCGTTAATGCAGAGGTAGGGGGAGGACCTGGCGCGGCAGCCGTACGGTTGAAAGATATTGGCTGCCTTGAGCCTGGTCCTCGATCGGTGAATGTGCCGTAGGCGCAAACCCCTCACCTTGCGTCTGACGCAGATGCTCATCGGGCATGGTTGCTTTGGACAGTATCTGAGTAAGACGACCCAGAGGGAGTCGACGACTCGATGTCACGATTGTGACGTGGCGGTGGTCTCGGCCCAACACACCCTCGAGGTGTGCCTGAGAAGGGTGGCGCTGCGTCACGATCTGACATCAGTTGTCAGAGGGGACTTGTCAAAGTCGAGCATCATCGTAGCGATGCTCGTCTTTGTCGTGACGAGTCCTACCGTGCGATGGCTTCCTTCTGCGAGACCGTTATAATCCAGAGGGGAGCCGACGAGCGGGTGAGAGTGGAGGCTGCCGATGTGGCCTCGGGGTAAAGAAGGAGGCACTATCTGCAGCGCCTTCTGCAGTGCACCTGTGTTCCGTGTCGGGTCGGGATAAGAACCCGGTCCACAACATCAATAAGACACGGCGTCGTGGGGACTCGTCATAGAGTAGCCGGACAGTCCCCGAGGTGGTGAAGTCTGTTTTAATGAATTTAAGGTGATGTGCGGTATCTCGTAGTTTTCAGGATCGATGAAGTTATTTCTGGTCTCAGTAATTTTCAGCGGATGTCCCTTTATCTCATCTTCGTTATTTATTATATTAAAGGTGTCTGTTTTTAAGGAGCATTCATGCGGGATTGCAGCTAGATAACTGCCGGACAGGGATACATATCCATGCTGTTTACACTGGAGTTCAATTTTTGTGGGTCTTGAGAAAACTATTGTGTAGTGTATCATCTAATTGTTCCATTGCTTGTTTCCTAAAAGTAACTTTAGTAGGGGTGCAAGCCTTGTCGAATGATTGATTAATTAAGATACTCTGGATGCAGTCTGCCTGTTCTAGTGGCTTATAGTAATTTGAACTTTCTTCACAGAGAAGGTAATCGCCAACCTTTGAGCAATCGGTTTGTAGGTACATGAAAAATTTCCCATCTGTTGCTATGAAGGTGTGAGTAGGTATAAAGGTCTAAGGTCTAATGAAATATATTAGGGACAATGGATGCTTAAATAATTCATAGACCTCTCTTGATATAATAAGAATTATAACTATTCTCTTACCTATAAAGTACCTACCTAGTTTAATTAAATTATCTTAGAACTATGTCCAGAATTTCGTTATTGCTGTAAATTTCCTTAAGTCTAGTAATCATTTCGGCAAAATTATCTATACTTATCATACTATGATATGTGCTCTCTGCACGTATAAATCCTAAACTATTTTCTATTCAAATTGGCTCTGAATATAGATTGTCTGTATATAATGCCTTGCTCAAGCACTTTTGATATTTGATCTGTAATTTCTTGTCTATGTATAAAAGGGTAACGGTAACTTTTGGTATATACAGATATTTCGCCATGGGTTCGACTGTTACATTTAATTTTATTTGTAAATGTTAACGGTTCTCCATCTATATAAAATGTGTCAGTATAGCGTTTACATAGGGTCTCTAGATTTTTTCTTCCTTTAGTATTTAAATGATCCGTTCTTAGTCTGTCTAACACTTGAATTACACGATTTGGGTCTATCCAGACGTAATGGGAAATTTCAAAGTTAAATAACTTTATATCTACAGGTTTTTCATGTTAAATTTGGATATCTTTGTTTGATATGTTTTTAACTTCTACTGTGGTAATGCATTCGCGAATAATGCAATTGTTCAAGAACTATCTGGGTAGAAATACTTCTGTATCGTCAGGTTTATCGGTGTGTTCATGAATCGGAATGATTTACGTGGTACCAATTCATTGACGGTTCGTTTTCTGCATTGATAACGACATAATGGTATTTTTGTATTATCTGCTATTATTATTGTCCCTAAGGTCGATTTTCCATCCTTCTAAAAGATACAATCCCATTAAATCATCAAAACAATTATCAAATTTATAGATGAATAATTTTTAATTTTTGTTATCGTTAAATTCTGCAAAACTAGGAATAAAAATGGTATTCTCATGGACACCTGTCACGCGAAAATTAATGACCTCGAAAGGATCATACGTCTTGGAATGTGAACGAAATATTTCTTTACTGTTTCAGGACTTATGAAAGATTGATTTTCCCCTGTGTAAATTAAAAGTTTTAATGGCGGGTTATGTATATCAATATATTGTCATTTTTTTGATTGCAGATTTAGTTATGTTCGGGTGCGGATTTCTGAAGGCCTTTTTGAAAATTTGGATTTGTACTATTATTGGGGTGTAGTGTTGCATAGCCTGAGACGTACTCGGCGTGGGATTGCTATACTCCATATCTTCTTCTATAGGCGATAAGTCGTATGCTTGCTGGTCATAAAGTTGTAATTGAGCCGTATGTCCATAGTAGTTGCTATAGTCATCGTTCGGGTCATAGTGTATTGGTTGGTCAGAGTGATCATTATTATTGTAATAATCGTAATTACCATTGTCATAGAACTCATTAAAATTAACCTCTCTTGTTTTGAAATAATTTGAGGAGGATTACCGAATTTCCGCCAATCGTGACCCGTAGGTGGTAATGGTCTACTCGCGAAGTGGCTTACTTCGCTAATGGGCTTAGGGCTACAACTATTTTGTGATAGTGGTCTATTTGGTATTCTAACATTACCTTGAGCCGGTAGCGGTCCTCTGAGCATTTGCTAAGTGCGCGTTGGTTGCATTGGAATGCGTTGCGGCGGCTGATGATGATGATAGAGTTGAGAATTAATATTAGGCTTTTGCCAACTAGGGTCAGGTAAAAAATTAGGCAGGTTAAAACTATTATTAATTGGTGGTCTTTGTGGATGCTGAGTGAAAAGTGTTGATAATGATGATGGTTTCCGTTCCGTTGCCAATTTACTTCCTTGTTGGAGGTACATGACGTTAATTTGATCTTGTACAAACTCCAAAGCCTTTTATACCGTTTCGGGCCTAATACACCGTATTCGGGACCCGAGGGAATCTTTCAAACCTGTTACATATGCTTGCAGAGTTAACTTATGGTATGAAACTCTTTTTGCCTCCACGATGGTGGACAATGACTCATGCAAGGATACGTACGATGGTACTAAAAAGGTTTTGGGCCTTGTCGTGGAATTCCTGAGGGGTCAACGCTAAGTCGTTATAGAGGATGGTTTCGTCCCTCTGATAGGCAAAATTATTTAACAGACTATTACTTATGCCTATCCAATTCTCCGGTATGCCATCCGAGTTTATGGTGCGGGCTGCAGGACCAGTGATTTTATTTAAAGTCCCGCTTATGATACTTAAATTAGATAGTTGGTGTTCTGTACGTAAGCTAATATAATTTGATCACATAGCCTAATAAATCTTGGTAATATGTGAAGATTCCCGTCAAAGTCGGGAACCTGGTGGAGGGCCTTGTCATTTTAATATAGTTTACATTTAGTAATTCTTGCTCGCTGGCACTATTTTGAGAGCAATCTAAACTCTGGGTGTAGTTATTATAATTTAGAACTAAAGTGTCATGACTACTTAAATCTAGTAGAAGGCTATTCGAGCTATCACATATGCGACGATTCGAGTCTACCATACTTTCCCTATGTGCCTTAACTTACCTGCCTTGAGGAGGCGGGCCCGTCATATCTTTTGAGGGACGGAAAATTTTGAACGAGGAAAGCAACTCTAGGAAATAAATTCAATATAATTACATTCAACTCTGGTTTCAATTGGATGTAGTGAATGTTGAGCGCGCCCCGGCTGCGACCACGTAGATTCGAGTTTCGATAAAGCGCTGGACAGCGTACGCGTCCGACTATCCGGATACGATTCCAAATCCCGGATTACTTTGCGAATCACGGCAAAATATTCTACCAGCTGCGCCAAATATGTGGGAGCCAGCCGTGGGTCCAAAAAAACAAAGATTTAAGCAGAAGTTTTATTAACTTAAAACTAATACAATTATTAACTTATTTTCTAAATGATTCTAATACTCGATTCGAGAGCTAAGAGTACAATGAATTATATATAATTGTATAATTTAAAATATTACAAAAACTAAGGCATGCTTATTCTAGGGAAGCATCCTGGTCGTACGTATCACGGCGCGTACTGGAGCGTCAGCAATCTTCTTTAGAGTTCCGCGCGTAATTCACCCGAACGAATCTGTTAACTATGTAAACAAAAATTTTTGTAAATATAGGTAGAGATTTGGCTGAAGCTATTATAATTAGGTCTCATCTGAACAATTATACACCTTCTCAGTCCTCCTCTTTTGTTTTGCTTGATACTTGTCAACCGGTGGCAACCGTTCTTGGTGGACTAGCCTCTGGGAGCTCTCCGGGATGGGATGGTATTCCTACCAGTTTTATAAAACACTCAAAGAGGTTTTGTATACCTCTTATTACCCAAGTGACCAGTCTCTGCTTTAACACTGGAATATTTCCTAGAGTAGACAAGCGCTCTATTGTTACTCCTGTTTATAAGAGTGGTGACAGTAAAAGTGTTACAAATTTCAGGCCTATCTGTGTACTGCCATACATTTCTAAAATATTCGAAAAAAATTAAATTCTAGAATCGTTAATTACCTAGACAGAAATATTTTATCCAGTGCGCAGTTTGGTTTTAGCAGGAGGAGCCACGCAAGATTCAATACAGGCACTAACTGTCTGATGATTGGTAAAGTAGACAAGGGCTATAAATTCCTAACGGTATTCTTAGACCTAAAAAAAGCATTCGATACTGTATCTGTTCCCACTCTGATTAAAGGACTTGAATGAGTTGACATTCGAAGTTTACCTTTATCTCTCCTTGAAAGCTACCTCTGTGAACGGAAACAAATAATTAAGGCTAATTATATAAGTCGTGAAGAAGTTGTCACATTTGGCTTGCCACAGGTTAGTGTGATTGGGCCAACCTTGTTTCTTATTTATTTGAATAGTTTGTGTGAAATACACAC
>JAFELO010001694.1:32112-58996 GCA_017140195.1 Eumaeus atala
TCACAATTCATTCTACTAGCTATCACAATTCATGAGGTAGAGCCCTGTGACAACCCTGTGTGGACTACCCCAGGGAATAGATAATTCATTTGTTAATTCTATGGGTATAAAATAGATGGGAATGTTTGTTTCAATACTACTGGTACTGAACTATCGGATAGCCATTAACACAAACACTATTCGCGTAGAAAACAATAAAACTACACAAGGTTCTACTACGAAATTCAGCAATTTGGCAAATATTCAAGGGATAACATTAATTTGTACGCGATAGCCAAATTAAATCCAGATACAGGTAGTTGGTGTTATCATTAGTGTCCTATTTACGGTTCAATGTACTAATTGGGGAAGACCATTGTTTTCTACGATTAGTGTTACACGCATATGCCCCAATAGCTTATGATTATTAGTCATAATTATGATTAATGTTTATATTGACTCGTAACGTACTTCACTCTAATGTATTTTTGAAGTTGTACTTCTTTTAGCGCGCGTTAGCGAAAAATAGTGAGAGTACTTTTTTCGATGCGCACGCACGCCGTCACGAAACTGATACCCTGAATTTAGCTGTAATGAGCATTTTCTGTTTTTCAACCACAATGCGTTACAATAGAGCTTCCAATGTATAAAGCGCTTCTTGTCTATTGTTAGTGTCTTTTTTCAACAAATGTAGGCGAAAGAAGAAATTTTTAAAAAGATTTTTATCTTGTTACACCAAAGAAGTATACATCTTAACGCGTGTTCATAAAGTACACATGCACTTTTTTAAAGTATACCATAAAACGAGCAGTCGGAGCCTATTTATTGATTATCGAGGCCCATTTTCAGCCCCATGTGAATAAACGCGTATCTTTCAATATTGATCTTAGATTTAGGACCGGTTACACGGTATTGTTAAAGTTACCAATAGTTATTCGATACATAGCTCATGTCTATCACAAATGTGTGAAACTAAACTTCATAATAGGCTCTCCTATAACAGGGACTTTAATTGGAAACAGTGAAAACAGCCCGTAGAGTTAAAACTTTGTCATGAAAAGTAATTTTTCAAATATCTTTGTGGATCATAGATTTAGAAAAATACCAAAACATAGAGTGTACGTCTCAAAACTGTCCATATAAACGAAGTACAACTGTCCAATTATGCACATGGTAAAAACTACGTAAACGCATACGCATAAGGTTGACATTTCAAGGAAACGCATTTAAACTTTGCACAAATTTCAAATAGAATGTGCAAAGTGAAAGCTACTTAAAATCAAACACGTTAGGTTGACATTGCACAAAAATATTCCTATGCACAATCACGGGAGGTACGCAGTTACAGTTGAATACGAAATCATATATCTTATATTTTTGTAAATCAATTCTGTGGATAGACCACTTGTAAAAAGTAGGATAAGATTACTGCTACAGTAGGATAAGCTTACTGCTACAGTAGGATAAGATTACTGCTACAGTAGGATAAGATTACTGCTACAGTAGGATAAGATTACTGCTACAGTAGGATAAGATTACTGCTACAGTAGGATAAGCTTACTGCTACAGTAGGATAAGATTACTGCTACAGTAGGATAAGATTACTGCTACAGTAGGATAGATTTCATCATCATCTTCATCAGCCGGACGACGTCCACAGCTGGACGCAGGCCTCCCCCTATAGCCCCACAGGGCCATAGGTCACAGTCACGAGCCACTTGCATCCGGCGGCTCCCCGCCACTTAACCAGGGATAGGTTTCACATAGAGAATAGATAATATAGATTTATTATAAAATCGTCATCGTCATCATCATTATCAGCCCTTATCGGTCCACTGCTGGACATTGGCCTCTCTCAATGAACGCCACGACGACCGATCTCCTGCTACTCGCTTTCATCCCGGACTGACTACTACACGGAGATGGTATTCCCACCCAGTGAATGGTCTTCAAACATTTCGTTTTCATAAACGCGGCCTCCTCTCCAAAACCGTACTGACCCATCCGCCATCGGTTCTTCTGAGTGTGTGACCAGCCCATAGGCACTGCAGCGAATAGAATAAAACCTTTAAAATATATTATATATTATATATAATACAGGACATTCACTAGGAAATATTTTAATATTTAGCCAGGATTAAAACCGTGAATTTATTTTATATCTCCAAGCTATTCTGTTACAAAGGAACCAACGTGGGTGGCTCGAGCCCAGTGGACTAAAGTGCACTAAATAATTCTGATGATAATTAAATTTAATGGTGCTTCATCTGAAGGATAACGATCAGCTAAAATTGAAATTTCTCTCTCACTCGCATTTTGTTTTCAAAGTACCAACGATGCGAGATAAAAATATTTCAGGTCCAAATTTATAGAATTTTTTTCCTTTTTAAAATTGGAGTGTGTAGTCCAGCAAACAAAATTTTTATTATAGTATAGGAGTAGGCTTAATAGCAATTGGAGCGACTGCTAACACCCATAGATATCCACATTCGCATGCAGATTCGTTGCTCTCTTTTCCTCCACCTATCCAATGGGCTATCGGCTACAAAGCGAGCGAAACGCGACAGCATACCTGTCAACTGGCAACTGCACTTGACACCCATAAGATGTCCACGGGTGTCAAGTGCAGCTGCGTTACTCGCCTTTACTCCTCCTATCTGATGGGCCACCGGTTACTCACAAACCACCTGAAACGCGGAGCTGCATACAGTATAGTTGTCAACTTACAGCCATGTCTTGAGAGCAAGTCGTACCTCCCCGCTTCGAGTCCGCTGTTCGCAGGGGACCCACTAGTATCAAATAATATTATCTACATCTCCACATCAACGCACTGTACTTCTAAAACATTTAAGCTTATGTACATTAAGCTCAGTATTACTAGAACTGACTGACAACAAATACATGTGCAAGTGAGGATACACTACTACACACACAAGAACGACAGAAGTACTCTCGAGAGCTGGTCGCAATATTGTGCAGTGCTCTAGTTTTAGGATCGTCTTTTTAAGAGACATATAAACATCGTGAATTTAATGTAGCTTGACAGACAAAGGCAGGGGAATAGAGAAATTTTATTGAACAAAGTGTATTGCACTAGAATATAAATTGATCGTATCTGTACAAAAGTATAAGTCTAAGAAATAATTGCATTATTTTATTACAAAGGTATACTTACTAATAAAAGGTTTAAATAGATATGATAACTAAGGGAACGGAGGTTTACTGAATATTTGATTCTTCAGCGTAGAATTTAGAACCCCAGGTTCGATCGGCTAGATAAACCCGAGGATGGCGGCATATTGCACATCGATGTAGTGCATAGTAAGAAACCTGGCCTGGAACGCACAGTTGCGGACTTTGAGAACACATCATATTAAAACTAGCTTTCTACGCACTAAAATTAGCTTTCTGTACACTTCTACACTCCGTTTAATCTTAAACTGTACCAAGTTTAAACTTCTTCCATTGTGGCTTAAAAAAAGGTCATTTTTCAATAATTTTAATTTTGAAATACAAGTATATTTTTTCATAACATAGGGGAGACAAACGAGAAATAGGAGCCTTTCAACGACTACCGACCCACATGAACATCAGCATAATCATGCCGATGCATTGCCCTCCTTTTCACCTCCCCCCAATGGTCCACCAGGTACTCGACGAACGAAACGCGACACCGTAGGTGTCACTTTACGGCGGTATTTAATGAGCGAGAGGTACCTGCCCGATCGTGCCGACCCAATTCCGTTGCATAGGAGGGTGTAGTGTCATACAATATGCATGGCACTACCTCGTTCTAAAATTGAAATGGTTTTTCAAGTTTTTTTTTTCGGAGGGACCTACTACTAGTTGACGGCGCTATTGGTCCCGTCTCTACAGTTCATCGGACTAGAGAAGACTTTTGTGTCTTCTGGTTGGTCTTTCAAGTATGTAGATTGCAACGAAACTTATTAAGAATAAAGTTCTTTTTTAAGAACTTAAAGTGATCCTTGTTAGTAGATGCTGATAGTGAGCGAAAATGTGGGTCACCGAAAATCAGCATGATGCCATTATTTTTGCATAACTAGCTGACCCAACCACGAATTCCTGTGACTGTTATAATATAATAGAAATAATTCTAAATTTCATGAAAATCGGTTCAGTAGTTTCGTTGTCAATCACAAACACCATGACGACATTTTTGTATACATAAAATAATAATCGAATTGTTTTAAAAATAAACTACGCATACACACATGAAAATCCACATAATTCATAAGATGTGTTATCCTCCTTGACTCTTCCCCTCCAATGGCTCATCGGTAGCTTACAAAGAGCACAATATATATATCATACATTGCATCATATCTGCCCCTTCTGTGTCTGTCGCTCACGTGATACAGGGGTGGTTGTATCTTGTGAGCGGTCCCCGTTAATGCCATCCAATTGCGGGGATCCGCGCGCAGCTATTATTTTAATAACATACTGGACAAAATATATTTGTCCTTTATTTATAAAATGAACTATTTTTTTCTACAACGGTATTCACATGATATATAACAGAGCTTTCGGCTAACCTGGGGGAGCGAGCTCTTTGTAATGGGAATGCTTGTAGCGTATTTACAAGCCCTAAGGGGATTGGGGGCCGACTATAAGGGCGCAGCGGATCCTAAATTTGCCCTCTGGGCCTTAGGGCGGCACACACTTACCTCTGATTAGTGTTTGTCATGTGTACATTGTTGTTACATCGTCGGGAATGTTTGAGATGCGGGGCAGGTAATTGGCTCGAATGCATATACTGCAACGTGATGTCTTGCATGTTATCTTATCAATTTTGTATACAGTCATGCAAAGCAATAATTACACAGACACAAAGACATTTGATGAAAGGTTATTGACACCCAAGGATATTAAAATTACTCGAAAATTAATGGAATATAAATACACATTTTGTTATATTTCAAAAGGGTTTCATATTGTTTTTGTTGATGAATTAAAAATACACTTTAAATTATTTTCGTTACTAAATTAAAAACACACTTCTATATTGAACTTGAGCGTTTTCTAAATTAATTTATACTAAATTATTTAAAAGGTTCTTTCCATTTTGGTTTGAGCCATTAGTGAGTCGATATAGAGATTCCTTAATTAATATTTTGGCTACTAACGGATAAGTTTTTCATTTGTAGTTATATTAAATGGACGGTTAAAATATCTCTTATATATACGAGGGGTGATTGATAAATATCCGAAATGATAAAGAAAAACTTTAATAATCAATTTAAAGTAATTTTATTTTCGACGCAATTTCCTTCTACCTCGATGTCCAGAGCTTCTCCAATACCGTTACACTATTTTCATAAAATGTTTTCTCTAACCCCTCAAAATACTCGTCTACGGCGACAATGATTTCATCATTTGATCTTTAATCCTAATCTTAAATCTCCAGGCACTTAACCATTTCTTGAGATTCGGGAACACGTGGAAGTCGCACGGGACTAGATCTCAGGAATAGGGGGGGCTGCGGTAACAATTCTAACCGCAATTCATGGAGTTTGGCAACTGCTACCCTTGACGAGTGCACAGGTGCGTTGTCGTGGTGGAATAAAACTTTCATTTTGGCTAAATGAGGCCTTTTCTTTCGGATTTCTTCACAAAACTTTTAGCAGTAAGCTTGCATAATACTCTCCATTTATTGTTTTTCCTTTTTGCAAATAATCCACTAAAATAATTCCTCGAGCATCCCAAAAAGTCCCTTTGCCGGCCGACAAAACCGTTTTGGCTTTCTTCGGTGCAGGTCTTCCGCTCTCAGTCTACTGCTTAGATTGTTCTTTTGTTTCAGGGGTATAATAATGCATCCATGTTTCATCTTCCGTCACATAACGCCGCAAACTCTCGTTATTATCACGCTTTAACAGCGCCAAACACTCCGACGATGCGTCCACTCGACGCGGCTTTTGGTTAACAGTGAGTTAACAGTGAACGTTATGTTATAATGTTTCTTTTTGTTACTAACTGGTATACATTAATTTACCAACACACTAAGGCACACTGCATGTCAAAAACGTCCGTATGAAAGATATTCAAAATTGACAGATTAGCACATCCGTCAATTTAGTCTTGTACACGTCATAACTCGCTCGCAAAAAAATGCCTTAGTGCTGTATTTGCATTGCCAAAAGGTAGCCATATTTTCGGTAAATAAAAATATTAATATATTCTTTTATTATAATCTTTATGCCTAAATGTAGGAATTAATATTACATGTTGATAATTTTTTTTCTTAAATCATAACGTAAAGGCAGCATGTTCTATAAAGGAGCAACACATTACGTCCTGTTCTTATTTAGGAGTCGATTTTTTATTGTTGTATTATTATTTTTCTAATTTGTAATTTTATTAATCTCGGTGCCTTTTGTATTTAGTATTAAAGTATTATTCATTTAATATGAACAGTTATTTACCGTCTTCCAAAAGTAGTAAATCTCATTCATCCTTCATTTTTTATATATAAATAATTATATGCATTACAATATTAGGAATGAACGTGTGGGATTGCAGGTCAAGAGCGACTCCCCTGTACGTCACCATCCTTATATGTGCTCTATACCTATATTTATAATATTTTTTTAAGAAAGTTGCTATCGATTTTTGTGGGGCGTGCCATGCGTATGTTATTTCACTATATTCCTAATTTTAACATTTTAAAATTTCTCTTGATCTAACACGACGTTTTGGACTCCAATAGTGCAGCTGGCGAGGTGATAGTTTTTGAAGGCAAAAAATTCAAGCGTCCTTTATTCAGACCAACGACCTCATACTTCAAGACAGACGATTACTAAATTGGAGCATCGACGGTTGGAATTTCTTCAATACTCACCACACTCTCCGGGCCTTGCTACAATAGATTCCATTTTTTTCAGTCTTATCGGTCCACTGCTGGATATATGCCTCTTTCAATGAACGCTAAGACGACCGATCTCCTGCTACTCGCATCCATCCCGGACCGGCTACTGCACGCCGAGCGTCTTCCCACCTGGTGAACGGCCGACCGACTCTTCGTCTTCCTAAACACGGACTCCACTCCAGAACTTTAATAACCCATCTGCCCATCTGCCATCTGTTCTTCTGAGTGTGTGACCAGCCCATTGCCACTTCATCGAGCTCATTCGTCGCTTGATATCGGAAACTTTAGTTCTCTGCCTCATGACTTCGTTACAAATTCTATCGGACGGAGAAACACCCAACATAGCACGTTCAATAGCCCGCTGAGCTCAACTTGCCCGTTCAAAATTAAGAGGCCAAGTTTCGGATCCTGTAGGTCGTGTAACGTTATAATTATGAACTACAAAGTGTTCAATCAACCATCTAAAGCTTAAGTACTGACATTTCAGCGACTCTAATAAACTGGAACGATACATAATCTTTTCGTACCTCTCTCCGTACTAGTGTTATATCCAACGCTGGTGATAACTGAAGTACTCCATTTTATGTTTTATTAATACTTTTTGTTTCACTGTTTTCCACGCATTCTACCCAAAAGATACGTTCCGATATATTTTAATTATAATAATACGTTAAGAATATACTCGTACCTTATCAAACGCGTAAAAAAATCTAAATTATTTCTAGACCATTCCACATCTACAAAGTACTTATGAAATGGAATAATGTGCTTAATTTGGACTTCCATATCTACAACTTATTTATGTACAATAATATACATATGTACAATCAAATGAATTGAATGACAGATGAGTATGAAATTATGAATGTTTTATATTTAAAAATCAATGTTGTTATGGGCATAATTATTTTACAGATTTATTGTGTTCGTTATCAAAGTGTTTCTGAATATCTGGTTTCACCCGAATTAGTGTCGATTCTTGTATATAAACCCTAAATATCAAAAATGATGTGGAGGTAGAGTTTTAAAAAATAAGCCTTATTTTAATTGAAATATTTAACTTTATCCAAGCGTATCAATTTTTTTCAAAATCGTTCCAATTATTTTGCCGGAAAGTAAAAGTAAAATAAAGATAGACATAGCCAGACAGAGACAGACAGACTTTCATATTTACAATACTAGTATGGAGATCCATACTAGTATTGTAAGACTTGTGTAAGAGGTAGTGTCATGCATAGTGCATTACACTACATCCTCCTATGCAACGGAATTGGGCCGGCACGACCGGGGAGGTACCTCTCGCTCACATAATACCGCCGTAACGTGACACCCACAGTGTCGCGTTTCGTGCTGTTTGTGAGTAGCCGGTGACGTGCAGTTGGGAAACGCATCGGCATAATTATGCTATGTTCATGGGCATCGGTAGTCATTGAAAGGCTTGCGATTCCTCGTTTGTCCCCCTATACTATAAAAAAAGACTTCGTCACCACATCACATCATATTATTTAATTTAAAAACTTTATCAATGCAATAATGTATTTTAAAGAGACTCAACGATACAGGTGATTGTCACGAAGATTGCTCACAATTTCCGGTTCCCATCTGTCGCCATTACTTAGCAGTTTTTCTTTATTATACAACATCTCCTCCCGCGTTTCGGTACTGTACTCGAAATTCGGACCTTCAACGATAGCATCCACTGGACACGCCTCTTGACAGTATCCGCAAAATATGCATTTAGACAAATCTATGTCGTATCGTATAGCTCGACGGGAGCCGTCGCTCCTTTCCTCTGCATCTATAGTGATGGCGAGCGCGGGGCAGATCGCCTCGCACAGCTTACACGCGATACACCTCTCCTCCCCACTGGGGTATCTTCGTAGCGCGTGCTCTCCGCGGAAACGCGGGGACAGCGGTCCCTTCTCAAAAGGGTAGTTTATTGTAGCCGGTTCTTTGAAAATGTGTCCGAGCGTTACAGCGAAACCTGGAAACTTCAGACCCTCAGTGAAAATATTTAAACTTTTTTTTTATTTCTTTGTACCAACAGGTCATCGTTACCAGAAGTTAATACAGATATCACAACCACGAAAAGGTATTTTGGTCGCCAAATCGGACTTTAGCGATCTTAAAAAAACATTTCTATTTCGCATAACACCACAGTTAGTGTGCACTTGTGTAATTTTTTCTTTACTTTAGCGAGCATTATTTGAATTAAGTATTGCGAATGGTATTCGGCCTTTTGGCAAAGTGACTAACATACTGATGTCTTAAGTTTACGACAATGTTACTCGTTAAATCACGCCTTTTTTAGCGGTTCAGTTAATTATTTAACTAGCCCAATATTGCAGAAACTTTACTGTAACTAAGGTCACGGGCGGTCTGAGATGACAGATGACCTGATGTCTTAAAAGTACCCGAATATTAATATTATTTAATTGTTCCGATTAACTCAAACGGTACTTATACAGCTGTACTTATACGTTGGGCTTAAAGTTAAATTATTGAAAAAACGCGACTAAACCCGTAAAATAGTTTTATTTTAAAAAGGGACTAACGATAATCCATAAACATTCGCATGACCAGAGTTTACATAGACGCTCTGCTATCTTTCGCTCCATTCCCGCAAAGAGACAAATTCTCACAGACCGCATGAAAGCATATCAACATTCAACATTTGTTGCTTTTTAGCCCATTAATAGCTTTTAGAGTTATTGTCAAAATGGTGAATTTATCTTCTATCTACATAACATATTCACAGTTATATTATATACATATTTATATCGAACAATTCTGTTATTGGCTCATGTCTAGTAAAAAAATAAATGCTTTCTTTATTTATCAAGAAGTTTTTAAAATACTTGTATTCTTTCAATGAGAGTCAATAAAGCCAGGAACACAGTCCACCCGTTGTGTACACAAGCTGGAAAATTGTACCAAGAGTAACTATTTCCAGGTAATGCTGGTTTGGATTACACGTTGTAAGCACTGTACTGCGTCTGTCCCTATACACCAACGTCTATATATTATGAATATAATATTATTAATCTTTACTAATAATATGATGCTGAATCATAAATTTCATAGGCCTACGCCAGTGAAAACAAATAAATAATATATAGGGTCGTGTGTGCACTGCATTACGAAGCAAAGCCCTGGTTTAAGTACAGTCCCCACCGTGGGCGAAGCCAATTTAACCGGGGCTGCTGTTTGTACCTTGCCTTGCCGTCTTATAAGACGAGGGGGACAAAAGATGGAGGAGGATGAGGGTGGAAAACTCACCCCGCTGCAATGTCCCATAGTCAGCGAGTTTATCCTGTGGTGTGGAGGTGGTGACGGTCCGTTATGGGTTTGAGATACCCTGATAAAATGTAGTTCGAGGGCACCATACCAATGGCGGCACTGATGGATTTTAGTAGGTAATCGGCACTATAATGTGCGGTGAGCCCCACACCCACTGGACCCACGCGGGGCTAGTGATGGCTCGTAAGTGCGTTTCATCAAGTCACTGTAAAATAAGTGGTCTAAGTGCAGTCTTAACAGTAAGAATCTGTGTTACATGTACAAAGTGCTACATATACCAGACTGATTGATAACTGGCCGAAATGACGAACTTAGAAAAAAGATAGGCAATCAAACTTTATTACATTACATTCATCTTATCAAAAATAGAACGCAAATTTGAATTTATTCGAACTGATAGAGGTTGTGGAAGGGGGCCCTAGAACTTTATCTGCCGTACACTTTTTCAACAATGGATAGAAACGAAATTCGTGCGGTGATAAAGTTCCACGTTTTAAAAGGCAAACAACGACGCAGATTAAAGTCAAGCTAGACAGTGTTTTAGGTAATGCTGCTCCTGCATTGAGTATAATTCACACCTGGGTAACTGATTTTAAACGTGGGAGACAGAGCTGTGAAGACGACGACTCTGGAAGACCAATTGAAGTGACGAATCCGGACATGATCAAAAATCATTTTTAACGTTCGCCGTTTAAAGTTGCGGCAGATAGCAGAGATAGTATTTCTTTTGAACGCGTTTTCAACATTTTACACCAACAATTGCGAATGAAGAAGCCTTACCCGCGTTGGGTGCCGCGTTTGCTCACTGTTAACCAAGAGCTACGTCGAGTGGATGCATCGTGGGAGAGTTTGGCGCTATTTAAGTGTGATACTAACGAGTGTTCGCAGCGTTATGTGACAGTAGATGAGACACGGATGCATCATTATACTCCAGAAATAGAAAAACAATCTAAGCCTACTGCTTAGATTGTTCTTCTGAAGAGTGGAAAACCTGCGCCGAAGTGATGGCGACGGTTTTTTGGGATTCTCGAATGATTAATTTTTGTGGATTATTTGCAAAGAGTAAAAACAATGAATGGAGAGTTTTATACAAGCTTACTGCAAAAATTTTGTGAAGAAATCCGAAAGAAACGGCCTCATTTAGCCAAAAATAAAATTCTATTCCAGCGCGACAACGCATCTGTGCACTCGTCAAGGATAACAGTTGCCAAACTCCATGAATTGTGGTTCGAATTGTTACCGCATCCCCCCCTATTCCTCAGATGTGGCCCCGTGCGGCTTCCACTTATTCTAGAATCTCAAGAAATGGTTAGGTGATCGAAGATTTTCATCAAATGATCAAGTCATTGTCGCCGTAGACGAGTATTTTGAGGGGTTAGAGAAAACATTTTACCAAACTGGTATAACATGGTGGATGGGAGAAACGCTGGACTAAATGCATTGAGGTAGAAGGAAACAACGTTGAAAAATAAAATCACCCCTCGTATACACACACATTCACATAAAGACCGGCTGGCGCATTAGTAACATACCCGGATAAGCGTGCAAATCGCGAGAACGCGGGTCCGAATTGCGTCTAGGTCATTTATGTTTAAACATGAATTATATGCTCGTATTTCCGTTTTTAAATATATAAGCACGTAAACAAACAAAACGTATAACTATAAAATTTATATTAATTTTTGCGTTTAGGGATGGACCAGTCTAACTAATGGTAGGGCGAAGGGGTAGCCCGACTTGTATAGGTCGCCGCATGTGCATGTAAGCTGAACCTATAACATTAAAGTAACTTGAACTTGAATGCGCTGTAACCTAATGTACACAATTTTTGCTTTAGTGATACTAATTATTATTACGATAATACGATTTTATATATACTACAACAAATTACTTACCTGATAACCTGAATAAAAAAGTAAAACCTGACCTTCTTAAGGTCAGGGTTTACACTTAACATGCGCTGTATATTCAATAAAAAAGTATTGTACACAATATAATACACATTAAATTAATTAAATTATTCAATTCGGTTATATAGGAGGATGTAAGACACCACATCCTCCCATCCAACGGAATTGGGCCGGCATGAACGTGGTCACATTTCACCGTTCGCTTATAAAATTCCGCCGTAAAGTGACATCTTTAGTGTCGCGTTTCGCTCGGTTTGTGATTACCCGGTGGTCCATTGGGGGGAAAGGAGGCAACGCATCAGCATAATTATTATATAGATATTCATGGGCGTCGGTAAACGTGACAAGGCTCCAATTTCTCGTTTGCCCCCTATTCTGTAACTAAAAAAACAATTACAATTTAGAGAAAATAAGATGGGCAAAAATTTTAATTGTTTCCTATTAGCTACTTAGTCTAGACAGTCCGCTTCCTCTCCCCTTTCTTTGAACGCACTAAGGGATTTCAGAAAAGGAACTGACTATTCAACGCCGTGTGTTTATTCACACGAACCATTTCCAGACACATTTGACCCTTTTACGATTCGAAACCTGATTACTTTAGTATTGATGAATTTGCGATAGTCGAGTTTTCCAATGATTTTAGAGTGGCGGTCGCGTTTGGGAATATTAAATGTTAGTCAACGATTAACCAGGAGGGAAGCCGATCACCGTACCAACAGTTATATGAAATTTTACACATTCACGAAATCCCTTAACTTAACTAGAATATAGAATGTAATAAATATATCTAAAGCAGTTATTTTTAAATACATTCAAAATCCATTTTTTTTTTGTAAAAATCTGAAATTACCTGATCTTATACTTCTATGTAATCTGTGTCAAAAAAGTTACAAAGTTATTATGAAATGACATATGTGAAAATACTATTAATTTGATAAAATCTTAATTATTTTTAAATAACAATGATTATCAGCCCTTAGCGGTCCACTGTTTGACATATGCCTCTTTCAATGAACGCCAAGACAACCGATCTCTTGCTACTCGCATCCATCCCCGACCGGCTACTGCACGGAGATCGCATACCCACCTGGTGAACGGTCAACCAACACTTCGTTTTCCTAAACGCGGCCTCAACTTCTGAACCTTACTGACCAATCTGCCATCTGATCTTCTGAATGTGCGACCAGCCCATTGCCACTTCAGCGAGCTTATTCTTCACGCGATACCGGATTTTAGTTCTCTGCCTAAAGACGTCGTTACGAATTCTGTCGGAAAGAGAAATCCCCAACATAGCACGTTCAATAGCCCGTTGAGCTACCGCAGACTTGTGAACTAATCTTAAATTAAGAGGCCATGTTTCGGTCCCATATGTCATCACGAAGAGAAAGCATTGGTTGAAGACTTCTGTCTTCAAGGTCTGCGGTATAGGCAACATGAGAATGTGAAGAAGCTCCCGGAATGCTGCCCAACCCAACTGAATGCTTCCATCGGCTTCCTTCTCGAAGTCATATCTACCAAATTGTAATAGTTGCCCGAGGTAGACGTATTCGTCTATGACTTCGGGAATAGCAAGCGCCATTGACGTTGACCCGCCTATGGAGAACATGTTCGTTGAACATGACCCTCGTCTTCTCCTAGTTCACCCTAAGGCCAATAAGTCGCGAGGATTCATTTAGGTTGTGCAGTATTTCCGTCTTAATATATACCGCGGTCTCACCAGCTAAGTAAACAGGAGGGAGGGATGTATTCCGATATGAGAATGTTTACTGTTAATTAAATTATTGATTGTTAGTTAAATTAGCTATCATAAACACTCTATTCTTGGGATACATCTCTCCCACCTGCGGAATAGTGGGAGTCGGTCCCCGTTTCTACCCCTAATATAGTCACGTCGCCCGGTAAGAGCTGCTTATAGCAATCCGAACCCTTTTCGTGTCCACAACAAAAAATACAAAAAAATAAATTCCGAAAAAAGAACGAAAAGGAATGGATTCCCTTTGCTGACGCATTCTATCCCATATGTCTAGCTAGAGCTAGGCTTCAGGATACACCTGTGGGGAGCCCTAGGGCTCGCAGTGTGCTGCTGCAGCTACTTTATTACAATTCCTGTGAAATCCACCCTAATATCGATTGTTATAACTCCAACAATTGGCGCAGTGGTAACGTAAGTTGGTATGCCACGCGCGTTACGCTAGTGATCGCGTGTTCGAATCCCTTTGGTGCTGTGATTGTGATTTGATAGAGGGGCTAACCCCCCGCGGGAAAGGGAAGGCGGGAAAGGGAAGATGGGAAGGATGCATCCCGATATTTGTTTAAGATTAGCTAAAGTAATTATTGTCATCTTGGCCGGAATACTTAGACCGGGTATCCTTACCCCATCTCTGATGAGGAGGGCAGCTCATGCGCGGTAGAAGTTGGCCTTGCGTGGGATCTGGAAGAGATCATGATTGGGGGTTCCGCTGCCTTAGTGTCGAGAGGGTTAGGATAAGCGGTAGCTCGATCGAAGTGTCTTTTGGAAGAATTCTTTGAAATGCCCCGCGATTGTGGGGAGCTCAAAATCTCTATGTAGAACTAATGTGCCGACAGGGACAATTCTTCAAGGGGGAATCTATTATGCACGCGTTGCAAAATAACCATATTCAAAGGGGAACCATGTGCGAATATAATTTTGTATAACGTTGGCATGTTTCTAAGCGACACTTTGCCCTTTCCATTGATTAGCGGGTAAAGCTTGTACATGATGAATAATGCATTTTTTCTAACGCGCTCGAATTGCAGTTTTGGAGGTGAAAGCACGGTCCTGCGTGATGCCCAGGTACTTGACGATACCGCGAAGGTACACAGGAGGCATTATTTTGCTGCGTTTTACACGATATAGGGTGTATACCTCCAAATAATATAGATTAACTCTTTTCAGAGGTAACCTCGAGTCTCCTGCGAACCACCCACCTAGAGAGGCCACGGCCTCATTAAGATGTTTTGTTGCGAGAGGGACAGTCCGGGCTCGAATATGCAAAACTGTGTTTTCTGTGAACACAGCTAGCTCTACTGTGGGATAACGCGGCACGTTGCTAGTTTAAAGGTTGTCGACGAGAGCACGGAGCCCCGAGGAACTCCGAATCTGAGGGGGCGGCTGGTGGATAGCGTACTTTCTACCCTGTACCGGAAGTCTCTGTTGGTGTGATAGGCCTTGACGGTTAGGACTAATCTGTGCGACTGACCTAGAGGGAACATTTTAAAGATTAGGCCTTACTGTCATACTCTTACAAATGCTTTTGCTACGTCATAAACATATACGGCGCACATCGGGACGCGTTGTCTACAGTTTATACCGTTACGTGCAGATCTCTCAAGGTATTGTACCTGTAGTGGGTAAATGAGTGGGTACCGGTCACAGTGGCTACTTGCCGTGAGTCCAGGAATGCGCAGTCTACCTATAGGGCGTTGAACATGCGCGCTGGGAGGCTTTTGAGATCTGGCGGTAGAAAATGAAATGAATGTATTTTTATTCAAATTAGAATTATTAAAAGTATTTTTGAATGACAACAAAAGAAAACTACCACTTGTTCAACCCTAACCCCTTCCTGAGAGGAACCGGTGAAACAAACAACGGGTCAGTTATCAATTATATCATACTCAATGACAACAAATATAATTCAATAATGAAAAATTACAGTTACATTTATATTCTTAATCAATAAACAGTAAAATTGCAACCTCTATCGGAAAATAGCTCGGCCTTTTCGTAATCTTCTTTCGCAGGCAGACGACTCAACCGGTGAAGAAATAAGCATAGCTTGCCACTTCTGTTTTAAGAGCCCGCGCGTGAGGATAGTATAACACTTACAAAACACTTTTTTAACCATATTTCACCCTCGTACACACGAGGGAGAAATGTGGTTAAATAAGAGTTCCTATCTTTCCTGACCACAAGCGTTAATTTGGAATTTCACATCTCATTCTAGTTGTCTTAAGATCGCACACCGGTCTTCCGTGGAGTATTTGCAATACCGCCATCTCGAACGGCTAGTCGTGCGGATTAGCTCTTTTATGTCGACCGTGATAACTCTGTGGTTGTGTAAGGCCACTAAAGTTCCTACCACGGCGACCACGAGACTATATTAGTATAGACGAAAACGAATTTACCTCGAAAAATTTCAGTCCAGAATATAGTTTGGGCGGCTCTATCAACGAAATCATGTAGCCCTGTTTTAGGAGGCACAGCATTGATATATATAAACTTTACATCATATTTGGTCCGCGGCCGTTTTGCGAATGGTGGATCCTTCTGTTTTTTGGGTTCGCAGAAACCCTGACAATAATTACGTAGATGACACGTGATAGTTTTTACATTCTTTATATTTATTACTGTAGGACTGTACATAGCTTTAAATTTATGAATTATTATTTATTTAGCAGTCAAAGTTTTTCAGAGTTTCTATACAATAGTGAATATAGTCTAACGACTGTCAAACTTATATTTTTTATTCACGTTGGAACCTTATTTCATGCCACCACGCAAAATGGCAATACGGGATTCCAGATTAGATACGGATTGCACAAAATATTGTCTATCTGAGTGTCTGTACTTTGGAATAAATCGTAATGTACTCTTGCTAAATCAATTAAATTGAATAAATAGTTAGGGGTTTCGCCTCAACCTGCTATTTTGTTCCTTCAAACACTTAAGCCAATACTACTCATTGAACAAAATACTAAAGCGAAGATAGTAGATGTCTAGTGAAAAAAAAAACAATTCATCCTGCAAATACGATGTGTGGTTTACAGCGTAGGCAGTAGTCAATGTTTCTATTGTCAACGAATGTCTCGAATATTAAAGTATTTTGATGTTGCGTTTAAACTTCAAAATACTTTAAAATGTAAACGTACAGGCAGTTGACCGTGGCCCATCAAGGATGCATGTACTTGCGGTTTTATTTTATAGTATGAGGGGATAAACGGGTAGTCACAAAATTGTTATGCAGATTTGTCGCCCTCCTTCCACATCATCCTTTAATGGGCCACTTTAAACTCATATCACGCAATGAAAACATCAAAATACTGACAATTTATGACAAATTATGGTGGAGGTGCCTTGCCACTCTCCCTTTACTTGTTACTAAATTGTAAGACTAAAACGTTCTAGTTGAGACTTTTATAAACCACACACAGGTTCCGTACAGGTACCTGCACATTACTATGTCAGCATTGAATACTCTTCTTTATATATTAATTTTATAAGATTATTCACAGCAACACGGGCTCATTTTTCATTTCATTTTGGTTGACGCGGGTCGATGCATCTACGTGCCTTCGACCAGTGGTGTGTGGGTCCCGCAGCATATTATAGTTCCGAATAACCACAAACATTACCGCCAGTGCCATCAGTGCCGCCTTTGGTGAGGTGCCCCGTGACTGCAAATCATCAAGGCCACGCGACCGCCAATTAGCCTCTTAAGAGACGAACGCCCGCACCACAGGACATCGCCACCATGTCTGGGACAGTACAATTGGGCGAGGGTCCCATTCACGCCCCATGCCTATCAACAATCATTGTACTTTTGCTTACATTAAAGAAACAATTAAATAAACCAATAAAACGTCAAGTGTGCAGAAACCGTATATAATTATTTCTCATAGTGTTGGAATAAGATTAGAAGATAATGCAGTAGGAACGCCACTTACCCCACCATGGTTCAAGCCTTGTCGTGGCGGTGGGGCTTAGTAGCCCTGGGGTGAAGCTGGTGAGCCAGGCGAAGCCGGTGGGGTTGTCTTCTAGTGGGGGGCTACCCTATCTGTGGAGGTGGAGTTGGTCCCTTAGGGGGCTGACTAGCCGTCGAGGTGCCATGAAGATTTGTTGCTCTGGGGCACCTCACCATGGGCGACACTGATGACACTCGCGGTGGCTTTTGGTGCGGAGGTACTCGGCACTATCATGTGCCGCGAGTCCCACACACAATTGGACCGCACTCAGGGCCGGTGAGGCGCGTAGATGCGTTTCCCCGCGTCATCAAAAAAAGGGAACACCACTTAATTTCAACATGGTTCAAGCCCTGTCATAACGGTGGAGCTCGCTAGTATGGCGTGAAACCGGGCCCACCCCAGGCTGAGGCACCTTAGGCGAAGCCACTTAAATCGACAGGGCTACTCCTTGTAACCCCCTTATAAGGAGATGGAACTAAAGAACAGTAAGTCTGGGCAGCCCCAACAACTTCATGACAGTGCGATGTTCACCCCATTGTCCCATGTTGTGGGGCAATAACTCTGAGGATAGAGTCGGTTCTCTGATAGTTTATAGTTCCAGGGCATCTCACCAAAGGGGGCACTCATGGAAACTGCGATGGGTATTCCGTACTTTATACAGCCGCGAACCCCACACCTCACTGGACCTCACTTAGGGCCAGCGAAGGGATTTCAATGCATTTCTCCATCTCAAAAAAACCTCTGCTTACTATAGTAGGCCTGAGATTCAGTGTTAGGTATGCTCCCAACTTAAACTGAGGTCATACCTCATCGGGGGGCTACTGCTGCCTAAAGTAGTTTGTCTATTGTTGTGTTTATTTTTATCGTAAAACTTTCTTTTAAATTTTTGTATTCTTTTTTATTCCTCTATATACTGTGCATGACATTACTCGGAGAAAAAAATCTATTTACACTTTATTTATTTATTATTAACCTAATAAACCCGTTGTTTTGCAGGGTTTATTGCCTTGATTTTTAATTTTGACAACTATTAAAATATATTTTCATAAACGGTTATGTGCTGATATTACCCAATCACTACCTGTACTAAATCCAATGTACTTCCTACACTAAGTCCAGTTCCACCACTTACCCACCTCCACCCATGCTCCTACCCACCTCTCGGTTTACGGAGCGAATCATGGGAAATGCACGGGGGTTTGCTCAACGACTCTGTTCCCCAACGTGCAATTCTTGACTCCCTACAGATTATTTAAGTGCCCTCTCGTTCTTTCACTCTTCCCTTTCTGGGGCCTGACACCACAAATGTAGAAGTTGTCATCGGCCTCGTCAGTCCTGATTATCTCGATGCAGTTATGTCGTCACCTATCCTTCCTCTTCGCGTGCCCTGTTAGTATCTGTGAAACAACGTACTCTGGTTCCACCCATTGATATGCTAGACGCGCTGTAACTTCTGGAAAGAAGTAGTACAGCACCCTCCCATCGGCACACGCTGCTCAGTGTGGCTGCCAAGTGAAGATGACGTCATTCGCGATAGCGCTTTTCTTTTCCTTACACTCGTTGCCCTTGAGCGCCACGCACTCCTCCTGCACGCGTCCTGCTCGAAGAACCTCCAGATCGACAGGCAGAACGCCGGCCAATACTGGAAGCGCCACACTGCTGTATAACCTATAGGTAGGCCTTCGTCGATAAAATAAAAGCTGGTCTTTGGGTGAGAAATAATGAAATACGTACAACATTACAAGTGAGAGCGTCGACACCAAGGCGCTGCAGCATATGTCAGGATTGCAACACAGGTTCCGTGGTATCGGAATCTAAGTGCCGGTACTTCACACCCCACAAGGAGGTGAGACCTTCCCGAAAGAGCTGGCGGCCTTCTCGCCCATCAAAACCGCATGCATCGCAAAGGATCCAGCATCGTCTATGTGTACCCCAAGCACCTTAGTCACAGATACACTACACTCGCGATCGAGGCACCATTCAGCCTAATGGTCGGTCCGCTTTTAAAACGACCCTTAATTGTCATAGTCTGGGACTTGGCTGTAGAAAATGTTAGCCTATTACGGGTCCCCAATCTGATAAACTGTTCAAGATCGTGGAACATTTCTGTTCGATAACGGCGCGCGACGGTGTCTCGATTGCAAACGTCAAATTGTCTGCGTATACCACAAAGCTTACACCCTCTGGTCACGGCAATTTGATTATTTCATGGCCACTTTGTATTCTTATCTGGCTACACGTAGGGCTTCCTGCAGTGAGAAACCGCCTGTGGGATTTCTTCATCTCGAGTTTTGCCAACATCGTCGTGCAGCCTTGACTTTACAGCGCAGACGGTCCAGAGTCGGACTCCACCATTCGTAGCCCCTGAACTCCCCACCCTTGCGATATCCGAGGTTTATTTTCAGTTTGCGTAAGTATTTCACTAAACGGCATGGCAGGTTCATTTGCTGATTTCCTGGAGTCTAGTTTACCCATTCTTAGTAATCGATATGCAATATTTGGAACTCAGATAGTGGAGCAGTGTAAACGCAATCTTGTCATTATTGACCAAAATCACAGCTTTCGGAGTAGCCCCACAATGAATCTGAGTTCATTTTACTGGCAATAAAAAGCAGCTCAGCTGTAGAAGCCACCGATCGCTGAAGACTGAGCTGTCCTATCGAAATAATATTTCCCTCCTTATCCATATTGTGTCATGTTGACTGCATGTTGTTCCGCATATATTCGAGCTGAGAAAGACGCAGATTTGGTTACATGAGTGCTTGCCTCTTTGCACTTAAAGCGTATACATATAGAGCAGCACTCACTTTGTGACTGACATTCGGCTTTACGATGTCCTGTATCTCCGCATTTACCGCATACCATTTCGTTTGCCCTACAGTACTTATCTAGGTGTCCATATTGTTGGCATTTGTTGCAGCAAGTGATTCATAGGTAGTCGCATATATCAGCTTCGTCCCAGCCAATATAGACACGACTAAGGCCTACAAATTTATCACAAAGAGCTGATAAACACTTCAGCACAACCGTGGTATGCCCACCGTTACGACCGCCCTTCTTGTAGGCAACCTTGCAGTTTAAACGAACTTTCTCTTTCGTCCATTTAGGATCGTCTGAAAGATTCGTGGCCTGTAGGTCTTCAAGAATGCTATCTACTGTCGGGTCCATTCTTAGATTGCGGATGGCCACCAAAGGACGTCGAGCCTTGGACTCCAAAGCCTTCAGAGTAGGCGGGGCAGCCGCTTTAAGCTTCTCGGCAGCTGCATGTGCCGCGGCCCTGACCGCTATGCCAGAGTTGCCAGTTCGGCGTATGCTCCGTACTGGAATGCCCAAGCTACCAGGTTTTACTGCCTTCTGCAGCTCGGCTTTGGTCCCCTCAGACGTCTTTAAGTCCTCTGTGTTTGGGTAAAACAGTACTGCTTGACCCTGGTTAGCAGGTATGACCACCGTTGGCTGGCCTTGCGGTCGCTTCAAGAGCGATGCGTATGTGGGTGCGGCTAGAGCGACCGATGGAAATGAGCAGATGTTTGCTGGGTTACCGGAGCTCATGGTCAACTCTAGTTGCGCGTATTTTAGCTTTGTCGATGTTACTAGGTGTTCAGACTCGGCAAGCTTCAGTTCTAATGCAGCAACTACAGCTAAAACGCTTTGGCTAGCCTGGTTTATTGCGACCCGTTCTGCAGCATTCCTTCTAAATTTAGTTGCGCTGACCATTACGTTTGATACTTCCGCAATGCGCCGCAAAGAATTCTGCACGGTATCCAACATCAGAATTTTGCTAATACTCATTAAACCAGATTCGGCTGCTGTGACTGCCGCTGTTGCCGCCCTTGGTGTAGTAGGATCCCCGCAACAGGAGGAGCCAAAGCCGGTTGAGAGACAGTGCGGCGCTACTCACACTTCCTGCTCCGTTCCTGCTCTTCCACAGGCGACGTAATTTATCTCTTGTGAGGCCGCGAGCTTTCCTTGCTTAAGTCCATGGTGGAGAAGGTGTGGAGGAGTCCGAGCGATGTTTTGGGAGTGAATCCCGCCTCCTTACCGATCGACATAAGCTCCTCAAGCTCCAGTGACTTGCGAAAAACTTCCATCTCAAAGAGCTCTCGAAGTCGCCCCTCCTCATCATCCACCATATCATCGCCTATTAGTTATAAGTTTTACGATAAAAATAAACACATCAATAGACAAACTATTTCAGGCAGCAGTATGCCCCCCGAAGAGGTATGACCTTAGTTTAAACTGGGAGCATACCTAACACTGAATTCCAGGCCTACTACATAGAGTAGGTAGAGGTTTTTTTGATATGGAGAAACGCATTGAAATCTCTTCGCCGGCCCTGAGTGGGGTCCAGTGAGGTGTGGGGTTCGCGGCTCTATAAAGCACGGAATACCCCTCTCAATTTCCATGAGTGCCCCTTTTGTGAGGGGTCCTGGTACTATAACCTTTCAGAACTAAAACCAATCACGTATTTCATAATGTATGTCAAACTTATTACAGTATCTTATTTTTTACTGAAACATAGCTGAACGCAGGTATTTTTGATAGTGAATTGTTTGACACTGAGAGGCATATGGTATATTGCAGAGATCGCTCTACTACTTGTAATAATAAAACTGACGGTGGCGGAGTATTAATCGCAGTTTCCCGAGGTATACGATCGCCACGTGTCTAGGGAAACCGATTGTGAGGATATTTGGGTGGTACTCAATGTCAACATAAATAATATATCAAAGAAGATGGCTCTACTTCACGTCACTTGCCGTCACCCGTGCAGTTACTATCCTTGACGAGATTTCTGGGTGGTGCCGGCGACAAGATAGGACTTGTTGACGACGTAGTTTTGCTTGGAGATTTCAATCTAGGCTTTATTAACTGAAGAAGTGTAACTAATAATAATTACATGTCACCGTCTAATTACGATAATGCTTTAGATAACGCGCTGATACATTTCGCCTACGTGAATGATTTATATCAGTTCAATGATGTGCATAGCATTGACAAAAAAAATGTTGGCCTTGATTTTCAGTACAATTGAGAATAACCGTTGTACGCAAATTCTTAGATCTCATTAGCAAGTTGGATCCGAAACATCCGAACTTGTTAATAGCTTTACCATTGTCTTTTTAATACTAGTGTACTTGGCTTTAAAATAATTAGAGATTAAATTAATTAATTTTAATTTAAATTACTATAACTGGAATACGATCTGCGAAAATTCTATCTTGATTATAAGAACAAATCGGTGTCTGGCATTCATAAAAAGCCTAAAATATCCTGGAGACTAATTAAGGACAAAAGAAAAGGTCGCTCAGCAATACCTTCTCCAATGTTTTTTAACCATGACAGACCCGAATCTGGTCCTGGAATTGAGAACCTCTTTGCGAATTACTGTTCTTCAGTGTACACACCCGACATCAATACTGCTGTAGTGCGGCCCGAATTTCCGACGCCAGTGGTGGCCAACTCACACCAGTATTATTCTACGTCTGGCGTGCCACAGGGGACACCTGGGACCATTATTATTCCCTTTATACATTAATGATATCTGGCTTGCCGTTCGTAATAGCAGAATCTCACTTTTTGCAAACGACTTGAAGATATACTCAGTTCTCTTGCAGAAAGACCTTAATCGATTAAGCAAAGGGTGTAATGCAATCAAGCGATATTGTATCCAAAAAAATCTTGGCATATTAAATTCACTAGAATGAGGCGTCCATACTGCTCGTCGTACACCAAAAGAAACGATAAACTGGAAGAGATGGGTGAAATACGAGACTTTGGAGTAATTTTGGACTCCAAACTTAGATTTGATGCACATATTAATTCGATAATACAAAAGGGTGCACAAATGACTAGGTTTATAAAACGAAATTCTATAGGCTTTCATAACAGCACAAAAATTATATTATTTAACACTCAATTTCAAAGCCACTTAGAGTATGCGAGCTCTGTGTGAAACCCATGTCACGTGGTACATTCGCAGTGCCTTGAAAATATCCAAAGATCTTTTGCCCGATACCTCGCCTACAATAGTAATTGTACTACATACGGGAGTCCCTATACACAGAGCCTCATTTTTTTCAATATAACCACCCTAAAAGTAAGACGAACAGAACCTGATCTATTCGTGTTACATAAAATTGTATATAAATAAAATGGCAGAACTTCTTATTGCGAATTGCTCCACTACTTTTCCCTGACAGTTCCACACAATTTATTCCGCCATCCGATTGTCAGGATTCTACGCGGTCCCATATCCAGAATAAACGTAGGATCTCACGCACCTATCACAAGAATGTGCAAAGTTTACAACAGTGCGTGTAGTTCCATGATAGATTTAGATATCATCCACCTATCGTTCAGTCAGTTTCAAAGTGACTTAATATTATTTTATTATATCCAATCAGATAAAAAAAGAAACTATTTATGTATAAGTTAATGCTGTGTCATCTGTAATAGTACATACATCAGATATGTTAACTCTAATTTTTCTTTTATTTAAATGTGTAACGTCTGTACAGCTGGTGTCCTTAAATAAATGAAACTCCTATCCATATATCCAAAGGCAAGCTAATGCAATTTTTTTTATGATATCGGAGGGATATGCGAGAGGCAGGTCTACGATCGTTCCGGCCCAAGTCGTCCACTTGGCAAGGCACTACTTAGATTTGAAATCCCTCATTTTATTATTTCAATTCACATACGAACGACAATGCTATGTGATCCGAGAGGAACTTGGTGCGGAATGAGGGCGGTGCGAGTGCTCAAAGGCACTGAGTCTCATTACATCGATACCTTGATAACGAACCGTACTCATAATTTAGAAATAGTATCAAAATTAGGTGGAATTAAGTCTTTACAACATGATTGCTAGTCTAAGTGGACTAAAGAGACAACCAAATTAAAGCCCATGCAATACTAAATTAATGTTACATAATCTTTAATAAAGCTTTTACCTCATTCTTCTACCAATTGTCGTACAGTCAAGTGTGTTATAAGTTGTTATATGACATCATTCAGATATTACACAATATGATACTACTATCTACCCGATACACTTCATAGACTGTACAACCAAATGTTGCCCAATATAAATACGATTTTGTGTTGTTTTAGGAAGTTAAATTAAAATAGCATTCTCTTAAAATGGGTCAGCCACATAGCGCTTGTCAATTTGACCCCGAGCTGTTGCAGGGTAGACGTTTATTAGAAATATTCCAATTTCAATTTTGAATTTAGAATTTTCGTTTTTTAATTTTAATTGCGTCGACAGTATTTTTGTAGCGCTATTGTGCAAGTCTATTGAAATGTTACACACACATACAATTTTTAGGATTCACGTTAAAATTGTGAAACATTAGAATGAAAAATGGTTTACGAGTATTTTGTAACAATAAATATTGCATAATAAAGGCAAGTAGCCACTGGTACTAGGCTGATGTTCTGTATTAGTGGGTTACCCGATCCTCCACCATAACGGTCTGATCGACACAGTTATTTGTTGATGTTGAGGACGCAATTGTGTTTTTACATGTCAATAGGTCAACTCAGGTATGTATGCACCCTTATTTCGCAGATGTTTTGAAAAGGAATCGCTGCTGGATACTTAAGGCTTACCAGGTTAAGTATTATATGTTCTTTTTTATTTAAATTAAACTCTCCGAGATTTGGAATAAAATAAAAAATAATAAACATAAGTTTGATAAGACATTCTATTATGTGCCCACTTGTATAGATGACACATTCGCATTCCATCCAGCTCGTGAGAGTCATAATTTGGGGAGACGTCACCAAAAAATAAGTTCACTTAGGCTATATAAACTCATATATTGTTAATTATTACACAATTTCCGTTTAACGTTTGCATTTCAAATAAATAAGAAATAGTTAACGAGACAAACAACAATAGACAGAATGTTTAAAGGCTCGTTCAAGAGGAAATTGGCCACATTATCAACGCTACGAAGACAGGTTTCAACAGTAATTGCAGTCGTTAAGTGAATTTACCGACAGCAGCGTTGCTATAAACTATTTCAAGTGTTATATTATATCAAAGAACAGAATAGTGTTAATTGTTAATACAGATGAAGATAATAGTATCTTACTATATTCGTAATCCACGTTAAGGTGCTACCAAATTTAGGAATACACTAATAAATAATGCAACTTTGCCTTAGTAGGCTATCGAACGTGGAATGCTGGCAGTTTCTATGTCCGGTAGAGTTCGTAACGAAATCATACGGCAAAGAACAAAAGTATCTGGAACAAAAGTAAGGGGCTGGTCATATACTAAGGAAAAACGATGGCTGAGGGGTAAGGACATTTCTAGAGTGCATTTTAAAGGTTTTATTCTATTCGCTGCAGTGGCTATGGGCTGTTCACACACTTAGAAGAACCGATGGCGGATGGGTCAGTAAGGTTTTGGAGAGGAGGCCGCGTTTATGGAAACGAAATATTGGTAGACCATTCACCGGGTGGGAATACGATCTCCGTGAATAGCCAGCCCGGGATGGATGCGAGTATTAGGAGATCGGTCTTCTTGGCGTTCACTGAAAGAGGCATTTATCCAGTAATGGATTGATAGGGACTGCTAATGACGATAATGATGGTGATGATATTCGTAACATCGGGTACGAATGAATAAATTATGTAAAAGCAGCGACCCGCCCCGGCATGGCCCGACTTGATTACTGCCTCTACACCATACTCGAAAATCTTTATTCTTCCCTCTATTATTGACGTAACCTTGCTCGGGAATAGCACTATCTATTGATGAAAACCTCTTCGGTAGATTTTGAGAAAATTTTATTAAGTCTAATGGTTTTTTGGCACACAGTTCCTTGTCAAAATCGACTTAACTTAAAAATTATATAAAAAACTTAACTTTATATAGAAATTCTCGTGTCACAATGTTAGTAGCCCTTAATTCTCTTTAAAGATTGTTACCAAATTTTGTGTGTGTATTCAGGAGGTCTGAGAATCGGCTAGTGACTGTTTTTCATACCCCTTAGTGATTTCACCCGGTCCATAGTAGGCTAATTAAATTAAATTATTGTGGAGCATAGTTACGCGGGTGAAACCAAAGAGAGCAGCTAGTATATACGTATATATG
>JAFELO010001694.1:59017-72088 GCA_017140195.1 Eumaeus atala
TAAAGGTTTTTGATCAATTAATTAGACGAATAACAGTATAATTTACAGGCACTAGTGTTTGTTGAAATAAACTCACAGTGACTTTTGCAATTTTTCGTTCAAATAAAACCGTTGGCAATCCGCTGTTTGTGTTGTGTAGTAACCCTTCGTATTGTTAAAGAACTATTTTTATATGCAACAATTCAGCCACCGAGCTCAATTTAAGGTAACTGTGCAACTTTTATAAAATTAAAGGCCAACCAAATTTGTATTAAAAAAATTAAATGAAATGTTACTTACATCGAAGTAAGCGCAACGACATCTAGATTTGTTAACACTGAACTACTTCATATAGTATTAATAATTTGATACTATACATCATCAGCAGCCATGAGACGTCTTCTGCTGAACAAGGCCCGATACAACACAATGGCTAGTAAATGCAAGTTCACATGCGAAACGGATTGAAATGTAAGCGTTGCGCTGCCTTGTATTCCATCGTGGATGCTTAGTGAACGTCAGTCCCAGTAACATGTCGGCCCCAAAGTTTATCTGTAAGGGCTGTAAAGCAAATACGACTCCAAGAAAAAAAATATTTCTCATAAAAAATAGAATTTACCCGTAGATCACACATAACATTCGCTTACTGTTAAAACGACGAGATGAAGAATATCGTAAAGCTCGTTCTACTAAGCAACAAACCAAAGTGGTATACTACAAATAACTTAAAAGCCTCACTGCGCGACCTTTCCGGGTAGAAAAAGATATGTATTCCAAAACTTACGTCACTTCAAATCAGCGTAACCCTAAAATAATGTGGAGACACATTAAGGAAAACGTCGATTAAAAAGAAAAAAATGATATGCTTCCTCCTAACTTGTGTGATCCCAATTTGATTCGTAATCACTTTCTTAATATACCTGGTGATAATGCTGTGACGAATCGTATTTAGATTTTTCTAATGAAAATAAATTCTGCCATTCATGTTTCAGACTGTAAATGACAGCAATGTAATTCAAGCTTTAAAGGAGCTGAAATGTAATGCAGGCATTTACGGCATCTCCCGAGACATGTTGCACTTATCATTTTCCCACATATTACCTACAATAACTACGCTTATTAATAAAAGTATACTGTCATCCACATTTCCGCGTGCATGGCACGGAGCTGTGGTGCATCCTATTCCAAAAACATCTTGCCCTGTGGAATTGAAAGACCTACGTCCTGTAAGTATTATCCAAGGTACTAGATAAAGTAATTTGTAAGCAACTGATGGAGTACTTGGAGAAGAATCATATATTACCCACATTTAAATCACGTTTCAGGAAGCACCGCCATACCGCTACCGCTCTTTTGAGTGTACTTGATGATGTACTACAAGCCCAAGATGATGGTAGCGTCGCAATTATGGTGCCGCTTGATTTTTCACGTGCATTTGATGCTATAAATATTAACCTGCTACTAGGTAAGCTACAATATTATGGGTTGAAAGAGGCCACTGCCTTGTGGTTCGCTAGTTACCTCTAAAACAGACACCAAATTGTAGAAATTGCAAATGAGGAGCAAAACGTCATCTCGTCACGACGTAGTCTCCTTAAGCAGGGGGTCCCTCAAGGGGGGGGGGGTACTAGGGCCCATTTTATTTAATTTATACTCTGGAGACGTAACGAATTGCATAACAATATGTAAATACCATATATACGCTGATGATAAACGAATCTATTTGTCATTCAAACCACATAAATTGGCAGAATCATTTCATCACGGTTTTTATCGAATTAGGGATTCACTCAATGAAAATCTTCGTATAGTACTATTGTATTGTAGAGTATTGGTACTTTCCAAATTCAATTATATGGATGTCGTCATAGGCCCATAATTACTAGAACGTACTAAGAAGTCCATTCAGAGAGTTCAGAACACCTGTACGAGATACTGCTCCTATATAGCGCGACGAGACGAGACGATTCTATAATCAATCTTTCATCCTAAAAATTGAAAGCCGTAGGAGGCTGCATCTTGCCACTATAAGCATGGAGTTCCCGTGTATCTTACACAAAAAGCTTGGGTGGACAATGGACGTCAACTTACGCATTGCACAAGACACTCCCACTACACTCTTAGTTTGCCTGCACACCGTATAACCGCATTTAGAGGTAGTTTTAAATACGCCGCGACGAAATGTTGAAACGACCTGCCGCCGCCATTACGTAACTTATGTATAAAAAATAACTTTAAATCTCAATATAAAGCTTATCTCATATTGGCGCAAAGAAATAGAGATTCATGGGCGTAGGAAACGTGAGTGTGACGCAATCATTGTGCAAATATTTATTGGAATTTTTTTATGTATATGTTAGTAATCTATAACAATTATCACAATTCGCTTTAGTCTAATGTATATTTATTTGTTATTAATCACTAAATTTACCATAATAAGTATATATTAGTTTACGTATTAATGTTTTTATGTGAGCGTACCTGTGTAAGTATGTATAATATGTATGTATGTTTATATATGTGTATGTAAGTGTACCCATATACGTATATGTATGCATGAATTATTTAGTGTTTGCGTACACAATTAATGTTTGTGAGACCAAACACTTGTTTTGACGTTACCGCCAAAAGAGAAAAAAGTAGAGGTGGACCTGATAACCAGTGTCAGATCGTAAGGTCTGGCTTAAGCTTGGGTCCCACCATTTCTTGGAACACGCTGTGGCCATCCATTACCTTGCTGCCTGTTAATGTTTTTTTTTCGTTTCCTTTTTTATTACTTTATTTTTTATAATTGCCAAGATGTTATCTTTTAATAAAGTATTTCGTGCCTTTGTTATAGCAACGCCTTTTAACAAATAAACTTATTTTATATATTTTATTTTAAAATATTTTATTTTATTTTATTTTATAAAGAGGAAAGATTTATTTTTTGTTTGTTTGTTTGACACTACTGGACTGATTTAAAACATTCTTTCACCGCTGGCAAGTTTCCGACACACTATTCGCGAGTGACTTGGGCTATGTTTCATTTTCAAAAAAAATAGGGCTGCTTACTAAAACTTGAGTAATCTAACCCAAAGTGGAAAAATAATCAAAAAAAATCCTTCAACCGCGTGCGCTGCGAAAACTGTTATTGATAGAACAAGATGATGTATTACAATTTTCCAGGACACATCCCTATCTATAAAAAGTGTCCAAACTGCATGTCTCTACCTTTGATAGTAACGTCACAATGAGCGTCTTTTTATTCGTTTTTTTTATTACAATACCACCGCTACAAAAGGCTCTTTATTTATACCTAAGTATTAACCCTTATCAAGAAAAATAGTGTGCCCATATTCTTTAAGACTACTTCAATACCTTCATATCATTTTCATATCTTTTAAATGATGCACTTCAGATATTCCATTCAAAAGATATCACGAGTTTAATTAACAGATAAAAACTCCGCTCGGCTAGCTATCCGTTCAAGAGGTACGGGAGAGGAGTCAACATCACGAAGTAAAAACCGACGTTCGAACAGGGATTACTTTTTTTTATTCAAAGATAAGCCCCTCAAAATATTAAAATGGGAGGGGAAAGTTTGTGTGAAAATGGAGTCTAAAGACAGAGAAACGATAATACAACAGTATTACACACGTGTATTGCAATATTACTAGCCCAAAAATATAAAATGTAGTCCGAAGTCACATTGTTCGCAGACGAAATCGAGGGTACACAGCTAGAAGGCTATATTTTATAGCAATTGTAATCTGAAGCGAAGCGAGGGATGGTTGCTAGTATGTAATAAATATATCTTTAGTCCGAACTAGCCGCTATAACTTTTAATACGCAGCTGTCATCCCATAAACACAAGGCCTAAAAACGGCTTACTAATATAATTTAAGAAGATTAAACATGTGCAGGTATGCTAGTTTCAAATATGCAAAATCGTACACAAACAATGGCCCACCGCTCACAGACGCTACGGCTCTGATATGTGACAAGCTGGACTGTTGGTCGTATAGCTGGCGTTTACCAAAACATTTGATTGGATTTACTGTAATATTAATTCGAATTACCTGAACAAGGTCAGTTTGATGGATAACAAAGACCTGGTATTTTAACGTGATGAAGGTGGCATCATCATAGTAGCTAATCAAATGTAAATAAACGTGAATGCCTCCGCACTGCTAGCAACAAAAGCTACCAAACGTAGGCACACTCATGAAAGGCATTCAGATACTGTACGTCCGACGAAGCTAACCTACTCCCGGCGTATTGCCCCGAGGCTAAAGGACTGAAGCTCAAAGCCGCGCTTAGTTATTCTAGAAGATTCAAATCACACAGTCACTCAAACAAGCCGCACACGTTTATTTTAGAATAACTGGCGCCTTAAAACTTAACAAGCCCCGCTTTGTTTTTACAAGCCTTTATTTAGTTTCACCTGTCCCGACTCTTGTCCGTAACCAAATCTTGTAAGTTAAATGTGATCAACTTTCGTATTACTCATTGAGTTGAAATTTTGTATGAACGTTAAATTGTTATAAAAAGGAACTAGTCCGATGAGGAAACCGTAAGGTGCGAGTGAATCTTACGGTTTCCTCATCAGATAATACGCTTAGTGCTTAAACGACATATGCGAATGTTGATGGGCCAAATAGTTACCAAATTACTTTAATACGTTCTTTTTTGTTGTTGAAGTTGTATACTTAGCAGTTGATTGATCCTTAGGATTCTAGGGCGATATCCTAGGGAAATCGAAGGCAACTTGCGAACTTTATACTTTGTATTAATCTTTCATTTTGATCGCTGAGCTGTTGATGTAAAATACGGGACAGATTTTTAGCAAAGTTTGGAAGCAATCGCCACTAAATTTTTTTTTATTGTAAAGATCTTACGACCATGTCATGGGCTGATGAAAAGATCCCATACAAATTAGAGCACTTTTAATTTTACATGGTCTTTATGTACTTTTTAAAGTTAATCGAGTATTTAAGTATGGTAAGTCCAATTTCATGTAACTGAACTAATGATGGAAGGTAGCAAGTACTCTTGGAATCTTTGGAAGACTTTCATCGATTCCTATCGAAGGTTCTTCTAGTATTGGAAATGATAGCAAATTTAAGGCCTTTTTTCTTAAGTCATATTCGGACGGTAGGACGTCAATATAATTTTTGTATATAAGATTCATATTAAGTGTGTTATTCTTTATAAACAAAATTATGAAATAACAAAATTATACGTGATAAATCATAGCATGTTAGCAAACCTTGATTTGATAAATTAAATCATTTGATAATTAACACAGAAATCTAAATTATAATTATAAACAAAATATATGTCATGATATGTTTGACAGTGTCAAACATATTACGACACAATCACTTGATACCGGCGGTAGTAGCCGGTGGGCCATGGGGGGGGAGATAGGTAGGCAACGCATCTGCGTAACAATGGGCCCTTGGTAGTCATCACAAGGCTCCTAGTCCTCGTTTGACCTCTTATGCTTTAAAAAAATTAAAAATATTTTATTTTACAGAAGCTTTAAGATTGTGTAGGTAACGTTTTATTCAATTAAAAGAATAAAATCTAATGTATAAAATCATCATATTACATAAAAATGTTAGCGTTGTACACTTTTCTACACATAAACTATGAGTGTGTCCAATTTAAAAAAATAAATAAAATAAATCTTCGATAGTGCTGCCAGTGATGGCAGAAATAAAATAAATAAAAATAAATTTCATACTCCTCCACCCGTGCAATTTTCGTAAAAGGGGGTCCAACATTTTTGCTTCACACATTAATGTTACGTTCATTACAAAACAAACGAAAGTGTAATACGATAAACGAAAAGGAAAATTTACTTACTTTCAAGAATATTTTAAACATTTTTAATGTACATCCAAATACTTGTCCGTTATTCAGGTCGTTGGTCTAGCGAACGTTGAACATTGTTCATCATTAGAATTATGAAATATATGTAGGTCGGATGCAGCCGTATCATACGGTCGGCCAAAGCTGAAAAAATGTAGCAAGTTTACGCATCAAGTAGCACTCCGTTCCGGCTTCTCATGTATGTTCCACAAAATATGGCAAATTGATTTACAAAGACACAAAAAAATTGGCGTCCTAAGCACTTCACGTTACCCACTACGACAATAAATTTAATTTATAACAGAACAATGTATATTACAACAGTCAGTTGTCAATAATTTCTGCAGCTAGATCTTTCACGTCATTTTTACACCATGGAAGTTTTCAAAATAATTTTTTTTTCTAGCTTTAGTTTTCTATTTTACAGTCTCTGTTCCTCGTGGATAATGGTAGAATTCTACCATTACAATTTTACCATTAAAAGAACTTGATACCGTCGTAAAGTGACACCTACGTCGCGTTCCGTGCGGCTTGTGAGTAGCTGGCGCATTGGGGGGAGGTGAAATAGAGGGCACCATATCGGCATAATTATTCTGATGTTCATGGGCGTCGGTAGTCGTTGGCAGGCTCCGATTGCTCCTTTGTCCCCATATACTAAATTTGAAAAAAAAAAACCATTTGTCACAGTAATTGTGGAGCCCAACACACAAACAAATAAACAATGAAATGTTTAATAAAGTTAGAGATCGGAATGAACAGGAGAACCTCCTTGTGCACTGTTATACGCCCTGCGCATTTGGCTAGTCTCTATAGAGATGCCGCCGTGGCCGAAATTCGGCTAGGACGTATATTATCTGCAACATAAAAAGTATCAGTTGCCAAATAACTTTTATACATCGTCAGCCGCATCATACAGGCGGTCAAAACAAAAAAAAAAGTTTAGTAAGTTTACGTATTACAAACTTAGCACGTTGATGTGAATTTGTTATTTCCTACATACACATAGGAGCGTTTATTTGACACCCTCTTACGGGCTATCGGTTTTGATGGACGATCGAGAAGCTCTCAATCATTGCGTATACGAAAACAAAGCTGAAAGTAATATGAGCAGTATATCGTATCATAAAATATAGGAGCGAGCGGTTTTTGTCGTAAAATAGAGATTCATGGCCGGTTTAAATTGATTTTTGCTCTCCTATACGGCCTACTATTTCGTCATATAAAATTTATATTGTAATTTAATTAATTTTCATAATCGCGGGAGCATTGTATTGTGATCAAATATATAAATTTGATCACATATTTAACCTTCCCATATTGGCGCCTACAGTGTCTCACGGTCTCACGGACCACTCGAAACACCGACAAAATACAAATATAAATTTCTTTCTTTTCCCAGTAAAGCGCTAGCTTTGACATGAGCCTTCTGCGAGCCGCTGGGTTGTTGATGGATTCACTTCACAGGCTTCGCTTGTACGTGTCCCTCTTGTGGATGTATGTGTATCCAATCGGACCGTGAGACCGACGTGAATGTAGGTGTAAATTTCTGTATCTATATATTCTGAGTATCACAGAACAATGTATTCGGAGCTAATATATAGTCTCGTATGTATTTATTATTCTATTAATTTATTGACTATAAGCTCATAGACAAGTAAGCTTATAGTTAATAACGTAATTTTATTTTCTATTTAATTACAATTTTATATAAATGGATACAGAGCGAATTAGTTTACTGTTGACAGAAGCATGTTCTGGATCAGAGTGTGATGACCAAAAAGATAGTGAAGTGAAAATTTCGCTGACACGGGTAGAACCTCACGCTACTTTGTAGTAGGTGGTAGCCAAGCTGCATTGTAGTGGAATTGGGACATCAGAGTTACATCTCGCTCACATGATACCATCGTTGAATGACCTTTGTTAACACAGTTTGCGTATGAGTACGCAAACTGCACTAAATGTGTCCACGCATCTACACATGATGTTATTCAGCGTCCGTTGGCACCAAATCCTCGTTTGCATCGCTCGTTAGCGTGGTCGCATATAAAAATCCTTTTTCGATTTTTTCATCGGATAATAATGGTGTGTACTGCAACACTAAGATCGCATTTTATGAGATAAAATGTCGCGTAAATCGTAAATCGATGCGCGCCCATGCGTGTGGCTATTGTATTAGCATAAAGAGCGCCTAACGACGTATCAGCGTGGCGGAGTATTGTTTTTATACTCCAGCTGTGTTTTCTTTATAATAGGGACGACAAACAAGTGACGGCTACCAGCCTACATAATGCGATGCCGTTTTATCGTCGCCTTCCCATCTCCCTCGACTCCGACTGATCGTTTGACTCGCATGCGATTAAGAAGAGATATTATAGCACATAGCAAATTTAAAATGTGGCAGTATAAACACTTATGGCTCATTGGAGGGGAGATGGGAAGGATTCTGATACTATAAAAATAATATACTGATTCTGTAAATGCAAAAACATTATAAGTGTCACAGATATACTACCTAGATTTACCTAACTCTGCACGTCTATGTAGCCACAAAACAGAATTGATTCTATTCTTTATTTTTGAAATAGATTAATTCAGAATAATAAAACGCAAAGCACAAATATCTTATTCGATACGCAAAGTTGAATTTGGCTAAATGTGGCTTAATCGTTTTAATAGTTTAAATTCCAATCATTTATTCATTGGGTCGTAGGACACATTGTACATGTGTCGAATTTTAAATCTTCCTCCGTTTTAAATCCGGATTTAAAATCAATGCATGCAATGAGTATGCAAGACCCTTTGTTAAGGTTAATGATAAATGGTCGTCATTATAAATATAAGTTAAACATCAACAAAATTGTCAGTCAGTGATTTCAAAGTAAGTCACTATCTAATTGCTCTGTATTGTTTTTACACTATACATACCTAAACTATCATTTTTATTATTTCTGTTCGTCTGTCGTTGTAAGTGTTAATCTCACGAACAACCGGATCGACTTTGACCATTCACTGCAAGATAGAGGATTATATATTCAAGAACACAGGTTATTTTCGAGTGTAGATATGGTGAATCTCTATTACACAATATAACAGATCGTCTTTCAATTTGCGTTAAAAGAATCGACATCCTACCCAGCTTTTTTTGATATCATACTTTTGTGTTCAATTGTCGTAATTCAAATCAGAGTTTTTTACAATTTAAAGAATGGCTGGCAACTTTCTGGTTTTTAAGGACGAATATTCTAAAACAAAATGAAAATATTATTATGACAAACATAATTGTATGAGAGTTCTATATATATTTTATCTCAACTCTAGAGATTCTTTCAATTAACATAGAAATGTTTGTTTCACTCGTTTACAATGCTCAGTGCCAGCTTTCTTCTCCTTACCAGATTCCAATGATTTCTAAGTACTCAACATCTAACTTTGTAATCTGGCTTATATTCAAAGGACGGCGACAGTAATGCCTTTATGAAAATGCGACATTTTCAAAATGATTTCGCTTGTATGCGCAATAAGTCATTGTTTGAGTTACTTTGCACGAAGCTTTAGAAATAGGCGCTTTTTGTAAAGTTCGAGTGTTGTTTAATTATTGAATCGCTAAAGATTACATAAGTACAAAAACCTCAATGGTAATAAGAAAATTAATGATGGATGATATTGGCATATTCTATAGAGTTCACAACGGACCACATCGTTAACATAAAAAATAGTCAAATTTATGAAAAACCTGCTTCGTGACATTTAAGATTTGATTAGTATCTATCTAACTACATATATTTTTTTATGATTCTTCTGTTGTTTGATTCTTACAAAGTATATTTTGTAAGAACTAAACAATAGTAGTGTTATGTTAAAGGCTTATGTCCATTAGTGGACGAAACAAGGAAAGGAATGAATTAATGAAATGGTGGCTAAGAATTGTTAAGAATTATTACTAATGATCATCATCATTATCACCATCAACAGCAGCAGTCAGAAGATACCCATTGCTAGATCCAGGCATCCTGCAGAGAGCACCATGGGCCACGGGTACAAGATGCTTGCATTCAGCAAACAAAACAATCTTTATTTAAATCCTGAATATTTACAATTATATTCATTGTAAGTAAATGGAGCCTCGATGGTCTAATGGTTAGCTCTTTGAACTTCCAACAGTCTAAGTGTACTGCCTTTTACATAGATTTCTAAATTTTTACATTTTCCGTGCCCTCTTACGGTGATAGATAACATCATGAGGAAGCCCGGTTTCGTTTATCGAATTCTACCCAACCTAGGTTTCTAGATTTAGGCCTGGTTAACCTTGTGGGTTGCAGAGTTAAGTCGTTCTGTGTAAAAACTAGAGCCCTTGTCATCTCCTCTAGACTGCGTAGTCGACCTCTGGGTCGGCCTCTTAATCTAGAGGCGATATCTGTATCGTCTGATAAGGATGAAGAAGTAGATACATTTAAAGTAGTTCAAATAATCATTCGCTTCAAATTCCTTAAATTGCTTGGTTTGAGCTTAAAATATAGAATCATAAAGTTAAGAATCTAACGAGAATTCGCTCTGATCGGAAATGTAGCGGATAAAAATATACCACATCATAGCTGGAAAGACAATTATTAAAGTGTCGCTTTTCTTGAAAAAAAAAAATATCACGGCAGCCTGTTTATTGAAATATATATATATACTTTTCAAGTGCTCTTATAAGTAAACAATATCACAGATATGCGGTATCGTCAACTATTCACAAAATGTGATTTATGTATGTGAATACGTCTTTAAGTTTAAGACAAACATACAAAAACTTAATAAGAATAACATCGGGGAATAGAAATTGGCATTTTATCTTCGAATATAGCTACTACATATAAAAAATTAATACCACTGGGTATACAATGGAAAAAGAAAATATTTAGAAATTATATAAGACCTGCGGTACTAAAAATATGAGGATCAAAGCCGTGTCAAACTGTAACGATGATACCTCTCAGACTATTCGTAAGCGTTTACCAGTTCAACGTATCTTTCGCATCTTAATATCACGTTTATAATTCATAAGGAAAAACTTGCTCGTCCGAACCGACACACATATTTTCTTATTACATTTTTGTATGTCTATAAGCCCATTGTTTAGTCACTGTTTAAGAACTTCAAAGCTGGCGCATATTATTATTTTGCGGGTTAATCGTAAGAGGTAACATTTAAACATCATGCGTTGAAAGTAGCAAGCAAAAGCTAGTATTAAATACATAAGATGTTGCAAACCGATTGATATAGGCATCTATACAGCCCTTTAACAGCCATTCGTCTGAAGGAATCATTACAGGACAATGCGAAGATTGATGGGTTTTCCACAAATTGCTTTCAGCTTCCACCATTTACTTCGATCTTTCTTGTCTTGATTTCTCTCAAGCGGACACACGGTATATAAAATTAGGATAGGTTAAGGATTTTATATGTCACGCATGGATTTAACATTAGTTACATGAATACGGATGAAAAGAAAGTTAATACGTATGGATCATTGTTTATAAATGATCCATACGTATTAACTTTCTTAGCCCGTTACATGAGGGATCAGTCTACCCGGTGGGGTGGACCGATCCTTCATGTAACGGATTATATGTGGGATATAACATTTTCAAACTTCCACGGCCCACCGACGCTTGCCATCGCCAGGGTCCACAGTCGCAACCAAGCAACCACGCTTTATCTCACTCAATGAATTTATCACAGGAAAGAACCAGAGGAAAAGACTATAATTATCAAGGGAATTATTTAATTGAATTAATTGCGGGTATTAATTCAATCAGAATTAATTTCGAGGTGTAGGAGTAATTCCAATTCAAGCCGGAGAAAGTACACGATTGCAATGGCAAAAAATAGAAAGCAGCTAAGTGAGGGCCAGCTGCAAACTGTTATGTTGATGAATAACATGATAATAATAAAACTGGCGTTTCCGATCGCATTCACCCGTGAACAACAAGGGCAATTATACACTAAAACCTTCCTCAGGAATGCTCTATCCATTTACGAACACCACATGAAAATCCGTCAAGTAGATTTTGAAAAAATCGACGACGTACTTTGTTTAATAATGTGGATAACGTAGGTAATATCCGTTTAGTCTTCGTACGGGGTTTTACAAATCTCAACTGAATGGGATCTATGTCAGTTAGGTATAAAACCCATTCAAGTTGAAATTATGTGTAATTTACACAAAATTTCGTGGTGCTCAGTTCTCAATCTCATTTCCGAAGCCTTCAGTTCAAAGGCTTCGGAAATGAGATTGAATGGATTTCGCGACTAGGTATTTTTATATCGTCCGATCTCGTGTAATGAGATTTATAATATATCTAATTTTGGAAAATTTGTGCCGATGGATGCAAGCATTTTATGGCTTGTAGGGCCTACTGGAACGAGACTGTGTCCAGCAATGGATACATTGTGGCTGCTATTTACAACCAACTATATTAAAGTTAAGTTAAATATCAAATTAATTATTATTTGTTAAAATGGCGCCCTTTATGACTAATTATGACTTCTATGGTTCGTAGCGTTGTTACGAAAAAAAAATTGCACATTGATATCAATGAACAAAACTGGCTCATCTAGTTTTTTTTTTCTTGACGCGGAGAAACGCATTTACGCGCCTTCACCTACGGCCCTGGGTGGGGTCCAGTGAAGTGTGGGACTTGCGGCACACGATAGTGCTGAATACCCACAAAAACCACCGCGAGTGCCATCAGTGCCGACCTAGGTGGTCTCCCAGAAGAACAATCATCAGGGCACGTCGACAGTTAGTCAGCCCCCTAAGGGACCAACTCCACCTCCACAGATAGGGTAGCCCCCCACTAGAAGATAATCCGGACGGCTTTTGGTATGGTGCAATGGGATGAAGTTCCCATCCTCACCGTTTGCCCCTTATGCAAAAGCACCACCTCCTATTGATCTTAGGTCCCATCTTCTGAGAAGAGGGGCACCAAGAGCGATTCCTCCTCCATATTTTTAAGCTCCCTCTTCTTATAAGAGGGGCGCAAAGATCCCCCACGGTTGAATTGGATTCGCCCGGCTCACCAGCTTTACCCCAGGCTACTAAGCCCCTCCGCCACGACAAGGCTTGAACAATGGTGGGGTAAGTGGCGCTCCTACTGCATTATCTTCTAATCTTATTCCAACACTATGAGAAATAATTATATACGGTTTCTGTACACTTGATGTTTTATTGGTTTATTTAATTGTTTG
>JAFELO010001697.1:0-46911 GCA_017140195.1 Eumaeus atala
CCTGTGAGGGTACTCGGCGCACTGCGGTCGCGGTGATCTCCTGTTGCGGAGGGTGGCAGCTTGGGGCTTCCTCTTACGAGTGCGCCTCCTCTTGAGCTTGGCCGTCTTCACCTGCCTGGGTTTGGGGTCGTTGGCCGGGGCGGCAAAAGATGAGCCTGGGCCGTACTCGACCAGTCCCTCCCGCCGCAACGGAGCCGCGGGCGCAGGTGCGGCGCGGTGTCGGCCGTGACGGACTAGTGTAAACTGGTCTCCCTGCGCAGCGGGCTTGGGTGGGATGAGTGGATGGATGACCATGCCTCGGGCTCTGGCCTCCCTGAGGAAGGCCTTACACCTCCGGTGTGGTGTGAGGGCCCTTGCAGTTGGCGCAGGTCGGGGTGGCTCCTTTCGGCAGCGGGCAGTCCCCGACTGCATGGACACAACCGCAGCGGACGCACCTAATCTCCCGGTGGCAGTTCGTTGGGGAGTGTCCGAAGAGCTGACAACGGTGACACTGTGACGGTTCCTGTCTGCCGTTCCACCCCTCCACGACCACTCCGGGCATGCAGAGGAGCTCTCTCACCTCGTAGGGGCGTGTGAGCTCCTCGCTGTTCAGGCGGTCCAGCTGCGCGTGGTACAGGCAGCCGGGTCTCCCGCCTCTCGCCGGTATATGTTGCACGAAGCGCACCGAGAAGCCCAGGCCCCTGAGCTCCTCGGCGATGCATTCGGTGTCTGTCCCCACTGGCAGAACTCCAATACCCACCACCACCCTTGGTGGGGAGGTCTAAGGGTGGGGAGTAAATAAATAAGTGGAGAGGTTCTCCTTATTCAAGGACGTCAGTGGGGCCTGGACTGCCCGAAACTCCTCTGGCGACTGCGCCAGGAATCTTATGCCCCTCCCAAAGGGCCAGGCGTTGGGTGCGCGTCCCAGCACGTCACGCAGAGTGCGGAAGTGCATCTGCCAGTCTGGCTGAAACTCCACAACTATCGGAGGGTACTCCGATAGTTGTGGAGTCTAGGTCTCCTTTCTCTATTCTAGACTATACACGTATAAAAAAAGCGCGTTGGCTTCGCCCGAGTTCTTAATACGGCACGGAGTAACAATTATTCCGGACCGCGTTCCGAACAAGTACGAGAGGGCTGGGGCGCAAGCGGGACGGCACTATCGCTCCCTCACCCTCCGGCAAGAGAGAGACAGCAAGCGTTCCGTGTGCGTTGGTGTGGATCCTTCCCCTCTATCGCTTTCTTTGGTCATAAGACGGTGTCCTTTATTGTATAATGTGACTACTATTATTTTCTCTTACCACTTAGGAAAGGGTTGATCAACTGGCGTTCGATATTTGATACTAAATACATAAACTATCCCATATGCACATTACTATTATAATGCCGTGTTACTGAAAAAGGGCACAACTAACATTTTTGAGAAATTTAGTTAGACGTATATTCCGAATTACGAAAAAAAGGCCTGTTGTTTTTTTGTGGATTTTTAGCTACAAAATTAACAAAGATAGCACACGCTTAAGGGGCACAATTGCGCCATTTTTTAAGTTTCATTACAATAAAAGGGCTTATTGTGAGATATGCCCGTTCTATTTACCGCTAAGTTTTATATAAAAAAACAGCACATTGGCGTTTGTGCCCTTACTACTGAACGTCTGTGAAGGGATATGAAGTGAGCTATATTTACTGTGTTTATTTAAATCCAATTGTTTACAGTGAAAAGGCACAGTTGAGTAAAAGTGTATTTTAATCATAACGTTTTAAATTATTTATATATATTTTAACCAATACTATTTATTGAAGAGGCACAATGATTGTGTGTGCCTTTTAAACGCAATATTGCTCATTTAGTGCTATTTTTTATGTTAAGGTAAAAAGAAATATGATAATTTTTTACATATTAATTTTTAAACTTGTTTAAACATGGCGGTTTAAACATGTTTTTTAACAAAATTCAAAAAATATTTTAATCTCGATTTTCTCAACATTTGCGAAATGTTAGTTGTGCCCTTTACAATTGCGACGGCAGTATAATATAAACTAAAGCTGAAATTCAAAACTAAAATCGAAATCCATTCCAGCAACGTAATAAAATCAATTTGATACAACAAAAGGAGATTTATTGAATAAGACCGTAGTGTGGAGGCGGTGCGGATTACACCGCCCTGTCCCGTGTGCCGAGGCCCCGATGAGCTATTACAGCTATTATGAGTGAAATTGGCCGAGCAACCGCTAAGGAAGCTACGCCGACGACCATTAGCTTACAAATTTCAAAACCGACATTATGGGTGCATTAAAATCCTTCAATATGCCCTGGGAACTGTAGGACGCTATGGGAAAATATAATGCGAATAATGAGCGGTTTTTAATATAAATTGCATATTAAATTGGATTACCCGGATATAAATGTTGGGGTAATTTGTACACTGTAATATATGGGTCCCGCCTGTTGAGAGCCGCGTCGCTTGGCGATCTTGGATTAGAAGCTTTACAAATCATTTCACCGTTACTCTAGTTAACTATTGTTTTTATAGCAAAGAACAAAAGAGCGATCGGAGCTTGTCGAAGACTATGCCCGCCACCTTCTCAACTCGCAATCCGCACGAAATTTGATAGCTATCACTTTTAAGGTGGTGTAACGTGAGCTAGAGGACCCCGAGGTCGCATTGGCTAGTTTCGACTCACTTCACTTCACGCAGCATTCCTCGTATGTTGTAGAACTGTGTATCGCCGAGTAGCAAACACGGCACACAATACATTGATTTTTATGCGGTTTTCACCCATGGATAGAGCGATTACCGAGAAGCTCTTAGTGTAAAATTCGTTATGGTAAAAGTCCAAACCCTGATATTCAACGGCGAAGTGCCCGACTTCTTGTACCCGTTATATCAGTTACAACAATACGTGGACAACGCCTTGGTTTATTTATATGTCGTAAAGGCGATGGTATATAAAATGTCTTAAAATCGTTACTTCTTCTAAATCAGAAACGACTCAACGACACAACAGTTTTTATGGTTTGAATTTGGATAGATTTTTATCTTGAAATAGGAAAAAATTGCAAAAATTTAAGAAATGTGTTTGAAACAAAAAGTTTGTTTATCATTCACTTTCGGCGGTAAATATGAACAGACGCAAACGCTACATGAACAGACCGAAAACTTACACCTTTGCGCGATGCCACGGACAACTACTATAACATAAATTTGTGACCCGCCGGGTCTCGAACCTGTAACCTGCCCGCGTTTAGTCGTCATTAATCACGAGAGCCGGTATAATATCGAAATCAATTATTATCAAACTTTAAACATAAAAAATTATACGTAAAATATGTAAAGGCACGCAATTAAATTCATAAATAAATTGCACCTTTATAATGAACATCGATAGCGAAAAAATACAAAAAAACTGTGTCTGTAATATGTAATTATATGTACCAAAACCGGTTCTTTATGTGACCTGGTACCGAACTCGGATAAATTACTACTTGCTTACAAATTATAAGTTTAATAGGGACTGGCTACCAAATGGTTGTGACAATATTTTTTTAAAATGCCCACATTTTGTTACACATTTTTTTCCTTAATCAATTAGCTACCATGCACAGTGGGAGATTTTATATTAAATTATATGAATTATAAAAATTAATATGTTGTGTCTTATAACTCTAAGCAAATGGCTTCCGCTACCATCTGCTTGAGGACGGAGGTTAGTGAATTGCAGTGAAAATCAAGACATTTTATGATTAATATCTGTAGTAACACACGTAGCTGAATTCTGACTAATGTCTGTAGGTATAGACTGTAAGTACTGGGTGCCCTCCTGACGCTGATTGATCCGGGGCATCTTTACAGTTGAGGCTGATGGCACCCGCAGCGGTTTTGGCCAGTAGTTGGCCCTTTGAAGGGCCAGATCTGGCACACCCCCCAGAATGAACCCAGGTCCGGTGGAAGCTCATAAAAGGGTTTCCCCGCGTAAACAAAAAAGTCCAGGTGCCTGGAATAATTTTATCATAATTAGAATATCGGGCATTTCTGTCATTGCTTCGACATTTTTAGAGGATATCTGAAGATCGGGACCTATTGGTAACTACCGACGCCCTTTAACTTACACTACCTAAATGTGGTGTTTGTCTTCACGACATCACCAGGGTTACGCTCTGGCACGAAATGACCAGTGTTACGCTCTGGCACAGACGAGGGCCAAGCCCTTACATGTAGTATTCGATAGTGTTAGACGATACAGATAAAAGTAGTAGTAGCTAAGGACCAGATAAAAAATAGGAATTGCTAGTCTACGCTTGTAGTCACTAGCCATATCGTTTGTGCCATGATGAGGTAAACAGGTAGGCAGCATTGATGACTAGCGACGCCTATAAACATCCTCACGACTGAAAAAAATATTAAAATAGCTGTTGGGTTTCGTGCGGTTTGTGAGTATCTGCTGCCCCATTTTAGGGGAGGAAGATAGGAGTAAACCAAATTTGCTTAACTGTTATGCTCATGTTTGTAGTGTCTATAGTAATGAAAGGACTCCAGCTACTCGTCATACGTCGCCATCATACCGGCGATGAAAGTTACCGACCTGAATGTCATTACTCTAAAATTAAATTTGAACCCTTGACGAATGTTTTCGAAGAATAAAATACCGTAATATTTTCGTGTATGAAGTTCAATAAGAATAAAAATTGTTTAGATAAATTTTGGAATACCTCGTGGTAGTGCGCCACGGGAGCGGGACTGCCCACGGAGAGGCGACGGCGCTTCAGACGGAATTACTTATCCGCTTGTCACCGGGACATATTATTCTATTGATTAAGAAGACGACTTCTTTAACGGTATACCTGTCTGCGTGGATCATCGGCAACGCAACGAGGGTCCGTCTGAAGGAGCCGTTGCCTCTCTAGAAAGGAATTACGAAGGCAATATGAGCGGACTGTTCATTATCTTCATTATCTTGGCAAGGGACTGAGCCCTTAAATTGTTATCATTGCACTTATGTAAGTAACTATCCCCTCAGTGACTTGCCATCAAAAGAGGTTTGTTTTATAGAATAGGGAGCACACGATCAGTCGGAGCCTTTCTACGACTACCGTGCCCATGAACATTCACATAATTACTACGCCGATGCGTTGCCAACAATGAGTTTTTGTGTAAATTTTATTAATCTGTTTAAAAAATCTTCGACCATGTATAAGTATATACAATTATAAATTAATTGTTAAGCTGAACATAGACTTACCATAAATATTATAACAATGAAAAAAAAATATATTTTGCAAATATTATATACTGCAAATAACTTTTGTAGTGTGTTAGTTTTAATACACAAATACAAAACAATTAAAATTATAAAAACTTATTCGAAGTTGTCTCCATTGGCTGCAATATAGTCCTTTTAACGTCGAGGCCAGTTATCTACGGAAGCACCCACTCTTCCCATGGGGAATCCTTCACTGCCAATTGTATGGATTGTTTTTGGTACTGTAAATTATAATGGCGTTTAGAGCAAGCTGGAGAGTACAGACCATAAATCATTATCTAGCGGATTAAGGTCGGTAAGGACTAGATTAAGAATTGCTGGAAGGACCATACTTGGTTATTGAACATGGTGTTATTAAGGGACTTATCTACTTAGCCAAGGATGGTATCTTAATACACTTCTGCTTAATGTTTTGATACCCTTTTTACAAAAATGTGTCTCAGTGACTCCTTCATAGCCAACACCCCACTAAACCATCACGGAAGTAATGCCCACGACGCACTCTGTCGACTAATTGGATAGCTTCCTTACAACTTTGAGCCTAAATACGCCTGTTAAAATGTTGCTCAGTTGAAAAAAAATCTCATCCGTAAACAATTTTTTTCTGTGATCTCCCTTTGCGTACCGCTTTAGTATTTATTTCGATTTTACCACCCTATTCATCTTTAATTTATCAGTTAAAACATGACTCGTGCGATGCTCTTGTAGTCTGAAAATTCTAAGTCATCTCCTAAAATACACGATATGGTTCTAGATGCTTACTTTCTCTCTCCCTTACTGCTTTGACCCCCTTTTTCGTAGAATTCTACGTTGACGGTCATTTCTTTCTCTGTCACAAACAGATGAAGTCTTATTATAAATATAAATAGCCCATTACACAAACGTTCGACTAATACCAAGAGTATGGAGAGTTCTAAAAATTGCATTCAACTCCATACCTTGTTTGTGTAATGTAACCACAGCGATTCTGTTCTCTTTGTTACTCCATTTTAATATCGCAGAATGTTATACAACATTTGTATAAAAGTGACAGATTCCAAATTCGAATGTAGTATTTTTTATTTTTTATTGGAACAGTAATTATGACCTGACCAAGTATATTTTAGAAATCATTCTGGTAGTATCCCGTTTGCTTAAACGGGATACTACCAAACGTAAATCGTTTAAGCTTTTAAACGATGATGTTTTTTGAAATGTGTCAAAGATCATTCGGATCAATAAGGTGACTAACACGTAACGCGATAGCATCCCCATCACTTCTAAGTCGATACCATATGGTGTTTTACAGCAATATCCACTAGTTAAGATCTACAATATAATGAGTGTAATTTTCTTTGTAATAATACAAATGTTTGCTTGTTTCAGGATCCGTTCACGGTAAGTTATCCGACATTGTACGTAATCCATCGTTTAGATGTTGAAAATGCGCCGGCGAAGTGCGGCGCTACGGAGATCCGCTCACTGCGAGGAGCCTTACTTTGATGTATTGTGAATCAAGTCAAGCGATGTGCTTATTGAAAGTATTACCGAAAGTCCAGTCTCGTGAGACCTAACTGCATAAGACGTATGAATATGAACGACCTGTAAGAGCCGTGTGGGGCCACTAGCTATGTACATGTGCAGTGACATATATACAATATATGGCTCATGTACTTTGCCCGGGCTAACCTCAAAAACTACCGGATTAATTTTAAATCTATGTCGGAGATTAGCCCGGAAAAATACTGTAATACAAGATCAATACATGGTAAAACTATAGATATTAGACCTAATTTGGTTGACGAAAAAAAAATACTTTTGTGCTTTTAGCCCTGAATTCCAAAATTATAATAAGTATAATGATAAATAAAGCCACTTTCCAAAATATAGATTGTATCAGAAGATTTTTTTTAAATTTTATATATTATTTTGTTATTAACTACAGAAGGTACCTCAGTGAACAAAGCCAATTTAAGAGTAAATTACAAACTAAGCTTTTTGAATTTAAAGTAGCGCGTATTTATTATACGGGGAATATGTTTGAAAGATAAGTTCAACAGTGCTACAACAATTATTATTACTCTCTTAATTTTAATGACAATAAACCTGTAAGTCAAGAATACTATTATTAATACTAATTTTAGGAAGAGGTATATAGGTTATAGGAGGAGGTAGTGCCATGCGTAGTGCATGACTCTACATCCTCCTATGTACCGGAATTGGGCCGGCACGACCGGGGATGCACCACCCGCTCACAGAATACCGTCGTAAAGTGACATCTTCAATGACTTGTATCGTGCCGTTTGTGAATAGCCAGTGGCCCATGGGGGCGGGAGGTTAAGGAGGGTGACGCATCGGCATGGTAATTGCTTCCCACTGCTCGTTTGCACCCCTATTCTGCAAAAAATTATACAAATTGATGTTTTTAATTTTGTTTATGTTCCCGTTGCTGCCTGCCTGCGTGTCTACAATTATCTTCAGGGCGTAAGTATTATTACTACTAGTTATTACTAATTAGCCATAATTTGGGATAGCTGGATAAGGAATGCGCAGGAGCAGAGTGAATAATGTGATAGAGGAGAGGCCATGTCCAACAGTGGGAAGATTCTGACTGAATAATATTATTGACCGGTAAGACTAACTCCAACTGGCAATGGCTACATGAGAGGAGTAAACATTGAGGGTTGGTTTCACTGTTTAAAATGCCGATTAGCCACTTTGGCACTTCACTTGTCCACGTTGAGATTTTTCAGTAACTTTTGTGTATTGTAGTGATATGTTTATTGTCCGTCCTTACCGTGTGGCCTACTTATCCACTTTGGATCAGTACAGCTGGCCTGACCTATGTCTGGTGTCGTGGCGTTTGTTGGACTGTACAGACTAACCTCATAACCTCCTCATTTTTTTAAGTCGGCTAATGTTGATAGCGTCAATAATCAGTTATCTAATTATTAATTAGTTAACAGTGCGACGGCGAGCTGAGACGGAGGCTTCATTTTAATCCCGTGCGATCCGCATATACATTCGCTGTCACACCACCGATCTGGCTGACACGACGATAATTACACGCATTGAAGACGCATCGTTCCGCGGATCGTAATTGACGTACAAGCAAAAGCAATCAATATGACGTGCGGTCCGGATGTCGCTTACACCGGAACGCGGTTACCGTTACAACGTGGCGTATCTCTGCACGTTCATTACTTGAATCATACCCATATTATGAGTGTATAGTCCTTTCCTTGCCAAAATGACAAAAAATTATATATTATTAAGCTATAAGAAGTAATGAAACAAAAAAGGGTGATACAACAAATTCAAACTAAGGCAAATGATAAAAGCCGACTATGAAAAGTGACGCTGAAAGTGAAGAATGAGAAAACAATTTCTTATACCGTAGACGGTTTCTTGTGTCTGTAAAGTCTAGATTGCCACCTCAAATAAATGAATGTGAACAAATGAAACTGACTACAGTTTCAGATCTTCTTTTGTTCCTTCCCAGTTTGTTGGCGTAGCTCCGTTTAGGTGTGACAACTTATTTTTTATTATGTAACGGAATCAAATCGACCTAAGCAATGTCTACCATAGTACGCATTGCTGCTTGATTTTTTGAGTTTCAACGTACACGAAGACCCAGAATTAGACTTTCCACGTACGTGGAGTGGAACTATGCTGCTGGGTGCACTACACTTTAATACATGTTTAAGAATGAATATAATATTAATCCAACACAAAAACACTTCCCGTAGTTTAAATCCCGAGGCAAGAAATATCCCCAACAAATTTGAGATGAATATGTTAAAGAAAATATATTTACCGTTGTCCCGAGGCGAATTCGTGTTACAGCTGGATGTGCGTACGTAACCGGAAGGACAAGCGCTACGGTGTAACAACTCTCTTGTAGCTCTCTGTTTGTTGATTTATTGAACTTATCTATAACATGCAGATGTTATATAGATGAGTGGTTCAATGTAGGCAGTCCTATGTGTACAGTAGAAGCCTATTACACGGCTAGGTTAGTTTGTCAGTGGTTGATTGCGGCACAGATAGAAACGGATGACGTTTGGAGTTTTAACGAATGATGATTTTAGTACGAATGTGATTTCATACAATTGTTAAAATGGAAAAATTTCGATCTGCATTCCGCCTGAAAACAAATAAAAACCTTTTTTTGTGCGTATATGAAACTTCTGTTTACATATGTACTTACTATATTATGAAATGGTGGTTGAAAGCGATAAGTCCGTGAAATATTTTTTTCTGGAAATTGTATCGATACGGAGTTGAAAGTAGTAGGTACTTCGAGGTTGGGGTTTGCCACAGACAATATTTGGGACAATAAAGTATTAGGTCGGATGATTATTATGATGATGTTAAAACTGTGTCAAAGGAGTGATTGCGTTAGTTAACGGCGGTTTCTCCGTCCGGTCGAGGAACACAACATTGCTTTTTAAAAGCCCTAAAACAAAATGAGCTGCATCAATTTACACATGAGGCGGACGTCGATTGTGTTAGCGCGTAGGCACACGGCTTCACTGATGTTATGCTAAACAGATTTACCCCACACTGTGGATGTTGTGTGATGGTGAACCTATTACATCAAAGTTGTTGTTATTTTCCAAATAGCTATTTAATATAATTCGGGAGGCGAAGACCGTCGGTGCTTCGATTAATTTATCTCCGGCCCCATCGGACTAACATAATGAGGGACTTGAGGGCGTACTAGTGTCTGCGCACACACTTTAGTCGAAATTCGGCAGGAAAATCGTTTTTGTGGAATTGCTAACCGTTATCTCACTTTGAATATTCGGCAGAGTCAAAGGGGTATTCGGACTATTTGATGAAACTATCCGGGACCTTCAGACTTAACAGATGCGTGGTACGTTCACATTTCGATGGGTCTTGTAATGTTGAATATTTTTTATATGGATGCGAGTAACAGGAGATCGGCCGTCTTGGCGTTCATTAAAAGGGGCCTGTGTCCAGCGGTGAACCAATAAGGACTGATAATTTTGTTTTTTTTTATATTATAGGTTTTTTAGTATATCTGGATAGGTATCTGAAAAATATTTCGCGTTACTGGAACTAGTTGAAAAACAGTCACTCCCACGTAACCCCATTTCGTGTAACGAATTCATTCAGTTTTTTGATTGTTCAACAAGAGAACCAAACCGTTATGTAACCACACCCTATACATATGTAAATATTATTTTATCATTCAGGAATTTTATCTAATTATTAATTTTTCATTTTAATGAGGACATTATATCAAGAGCTATCTTATGAGGTTTTCATATCGCGTCACGGCTCGCTGACTATGATAGTGGAGAATAATTGGGTGCCCTCATCAAGAGCAGCCGTATCCGTCCAACGCATTATTGTTTTAACAAATGCAGGGCTGACAAAAATATGAAGTTCCCTCGTTATGGCACGAACTACCTGTTGAAAATTGATAAACAACATCGACATTTTCTCATTAAAATCTACAATGACAACTTGAATCGTGGCGAAGACTTTAAGTAAGAAAGATTTTATAGTTCACAATAACATGGATTGGTGTACATTACAGCAAACCAAATGTTGTGACGGTGTTACTGCAGCGGATAGCGCTGGCCACTGTGATGTTATAACAGACGACTGGCTGTACTTGGCGCGCGCTGCTACGCCAACATCTAAAATAGGTTTAAAAAATATTTTTAAAGAAAGATCAAAGATGAAAACCGTTGGAAAATACATATTTATGATTCGATTAAACACAGACAAACATTAATTTTATATATATGGAAGAAAGAGAAAGAAACTTTATCAAACAATTAATGTTTGATATTGTCTCTTTGCATTATAGTGCATTAGTGTGTGCAGATACGAGTGGAGTGTCTGTTCCGACGGGACGTTCACATTACATGAGCGATGAAAAATATTCGCAGCTTCACGTGATCTTCAGGGCACGGGGACTCCACTAACACCGGAATCCGGACTGTTGTGTGAAAAAACTTTGATCCCATCTATGCGTCAGGTAGGGCTTGATCTGCGGAAGAGTTTTCCCCACGGCATCATCGAAGTCCCTTTGTGTAGTAACTACCAAAAAGAATAAGTTTATAATTTCCAAATGGCACAGTTCTGGTTGTTCGGCGATGTAATCCGGTTGAAATTTATTATCTCCGCGGAGCCATAAATTTGTGTGTTGGGCCTGACCCGGAAACGCTGTACCGCAAGATTCTCCTTTTTAAGGACTTAGAGGATTTTGTCAGGCGCAACTCTGATGCTTGCCGTTTAATTAATTATCTGCTATTAATCTATGCTTTTATGTAAGTGGTTGGTGCATTGCGGCAGCATGGGCCAGCACCATCGAGAGTACTTTAGACGTAGTAAAAGCTGCAATCGATGGGTCCGTGCGGTTTATGAGATGTGACCTTATGTGCGATGACCAGTTTGCATACTAGACTACTATGCTATTTTTTGAAGATGCCATGCCTGGTGCATGACATTACATCCTCCTATGCTACGGAATTGGGGCGGCACGGCCGTGGAGGTAGCTCTCGCTCACATAATACCGTCGTAAAGTGACATCATAGGTGTCGCGTTTTGAGCGGTTTGTGAGTAGCCGGCGGCCCAGTGGAGGGAATTGCCATGCAATGCGTTTTTATTTCTTCTACCCCAACAATGGGCCCCCGGCTACTCACAAACCTCTAAAAACGCGACGGCATCATATGATCGAGAAGTGCCTACTGCTACGGTCCCGACGGACCGATTCGGATCCAATGCAGATACAACACCACTAGCAATATCAGCCTAGCGCGCTTAATTCTTTTAAATCTCTTTCTCTCACATACACATCATCGTGTGCAATGCAGCAATGCTAAGACATCACTAAACTATCAGTTTAAAATAAACATCCGCTATGACATTTTTAATTATACAATAATTATGTAAATGCAATAAATAATGTAGTTACGTTCGGTTCTCGGATTACCGCAGGTGTAGCAGTGTACCAGTGTGTACCAGTTACAGCTAATTATTAACTAACGATATGTATAACAGAAATTAGAGCAGGGAGCTATAATTTTGTGTCTGTTTATAAATTATGTATGATAGTTTAAAAGTCCTTTGTCCGTGACCATATTTTACTGTCGTTAAGTATTTGTTGAGGTCGTTTCATTAATTTTTTATAGTAGTTCTATAACATTATAGGACAAACGAGCAGTGAGTACCATTTGGCGAATAAGGACATCCATTGACATCCGCATATGCAGATGCTTTGTCCTCCATCGCCCAATCTCTAGATGGGCCAACATCTACTCACAAACTTCAATTTGAAACGTTAGCTGGCCCAATTTGGCTACAATGGAACATGGCACTCCTTCTTAATATAACTGGCGGAAGTTTTTTTGTAAATAGTAGTAATCATGTGAAACAGACGACGAGAGTAACGTTCTACCGCCGTCTCTTGCTCACCTTGCCTGCTAATCACACACCGGTCGCGTTTCGACTTTTTAGTTCTTACTTAATTAATCACTGGCCGTCATCGGGATGATAGTGATTACAGTGAGAACAAAACGACTTGTAATTTATGATTATGAGACACGGGCGACCATTGCTCAAATGTTATGTATTGGCTATAAAACTAATAATATATTATTATATAGAGCAATATGCTGAGCGTAGGCAGGTGGTCGGTGAATGTTGTCACCGAACAACTGCACGTTTTACATTCGATGAGTCAGCGTGGCGATCACGAGCAAACACTAGAGAGCGGCGAATCAAAAGAGAAGGTCTGCTGCTCTTTCGTAAACCAGAAGACACAAAAGAGGAGGTCTGCTGCTCTTTCGTAAACCAGAAGGCACAAAAGAGGAGGTCTGCTGCTCTTTCGTAAACCAGAAGGCACAAAAGAGGAGGTCTGCTGCTCTTTCGTAAACCAGAAGGCACAAAAGAGGAGGCCTGTTGCTCTTTCGTAAACCAGAAGGCACAAAATCTTCTCTAGTCCGATTAACTGTAGAGGCGAACGCAATAGCATCACCAGCAATAAGTAATAGGTATCGCCGGAAAAAAGTGTGTTTGTGTTAGAAGTCATACTTGGTTGACGTTTCCACATAAAAATCTTTAAAAAAAAATTATCTTTCGCCTCAGCATTTTTCCCTTAAAGCCTTACTCCAAAAGAAGTATAACTTCAAAAAAAAAAAAAAGAATTCTGAATTATTTCTGAACGTAATAAGGAAATCTTTTGACTTTATAAAATTTGCTCAAAGATGATTTAATAAAATAATAATTACAACATTTGAGACAGCCTCTACCCGTTCTCCTCGGCTCCGCCTCGATTAATAATTAATCTTGTAAGATCATTTATCAGACTTATCCAACTAGAGTAACACAAACTTTGTGTCCCCAATCCCCATATTCTCATTCATAATTAAACGGTAAAAGCGTAGAATCAGCTCGTTTTCGAGCGATCGACTACATCATGACTGATCTAACTTGGAAGCGTGGACACATGGATGAGGTCTTCGTCTAACATTGGATTGTTAAATACTAATAATTATGGTAATAGACAATACACCAAAGTTAATCTGTATTTTTTTATTTGTATGTACTACATGAGTAAGTTGTCCGTGGGACAGCACGGGGGTCGGCGAGCACTTACCATCCGGCGTCCGCTGTATAAACTAGGCTGTAGCGGAACCATTAACACGCTGACCCCATAACTTTAATGATTATTTCAGTTTGTGCGTTAACATTCGTTCGTTTTGTTAATATGTGTTTTATTGTTTTGTTGCATGTGGCGCTGGTGCGAACCTGTAGTACGTGAGTACACAAAACTTTTATTACAAAGCCTTTATTACGCTACAACCGCTTATTTTTATATCAACGTGAATTTCGTTCTGGTATTATATAAGGCTCCCTTTTTAACGTTGTTGATGTTGTAAGTAGAGGATACTTTTGTGCAACGAGCCTTGAGGTTTTTTTATAGCTTAATGTCAAATTAATTTAGTGTTAGTTCTGGTTTCGTCTCTGTATATTGGTCCGGATTTGACCAAATATTTGACTTCTTCCCAAGGAGGTTCTATCGGAGGTCGTTGATCATCATAGCCCTTGATTTTGAACATTGGACAAAAGACGTAAATTGAAGGAAGCGCACATTAAACAGCTTGTCAGCTATTTTTTTGGCAGCTCTTTGCTGACGGAAGTGTCCAGTGCAGCTTCACCGGTTACCGTAAGACACCTCAGGCAACGGTCTAAGTGAGATTGTTGTCGATGGGGGGACAGACCCTCCTCCTTTCCCGCATATGGGAAAAAATCATACCGGTAGTTATTTAAAATTAGCTAAAGTAACTATTATCTTCTTGGCCGAGCGGATCGGGTCCCCTCGTCGCCCCTGGACTCACGCGCGTGGTAGCATATGTCAAACTACAGGCGTTGCCTATCACGAGTGCATGCCTCAACATTTTTTTCTAATCACCAAAAGAGAAGGTCAAAGTACTGGACATTACAGTACATCACAACAAAGGTTAGTATTCCGTTACAACCGTTCAAAAGAAGGGTACGTGGTTGTACGTTATCAACAAATATAATACTTGAGAGATAAAAATTGGTACCGCCGAGGTACCTCTTGAACACATCACAGTATCATGTGATAGATACAGTAAGATCTTCGAACAAGTAATCATTGTAGTACCTGTAAGTGTAGGAGCGTTGTGTGGTTGAGTATAGACATCAGGACCTTGAGATTCCATATAAAAGTTAATTACTGAATAGCAAATGTTACGAAAGCGTTGCACAAATTCGGAGTACTAAACTAAGGGCCTTTGGATTTGTCGAATTTTGTTAGTATGTTTATTTGAATAGGCATGCACTCCTAGGTTCAAGGGTTGAGTTACGCGTAACAGAGCATGGTAAACGAACCTTAGCTTGGCATGTTTTGGAGACTAGTTAAAGTGGGTAGAAGCTTTGTATAACCTAAAGGGAGTCTCTGTCTAGCCGATTTGCTGTGTTGTTGTTGTTAGTGTGTTGTTGTTGTTGGTGATGTGAGTAAAACAGAAGCTAATAATAAAATTGATATTAAGTAGTATAAATAGAAAAAAACCAGTGGGCGATGTATGGTGTCATGGTGTTTGTGGACTGTTATGTGCTTGGTTTTATTTATTTCAACTTTGATCCCAAATAATTTACTTAGAAACGGTAAACTGCGAGACTTATAAAGTACTAGGTAGTAGTAATATTGCGGTTTTACCCGCGTAATTCCGCTCTGAATAGTCGAAGCGAGATATGTCCTAAAACCTGATTTCAGTGGTTAGGATAGAACATTTGTTAAAGAAAAAAAATCGACACACACAGACACTCGATTTCGATTTCAAGACAGTAAAAACACCAAGTGTATGACAAGATGTAGTGACCCAAGTTCTTAAGATCGCTTACCTTCGAAGCCGCGTGGTGACAATAATTAGTAATGGAACTGTAAATAAACAAGTCAGTGGAACAATGCTCACACACATAATTACACAATAGACCCACAACAGTCTTGCAGTCGTTTGTAGTGTTTAACAGAATGATATTATTAAATTATACTCACCCTCCATTGTGCTAACAAAGGCCCAGTTCCCCCTAATTAGTAGCAGGAGTTGTTAAATGAGCCGCGGTATAAATCTTTACTTTTATCAGCTATTTCATCGGCCACAATAAATATAAGTTCAAAACTGAGGATACACTCCATTTGTGAATATTATAAACATTTACCAAATAATAAAACGCATAACGGATAGAATTTTTTCTCATCATGGAACCTTCTTGAATATTCGTTGTTTTTTAAATTTGATTATGTCACATGTTTTTTGGAATTTACTTCTTAAGAATCGATTTAAGGCGCACGACATGAAAAAATATGAGTAGTAAAATATTACGGACTTAACTCTTAACATTGAACAGGATTCAGAAGTGTAGAAACGCAAAAGTCACAAGCTGGTGTGTGGCAATATTTCCCTTATTTTTATGATTGGCCCTTAAATCGTTTTAACAAGTAAACTACTATGGGCAACTAATTAATGATATAACATAGATGTTATTGTTGTACAAGGATGTCGCCCCTATTTGTCGGTGGGAACAGGGACGGCTAAACACGGGTCTACGTACCGTCGATACTTTGTGTTTGTAAATTGAATGTCCGTCAGCCGAGAGGTACTTCGCTTGTGTGGCGTGCGTTGGGAGGTACAGTTAGACGTCGGTATAACTGGCCAGACAGCGGCATTAGAGGATTGTAGTGATTATAAGAATGTTAATACTTCTTAATGCACGCTTTATTTGAGATGTGATGTTGGCCGGTGAATACTTATGTTACGAGAAATCGGCCGACGAGCACGGTATTTGAGGGGAAGATAAGTTGGTAAAGATACAACGAGGCATAGCTACTTTTCGTATATTAAAAGAAATAGGCAAATGTGGCAAAAGAGACATGCTCGAGCACACATTTCCTTTCTCTCATTTTCTCATAGCCACATTCTCATAACTAAAGAAGTTTTGCTTCGGTCGTGTGTTCCAAAGCACACTCGTTTTTGTCAGAAATGCCACCGCTGCACCGCTACGGGAAGCGGTTGCCACACGTCGGATGTGAAGTACTCGTTTGCCCCTAATAAAAAAAAAACAATTAGCTGCGGTTATAAACGGGGCCGCGTGAGCAGAACAAAACGTTGCATCGCTGCATCTAATGACGCTTTATCCAAGTGGCTGCACAGCTTTAACGATGTCGAACATACAACACCGTCATGTTATATACACATTTATGTACTCATAAAATTTACATAACTCATGGCAATAAAACAAAACAATTTGTGAACAACGCTCAAGTTGCTTAAAAGTTTATGTGCTATAAACTAACGTAAACGGACGGATGGTTTTGTGTTTAATGGAGTCGTGATAGGAGAAAGGTGAGTGTTTTAATAACGCGTCTTCATTATCATTGGCATTATTATCATCATCGTTGACATTATGATGGCAGGCATTTAAAAAAAAAGAAATGTCATGTCTTACGAAGAACTGAAGTTTCTGTGTAGCATCTTAAATTAAGTAAATTAACAGGCGTTTAGATTTCAGAGGCTCTTAAGGACGTTCGACTGTCGAACTCGTCTATTCTGTTTTATTTGTTACGTACATCACACTACCTAATAATAAAATGGCTATAATATGGGGAAGTAGAAGATAGAGCATCTGTAAAGTTTCTAGCCGCCCTGATACCTATAGAATTCTCCTAACACCCGTCTTTTCTGCTGCGCGTCTGACTCAACTGATAAGTAAACCTTCTATAGTCGACTTGTAAACTTTGTAGAGGATCCATTGCCCGCCCGAACCATTTACTGCCACCTCGGCATGGATGAGGCAAACAAATCATCATCATCAAGAGTACGAAGGCATAGAGAGTGCGCTTGATTTGCGGAGCCACTTCTGCCATTTTCACTATGGTGGCTTAAATATACATCATTAATATATTTTTAACTCAGAATTTGGCCAGGGACACTTATTATTCCAGGTGTTCATCATTTACTCGCCGTCATTACCCGTCCGATACTGGACTTTGCCTACTATCGATGAACGCTAAGACGACAGATCTCTTGTCACTTACATCCAAACCGGACCGGTCAATGAATGGAGAACGCCTTAATATGTCATTATTCGCCATTCAAACTTCGTAACACTTAACGCGATCTCGACTGCTTGTCTATTTTCCTGTCCTGCTCAGGAGAAGTCTTGAGCATGGTCGGCCCATTGCCAATTCCGACAACTTAGTCTTAATTATTTATCTCTCAATATAAATTAAAATAGCCCATTTCTACGCCGACTGTACATGGAAAATCGTAGCGTCGCTCGACCGCTCCAAATTAACAGCTTTTCTCTCGGGTCCCATATTTCTCGACGTCGAACCTAGGACCGCCCGCCGACACTGAATCAGCCGATCACGCCTACATCGCGTATTTACGCCGATTGCCAACTCGCCCTCATATAAAATAATGTCCTGTTCACTAAGGTCTCGCCTTACGCTTTTTTATTTCAATGGAAACGTACATTGGTGTGACAGTTTTAGAGATCTATGTTTTCGAAGTACCTAAGTACTATATTAAACTATGTAGTTGTACAACTATGTAGTTCTAAACTACTAAATAAATTTTTAAATTACCTGCTTTGGTACAGTTTCACTCGCGTCAAATGTAGTCCGAAAATATTTCTATAATATTCCAGATTGCAACTTATTACGTACATGTGTAGAAGTATTAGTCGAATTACCTGACGAATAACGAACATATAGACAAACTTTCGTGTTTATAGTATTAGTAGTACAGGTCCTAGGTACTAGCAATCCGCCCGGATTCGTAGGCTCCTATTTTTTTTATTGTAATACACAATCAGTCGCGGGGTCGAGCCGTCTCTAGGTCATGGGTGTTTCTTAATGTTTTATGATAATCTGTAACATGAATCTTAAATATATTTCCTTCGTTTAATATTCGTCACAGGTATCCATGCGGTGCTTATTTACCAAGGACTAGATTAATACAGCGTGATAAGTCGACAGATTTTATACGAGTGACTGATCTATCATCACGTAGCCGAATGTACTAGACCAATCTTAATAAAATTTGATGACTACATAGGCTATGAAAGGACTTTTTGGCAGAAACTTAGGGCGTGGAATAGACGTGAAAGTAACTATGAGGAATATAAACAAGCGATTGAACCCATTTCCATTAAATATATTTTTAGTCTATATTTATACTTTTTTGTAATGTAGTAATTAGATTAAAAGTCACTGCTAGGTAGCCAATAAGTAACCTTACAACATTATAAAGCGCATTAAATTTAATAACTTATCAGAACGGTGCCCGAGCGGCTCGGGAACCTTTAGAAGCGTTCAGCCTAATTCGTATTACCAGGCTAGCATTATAATAATAGCCTACCCAAAATATAATGCTTAATATGTATGTAGATGCTAATGCTTCGATTATCGACCTATTTTAGAAATTATATTGTCCGTCAGCCTGTTTTACATGCATGAAAATAAAAGGCTCACTAATTTGTTGAGCCTTAATAAGTTTACGTGATTTCGTGGAGTATAAGTAGTGGTAATTAGTGTAGGTGGGAGCGCTTCGGAGTGCTTTTGTCTGCTGGTTTCAAAGTCAAATGTGTTATGCTAAACGTAATGTTGAATCGATGGTTTGTTTCACCTTCAAGTGGTGGAATATGGATGCTGCAGACTGCTAGATACGAGAACATCCAGCAGTTGTAATCGTAATTTAATAAGAGGTTTCACTTTTACATAGCAGCGAAGTCGTGCTGGTACAAACCCGGCGGTAGCACATTTCTTAGAAATATCGGCTTTATTTAAATAACGGCTTGTTTGGTAATGCGTTTGCGTGCCGTCACCGGCCCTGCGTGCAGTTCGTTGGTGTATGGAGCTCTCGGCATGTAGTTGTGCCGAATATCCGCTATGAATGTACCTATCAATGTCCCAGAACTGCTAATAAGGTCATTTTAGCGTAGTCAGTCCCCTAAGGAGACGACATCACCTACAAGAGTGTTGATGGGGAAAACAGTCTGGTATCAACCTGCGTGCGCGGAACTGGGATGTTTTCATCACAATATATTATTGATCAGTTCCTTTTCCTACTCTCTTTACTTGTTGTAGCAAGAAGTGATGCTATACTACATTGCAGCCTAATTGAGCCTGCACGACCGGGGAGGTACATCTCCCTCACAGGATGACGCCTCAAAGTGAGCGGTTTATCGGTTTGTTGTTACCGGTGACAGAGACGAGGCAAGGTGCGCAAAACGCCTGCATATAAATTATGCGGATGTCTGTGAGCTTAGGCCCACGGACTATATAATACACAAATTAACAATATTAAAAATCACCTACAAGAATTTTACTAGGAAACTAATGACTATCGAAACTGAAACCGTTCGAAATTAAAACAAGCGTTAAGGCACTTACGCCGATGTTAAAAATGGTACCATTCCCCCAAGCGACGGCAGGTCGACTGCAAGACAAACAGTGCAGTAAAATGCTAGTATGATTCACCATTGCACATGTTTCTATATTTAGATATGGTAAAGAAAACTAGATTTGTTCCTACTAACTAAATTGTTGTAACTAAATTAGATTTATTTTTAATATCATATGGGGAAAATACGGAAGACACTTGGTAAGTGACGTCCGATACAGATTAAGAATAGAGCAATCCGTGGTCATGCAGCATTGTCTGCTGTTCCACACTCCAGAACCGCTTCATCCATGCATAGATCAACCGATTCTTAAAAACCCCAGAAAAGGCTGTGAGCTTAGCCTCCGCATCATGCTTATAATTATTATTTTTTATATAATAGGGAGCAAACGAGAATTCGGAGCCTTTTTACGTCTACCGACGCCTATGAACATCCACATAATTACTATGCCCATGCGTTGCCCTCCTTTAAACCCCTCCCCCACAGGCCCTAGGGGGGGGGCTTTTGGGTCACCGGCTACTCACAAACTGCACGAAACGCGACACTGAGGATGACACTTTACGGCGCTATAATGCGAGTCAGAAACATCACCCGGTCGTGGCGGCGAATAACGCTACAATGGATAAAATGCTAAATGTTTCATGCTTGGTTTTATTCTAATGTTGTTTGTTTTCCCATAGACTGCAATGCATTGGGCCTGCAAACGCGGAGATGAAAACTTGGTGAAACTGCTGGCTGGTGTGCACAGGAACATCGTCAACGAGCGATCGGTGAGTGGTCTGATTGTCTTTTTACAGCGTAGGGCCTAAACCACTTTGCGAGGCCATCAAGTGATCAAAGACACCCACTTACATCCACACAGCTAAGGCCTACTCGCTAAAACAACTAAAAACCTACTAAACTTAAGTAAAAACATGTTTTTTTAGGTTAAGCATACCAATATGATCGCTTTGTTCGTCCTATACCGGTATATATATCTCAATCAAAGACTCCCTCCCGGGAACCCAAGGCAGGAGCAAAAGACAAAGCCGTATGTGTGCATTTTTTATGGAATCACATGAACACTGAAATGTAAAGGACCTCTTTGTGAGACCCGGAATCAGAAAATTATATAAGAACTAAATCCGATAATTGTTAAATTATGCATGTGTCACAGAAATTGTTAAATTATCCACGTGTCACATAGATTGTTAAATTATGCACGTGTCACAGAAATACACTTTTAGTTTTAGTTAACATACCTGTTACCTGTTTGGTAGTTTTCGAAACTTTATCGCTGGCCTATAATTGAAGTGGTACCTACCAAACGAAAGTCTTGGCGCTAGTGGAAATATTCCAATTTCAAAGTTTGATAACATGCAAAAAAACATAAACATGCAGATATTAGATATTAGGAGTCATTGTCTCTTGTTCCCGTCCCGCCGTTTATTCCCGTGTTATAAAAAGAAGATCCCTTCACATAATACCGGCGTGAAGTGTTCGTATGTGCCGATGTTATTATGTACATACGCACTGACATTACGAGGCTGACATATCTCCTTTAGCACTTCACATGTTGAATAAACTGCAATCAGAAACCATTTAATTAACCACAAAGAGATCACGTTTAACAGTGCATTTAAAGATCCCATAACGCTGATGCTAAGGTGTTTTGTTTTGTTTTCATGTGCCGTACGCAGAATGGGGTAAGTTTATTCGACTACTTGTAGATTCACCGAAGTGGCCATCTTTATGTGTCTAATAAAGTTTATCTCTCAGAGAGACGGGTTCTTTAGTGCATTTTAAAGGTAGTTACGATGGATAGTTATCCGTCAATTTATAATTAAATGGGTGTCATTTCATCAGCAGCTGTACCGCATACCTGCTGCCATTAAGATACAGTTATGACGTTACATTTAATGCAGTTTGTGAGTATCCGGTGGCCCCCTGAAATAGCTCGGCAATCGTTTAAAGGTTCCGATTGCTTTATCGCCCCCTGTACTATAAAAAAGAGAGTCGCAGCCAGATCATGACTGGACATAAGTCTCTCCGAGTGAGCGCCACAAGTAACGGTCACAGGCTGCCAGCATCCACCGCCTTCCCGCGACCTCGGCCAGATCTTCAGCCCGCCAGGCCGCCCAACACTCGGGCTGCCGGTGCGAGTGCGCCACTCGCGAACCTTTCTGCCGCAATGTTGGTCAATTCTGCGTGTGACCTCCACATTGCCAATTCAGCTTGCCGGGTTTCTGAACCATGACATTTATAAAGGCGTTTATTGATAGGCCCAGCTTCACCAGTCGCCGGGTACGCGATGATCATAAAATATAGGTATAAAATAAATCTATAAAAAGATTTGCGTTCATTTTATCCAGTCATAGTACCCTGTTCGGTGGGGGAAATAAGAGCAAACACGCATGTCCTGCTAACAAAATCAACTATGCCCCGGAGCTACAGAATTTCAGAAAAGTCTGAGCCCAATACTGACGTACTCGTGTTTAGTATAGCTTCAAGCGATTTTGTTATTTTCTCTGATCTATGCTGACGGAAGCGTCCAGTGCAGTTTCATCTGTGACTAAAATACACGTCTTCTCACGACGGTCCTGTTGAGATTGTAGCCGATAAGGGAACAGACTCCCACTCCCTTTCCCGCAGATAAGAAGGATGCATCCCGATAGTAATTTAAGGTTATCTAAGGACGGGGCCCCTCTTTCCCCTTTAAGTAGGAGGAGTCACGCGCGGCAGCTTAAATTGGCTATGTATAAACATAGTGTTGAAAGTCGAGCTATCACGACTGGGGCAAGTGATAGCTGTGCTCTCGCGTTTAGCGTTAGCTGTAACAGTTTTGTGAGTAGCGGCCAACGGAGAGTATAGGGAGACGAGCACTCCTGTCAGCTTCAGTCTCCGAACATCTCAGACTGCTCGTTTGCTCTCGAGCAATGAAAAATGTTCATTAAAAGAGACCTTTACGAAGAGACTACGAGTTATAATAAAAGCGTTCGCTACAAACACTTCTGTATCTCCATATCGTTTCCTTAACTTTTGTATTTACAGCTGTCGCGACTTGTAATATCGGATATCGGATTCGATTTTTAATATCGGGATCATATTGGATTTGAGATGCTTCATATAACGGCTGCGATATAAAGTGAATTCAAATAAGGGGTACGATTTAGATAAAAAATATCGTTTTATTTTGACGATGTATCCACGCAACCCTACTGTTACTTATATTGTAAAAGCTGCAGTACTATAAATGGGACTTGGGAATGAATTGAACATTTGATCGAAATTCATTTTTTTTTTTCGTACTGTGTATGGAAAAACGTTTGAGGAGAAAGGCAAAACATTTGAACTACCCAGACGATGATGCCGCTGCAGTTCCTATATCTGCAATTGATTTGTTGCAAGTAACGTCTTTTCACTCATAGCATCGCTTTACGAGTACGACAAAGGAGCACAACAAGCTATTCCTTATGTTAGCGACGTCACAATAAACTAATGAACTTACAGCGAATGGGCCAAAGTGCATTTTTAATAGCATAGGAGGACAAATGAGCAGCATCCGCATTATATGCAGATGCGTTGCCCTTATCGAACCTCCATATCACCCGCCGGTTATCCGCAAACCACACGAAACGCGACAGAGTAGCTGTCTTTACGACGGTGCCATTGTGAGTGTCAATATGAACAGTAAACAATTTCAATTATTTTCTTTTGATGCTCACCTGTCACTAAATGTCATCGCTGGTGCATAACAATTATGATGGTTCATACTGCTCTTGCTCCCTCATACTTTAAATATATCGCAAGCAAATATTTAAGAATTAATGGAGGACACTCCATTAATCTTTACAGGTTGGAAAACGTAACATTGTAACACTCTCTACCGATGGATGGGAGACATAATTTTTCAAATTAGTAGTGAGTAGTTTCCTGCGGTACTCTTTCTTAAATTGATACATAGACGAAGCTGATTGTGCTTTTTTAATTATAAGAAATTGTATAAATAATTTTAAGCTAATACTTAAAATATATTTCTCAATTTCCAGGGTTACACTCCGCTTCACATTGCTATGCAGTTTCGACATGAAAATGTGTACAGATTGCTAGTTGAAGTCTATGGTGAGATGCGAATTACTTACTTTTATTTACGCTACGATTTATAGAAAACAATTAAAACCAGACCACCTGAGTTTAGTCTCCTATACAAATATGCCAAGATTTCGTGTTTATCCCTAAGCAAAGTTGGACATGAAAAAATCATGAAATCGTGTAAAACCATTGATTTCTATATTTACAAATATTAATTACAATTGGTCAGCTACCGACTGCAACATTTCTGTATACTGAAGTGAAATCGTCCAGTCCCGAGTGACTTACTCAGTATGAAGGGAGATTTCTATAGCGTTTAATGGAGTCAACTGGATTTTCGATTGAAGGACCCATCTCATCATCATTATTCAACTTTCGATGATGTCAATGGCCGTAGATAGTCACACTCCGTCAGGTTACCATGCGTTTAGTCCCTTACAATAAAATATTTACATGAAAGTATTAATAAGACATGAAGGTATTGATTTGAGTCCGTAAAATAATATTTTGTAACAATAAAAATATTACTTAGCAGAATATACAATAGAGCCATCTAGTGACAGATTCAGAACATGCCTATTAGAAGCACTTTGACTAAGGGCAATTTTGTTCACTTTGCGGCTAAGGGAGGGCGCTCTCTTTGTACCAGATGTCAACCCTAACTAAAAAACATTATTGTGTCAGCCCCTTCGTGCGATTGGACTTTAATTCTCACTGACGTAATTCCGTAAATTTTTGTGCTGATTTTACGCTAGATTTAGTCGCGGTATAGAAAATATCATAAACACAATTGTACTCGTGATGTTATTTTTCTATACCACAAACCTAAAGTAGTTTCTTATAGTGTAAACTTTAATCTCCTTATTAAAAGCGCGTAAGAGAACTTTAAAAGGGATTATGACGAAAAGAATATGGACTTATCGATAGTTAACCGAGGAAATTTTAATTTAAATATAATTGATACTCAAACTTGCTGAATCCCTTACTTTTGTCCACATTCGTATTTGCATGTCTATTAATCTGTTTTTACCATCTGTTATGTAGTTAGGTATTAAGGAAATAAAAGAAATCATCTTTTTCACAACAAACATTTAATTAATTTTCAATTAAATTTGCATTATTTTTGCACTTAGATCACACATGTGCATGAATATTATCCAGTGTATAAGTGGACTGATTTCTTTATCTATTACCACTATAGGTAATAGTTCTGCCTCCATAACAGTTTGTGCACACACAAAGAGCCAGGACGGAGGAAAGTTCAACTAGACGTGAATAGCACGCTCATAAGCTACAGCGGAGGGTAATTGAACTAGACGCCAATAGCAATTGAACCACTTTCAGTGTACATAATGCTTATTATCATTGAAAATTGAGAGAACACGAAGAAATGCGCATCAAAGCACACCAGACATCTGTTTGGCATATTTCTTATCTTAACGTTACCAAAATAAAATAAGTATAAGTTATATATTTTTTTGATATTCAAGTTTTTTGTTTTACTTTCACTGTCACTTTACTGGTCACAATTAACTTTTTATCCTTTCTGTAATCATAGTATACTTTAAAATAATGTAATCATAAGAAAAAAATACATTGTGAACCTGAAATAGTTTATAAAAACAGCAACATTGTCGACTATCGGTTTCAGCAACATTGTCGACTATCGGTTTCAGCAACATTGTCGACTATCGGTTTCAGCAACATTGTCGACTATCGGTTTCAGCAACATTGTCGACTATCGGTTTCAGCAACATTGTCGACTATCGGTTTCAGCAACATTGTCGACTATCGGTTTCAGCAACATTGTCGACTATCGGTTTCAGCAGTCTTGTTCTAAGAGATTTGTTCATTGTGATCCATGGATCCATGATAAAATATTTGTAAACTCTTTTGTTTACTTGTAACGCCTATTACTCACACGTTTCGGCTTGCTAGAATTGTTGATTTTGAATGTTATTTTATTGATGTTTTGTGAAGAGTCATTTGAAATACCATTTTGTAATAAATTATATATAACATTTTTTTAGTAGAATCTACTTAAGATTTTACCAACAGAAATGTTTTATTCATGAAATAATCGTCGATTTAACGAAATATGCCTAGCTTGTTCTTAAAATAGAACATAATAGGTAATATTTTTGAAAGATTAAATGAGTCGTGTATACTCAGTTTGGTCATAATTACTGTTCCAATAAAAGATACTACATTTGAATTTGGAATCTGTCACTTTTATACGAATGTTCATTGCGTTTTCTCATTTTGACGCTATCGGTTTGGTCGGTTGTATAACTTTCTGCGATATTAAAATGACTGATGATGAATGAATGAAAATAAAGAAAACAGAATTGCTGTGATTGCATTACACAAAGTAGGTAAAAAATGCTATTCTTAAAACTCTCCACATACTTGGTATTAGTCAAATCTTTGTGTAACGGGGTATTAATAGGTACAATGGGGCTTCCTCTGTTTGTCAAAGTGAAAAATCAGGCCGTCCACGTAGTGTTCGTAAGAAGAAGGTGGTCAAAGCAGTAGGGGAAAGAATTCTAAGAGATTCAGTCAGAAAGTAAAAGATTTTATCTCGAAATGTAGATAGCACCTAGAACCATATTGCGTATTTTAAGAGATGACTTATGACCTGTAGCCTACAAAAGACACCCTGGTCTTACGCATTTCTTAACTGAAGCGGTACGCAAAGGAAAATCATAGAAAAACTTGTTTACGGTTGAGAGAATTTCCCCATTGAAAGAGTGCGTGTTTCTATTGGTAACTGGCCTCAACGTTTAAAGGACTGTATTGCAGCCAATGGAGACCCTTTGAATGAGCTTTTTATATTTTTAATTGTTTTAAATTTGTGTATTAGACTAACATACTGCAAACATAACAGGTGTTATTTGTGTATTAGACTAACATACTGCAAACATAACAGGTGTTATTTGTGTATTAGACTAACATACTGCAAACATAACAGGTGTTATTTGTGTATTAGACTAACATACTGCAAACATAACAGGTGTTATTTGTGTATTAGACTAACATACTGCAAACATAACAGGTGTTATTTGCAATTAAAGAGAATATTTTTGTCCTCTGTTACAACATTTGTGGCAAGACTACTTATAATCTGTGGGCGAAAGTCAGTTCAAGAGCCAAGATGCGATACGTGCTTGTGCTACATAACCTGAGCTCATTGTGACCTTTGTAATGTCAGGTTTAAAACAACAATAGAAAGTTTGCTTTTGGCTAAACAGCTCTCGATCGATGGGTTTGACGACTTTTTTGTAGTAATAAATTCAAACAATTTTATTTCTAATTATTTTAAGCCACAGGTTTTGTGTTTGTAATTCTGAACTATCTCTTATAAAATTCTACCATCTGTACTTTCCAGACGCCGATGCCAATGTAAGAGACTGGTCCGGTCGGAAGCCTCGTCAATACCTGGTTCATATGGACACGTCGCTGTCTCCGGGCTCATACAGAAGTGAGTTCACGCTAACATAATTATTGTACGGCGTGTGAGTTTTAATATTAAAGTGATCCAAATGTTAGTAGAAGTGTCTGTAGGCTCGCAATGGTGAAGCTATTCAGAAATAAAAGGTATTTAAACCGGATATATATAATGCCTCTGAAGCTAGCGCCTAGTAGATCAGAGGGAAGTTATAACTGTGCTGTCGTCATGTGTGGGTGTCAGGGAGTTCACGATCGAGCACAAAGATGGGGTATGCGGATTAGTTAGTTCCAAAGCACACCCCGCTTTGGAACTACCCAACCCTTTGAACGCTCATTTAATCCCTTTACGCCAAAAAAATACGAGAGACTATAATTTACGTTGATATTTTCAGAAGCAGAATCATTACCACTCCGTCGTACGGTAACCGCCCCCCCAGTAGTCACAGTCTCCTCCCAAACTCTCCCCCACTCAAGTAAGACGGTGGTGTGATGTGTTGTCTTCTGTCTTGCATGGCTGTGGTAGTAACTGTGTGTAGGCCACGTCTCAATGGGTTTGTGCACATACTTGTCGTTGTGTATACCGGAGACTAAACGATGGTCAATTTTTACGTGTTCAAATGTTGCGAGTTGCACCAATGAGGGGTTTTGAAAACTTCACATAAAGTCGTAACTGTATTGAAAGTATTACTGGCACCTATTTTGTAAAATGATTATTTTTATATGTTATAATTAATATTTTTATTTATTATAATTATCTGTAGGTGTTTTTACTAATACTACTATAAGGTATAATTATTACCCGTTTACTTTCAATCAAATATTTACAATTGTAGATTTTGAACAGCAATTACTAGTAACAAAAAAAATTGAAAATTATTGTAATCAAATTGTTAATAACAACGATGGAAAGTTATTATGATACTAATTAACTATTAATGAAGCACAATATGTAATAATTTTATATTTTTGGTTGTGAATTTCTACCTGAGTATCTTTGTGATGTCTTTTCTATTTCTATATGTTGTTTATTTTTTCAAATATACATTTAATGTTCAATTTGGGTTTTTCTTTGGTTTTTTATTTATTATGTTCTGCTCTTCTTCACGATTACATATAAATTATATATACATGCATATTTTTTTATATGTTTAGACAATTACACTTCAACTTGGAAGCTGAAAAATTCATTTGTTCTGGTGGCACGATGACTCCAAAGTTAAGCAGTTCAGTGTTGTGTTGAGCCTTAGTTGGGTGCGACGCCATAGTATTTATATATATATATATATAGATGACTCAAGACTAAAATGGACTAAAGTACGAACTTGGGCCGTACTTGGGGAGCACCGTAATGTGGATATTGTTACATACACACAGCTACTAACTTCGCAAACACTTCGTTACAGAGAAGGAGGGCTTCCTCCGTATCGGATCACTAAACGTACGAGTCAAGAAGACCACAGAGGCTTTCAGTAACTTCCTAGGGGTGGGGGCCACTAGGTCCTCGGCCTATGTGCCTAAGACAAGGGATAGAGAATTGGACCGGAGCTCAGCAGATGGAGCGCAGTTGCACAAGTCCTGGGGATCAGCTGATAACATACCGGTGAGATAAGGTTTTTATATCCAGTCGCAGGGTGAATATGTTTTTAACGCAGGTCTCGGGGTACGATATGTAACGAAACCCAGTTATTCGTATTAAACATGATTTATTCTGCGACTGAAAATCATAGTAAATAAATGTTTGTCCTAGGATACGTGTTCGCCAATTGTCAATAACAATTAAAATACATTTATATTCCCGCAATAAAGAAATGTTAACCCGTCGTACACTCGAGATGAGAAACTTTTTCAATGAGCCATACAACACATTTTAACTTACGAATTGTAATAATAATAATAATAATGTGGTAGTTTGATATTTTAAGTATTCAACTCCTACCGAATGACGCTCCTTATCACTTAAACATTGATTCTGGCTCGGCCAACATGGTTTTTGTTACTCAGCGTATAGGCGGCCTTAACAAATGACTCCCGACCAGAGGGGCGGCCGTCTCTATAGAGATATACAGTTGGTAACTTTCTATCAAAGCTCGTAGCCCGAAACCACTGTAGTAGACCATATTAATATTGCCCAGTATGTGCGCACAAATTGACTCTGTACACTCTCATTCAGCTCTTGTAATAATGTTAAAACCCTACACTCCCGGTGAGAAATCTGGCTCCAGACCAACGATTTAAGACATATGCGCCAGGTTGCTTGTAAAAAAAATATGGAGAATATTTAGATCTACGGATTCGTTGAATTGAGTGTAATGTCTATGAAGCCGAGATATTCGCCGATCTCTAGGTCGTCTGTAGCTGTGTTGTTAGAAGGTTATGCTCGGAGCAGGTGACTGGAATAAGGAGGAAAATGATATAATGCACGAGATCTAACGGGCAAAGAGGAGAAACATCTAGCACCCAGGGCACGGAGAGAGTGCAAGAGCCAGCTATTTTGTTAAGTATAGTACACCGTACTATGTAGCGAAACCCAACAAGGAAAAATAAGATGACCTGGTGATCTTTTTTTTTTTCTTTGTCGGGTTTAAAATGATAAAAATTGTTTGTAATTTTCCAACCATTATGATTTTTTTTAAAGTAGCTAGCAGGTAATATTGGTATTTAAATAAGCATATAGCATAGCAGGCAATGTGTTCCTGCCAAAGTATACATCTGAATAGAGCTAACACGCTTAAAAATGTCTTTCAGAAGGAAGATAAGCTAATGCCCCCTCCCATGAGCAGCAAGGTGCGCCGCAGAGGGGCCAGCGGCAGAAGAGGAGGAACCAGTAGGAGCACCCCTTCCACGCCAGATCAGGTACTACTCGATCGCTTTAGGAGTCACACATTTCTTAGTGTAATCAGCCACGATGCTGACAGCTTACACAAGCTGTAAGCCAATCGACACGTTTCATAGGATTGGGACGAATCAAAAGACAATTGGTCACACGCATTGATCTAAATTGAGTTAGCATTATATGAATCAGCTTAATAAGATCTGCAATGGCACCTCGGACAAACATGAGAATATATGAATAAGCTTTTCTAGTGAGACAAGAAACAAAGTCACGGTAAATTTAAAACTATATATTTATAAAAAAAAGTACTTTCACATCCGTTATCCCCGAGGAGGTAGGCAGGGGTGTGCTAGTACAGCCACAACTCGTAAGTCCAGTAGATATACTAGCACACCCACGATGAGCCAAGGTACTGAGGCCTATGATGTCATATGTGGCAAGCTGTAGCCACTTCGGGCACATTCCAATCCCGGACAATGTAATGCGTGCTTAGAATAATCTGAGAAACATTTAATAATAGTTGTCCGACCTGGGGATAGAACCCAGGACTCCACGCTTACGGCGATTATATATTTGATTTTTGATATAAACAAACTATAAATAATTACTGTGCATAGCATACATGTACTGGTACGTACTGTACACACCCTGCATATAGTGAGCGTAAAATACGACACTGCGGTAGGGCTATTACTACATATATGTGAGCAGATGACAGGGTATTGTAGGGAATGCAACACCAGCATAAGAAAGTCACGCGCGGTCGTCTCGGTATACATAAGCGGTTCGGCGATATTATTTGAGCTCGGCAAGTCGCGAATTGTTTTGGAATTAGAACTACTTTGGAGTGTCGTTCGAACTGTTCGTAGTCGAACGTGCGTCTAGCGGCATCTGCTGACGAGGAAGAGAGAGAGACTGCCCGTACGCTTTACGCTTCGGCAAAGTTTTCTACTTATCGATCGGATTAGTGTGTAACACACCAGATGGTGTTCGTTATTAATGAACCACACAACTATATTCGTTCCTAGTGACACTAATGATGATGTTTATTGGACTAAAATATACCAAAGTTAATAAACAATAGAAAAAAAACACATTTTATGGCGTCTTCTACGATGTATATAACACCATGAATACGATGTTCAACACTTCTACGAAAAAAGTTCGCGCACGCGAGACGCAATATCTTTACTTGCTGTAACTTGAAACTAAAAATCCAGTATCAGTAATTAAGGGTAGATTTTGATGATAGCAGTTTCAAATTTATATTTTTAACTTCAAAAGGTTTTACAATGGATAGTTTCACTGAATAACAGTTTCCATTACTCTATATACACTATACTTAACTAGCACGTAATAAGGTCTTGCAAAATTATTAGGTTTTGAGTTATTTAACTAGACATTAATTCGTAGCCGTTAAGTAGACAACCGTGACGTATCCCTTGATAATTATAATGGGTAACTAATCAGTCACTATAGGTCAGTAAGTTGGTCAGCTTTACCGAGTGAAGAAACTGGTCAGCTTTATATTTCTCGGTAAAAACTGTTCGTTTGGCGAATCATTGGTCCCCTATAGAATCTACTCTTAGACGATCTAATTGGTTACAAATTAGTCATAATTTGTAGATAAATTTGATTAATTGCTAAAAATGTCTGTAATTTCTGTATGTGCTTTTAAATATACGCTGTTCTATTAATAAATTTCATATTCAGTATAGTAGATGTAATTGATCAGTAAATTTGGATAATTGGTCAACTTCACTGCACTAATGTTTGCCATTTAAAATTTCAATTTTATATCTGTTCTTTTGGCGGACCAACGAAGTCCTTGGGAATTCATTCAAAATTGTTCTAATTAGTCATAATTGGCTAGTATGTAGGATAAATTGATCAGTATAATTGTAGAATCGCTAAATATTTTCTTATAATCACTGTTTTTTTGATAATTTTTTTTATTTATAGAGCGGTGATAATTGATCATGAATTGGTCAATAAATTTGGCTAAAAGGTCAGCGCGACATTGTACCAGCAGGAGGCAACTTAATGTTTTTTCAAGATCATTATTGTTTTTGGCGGCCCATTGAAATATTGTTGAGCACAGTCAAAATAATTTTAATTGTTCACGCATTGGTCTTACTGGTCATTAATACTGTAGCTTCTGCAATAAATTAAAAAAATAGTCAGACAGTATAGTATATTTCTTTTTTAATTGTGCGTTTTAAATAGTGGTGCTGACTGTTGGATACTTCAGAGTGCGAGAGGTTTTTGTAAACAGAAGTTCTATAGTACCAGTGTCGTTGAGCCGGCGCAATCACGCTTGTATCCCCTCCTAACTCGCTACTTCTCTCGCTTTCGAGAATGTTGACATTTAAAGTACCTTCCAGCAATACAGATTATAATACTGGGCACGCTGTGTCCGTTTGAAAAATATTTAGTATTTACGTGCGGATACGTGTGGGCGGAACTGACGGCGGCGACACATCGCTAAGTCAGCTCCGCCCATTGCATCCGCACGAAATAAACCACACTAGGACTACAACCGAGCGACTCTGCGCTGAGCAAGTGTCCGTCATCCTTGGGTGAATTCGCTTCAAGATGGAGTAATAATTGTTATTATCGCACACATTTACTATACCGCACTGGAATCATACAATGTGAATACCTCGCCGTGTGCGCGTGGCACCTTTATAGCATTAATCACGAGCGCGGTGTATTTTTAAGCAATCCTTCGCTTCGCTTGTGACCTGCGTTAGTGATGTCGTATTTCAATCAGGAATGTACACATACAGACACGGCAACGCACACGACGTAGGGACACGGAGACGTCCCCGGGGACAGATGCGAAACATACGATACAACCCAGACACACGTGGAGTCAGACAACAGTACACACGTTCGACTACGAAGGGTCCGTAGAACACCTTCAGAGTAGGGACGATTCACGATTTGCTTAGCTCAGATAATACCGACGTGCCGGATTTACGAGATTACGAGACTACCGCGAATGAGTACTTCCACCCGTCTGGGGGTGAGATCACGATAATAATACTTAAATTAGCTTTTATAAATATTCTCATATTGGGATGCATCTCTCCTATGTGTGGGAGAGAGGAGAGTCGGACCCCTTTTCGATCGCAAACCTAGCCAAGTCGCCCAACGAGAACTCATAGCAATGCGACGCTTTGTTTCCGAGACGAAGAAAAAAAAAAACACGCACCCCGCATGTCTCTCTCACTTTATCGTTTTATCAAAACCTTATCAGAGTCCAGTCGCTAACTGAAACTGGCCCTGAACTTCTCAAAATTGTATGTGAACGACAGGTACCACCAGAATAGACTAATATCCCATTTGAATGGCATGTAGAAGCCTGATTCAGTTGCAATGCAGCAATACTGCTGCTTAAACTACATTACTAAGACTTATGACTAATTTGTATATATGTATGTTTCAGCCTCGAGCTCAAATAGGCGCGAGCGACGAAGGAGACTCAGACTCAGACACTGCGGCTGGGTTCCACTCAGCCTGGAGACAACAGGCGGCACAGACATAGATAATAAGCATTCGCTACTTTTCCAGCATGCTAACGGACGAACTATCAGACACAGAGTCAGATTACATAACCAGCATGTTGGATTGTACGCTGTGAACATGCCAACATGCTGGTCCCATCTAGTCTGTTTTATAATAAAGCTGATTTCACATTGAGTACCAGGACTGAAGCAATAAGCAAATCTTACATTGATCAGCATACTGGCTGGATTCTCGGAATTAGATTATTTTTATTATCTCTAATATGCTGGATAAGTTTGCAAAGTCCAGACTTAGATATGAAGTGAAGGCTAGATCGCGTACATACTGGATGGATTGTGTAAATCTTATATAGAAAACTGTATGAACTATCATTTATGAATTTCCGTGAAAGTCGCTAGTAATTATAACCCACATAAACGAATTCTCTCGCAATAGAATCAAATAGAAGCCAAATAGAAATCAAATAGAGGCCGATTGAGTAATTTTATAGTGAAAATTGTTAGCTTATTAGTTTAGTTGCTTAATACATTCCCTGACTAGTTTTTTTAAGACACACCTTGACACTATTTATTTAAGCAAGCTCTTGAGCACTTGTGGCACATGTTTTCATTCATATAAAACTGGTTATGGGAAAGTCTAGGGCTGTTATTACCGCCAAGGCATCGGCATTTACTGGGCCATTTAATTGACGTCTATTTTTGTCATTATATTGGAGCTCAGCAAGTAGTAAACAAGAATCTTAATTTGCCCTTGTTCAAAGAGCCACCTGCCGGGCGTTCATTAACACAAATGCTACAGTAGTAGCAGTAGCCATCACCTCTCGGACTTCTGTGAGCGAGAGGTGCTGCAATGCTACAATAATCATCATCATAGTGATGCTGGAATGTTGACAGGTCACCATCAAGTGTCACCGTACCGCTATTCACTCTTCACTCTTTAACTGCCACGCTTCTTGTTGACTACCTCCAACTGAAACCGGAAAATTCCAAATTTATATTTTGTTCGTCATTTGGGTTAGTAAGGACTTGCTACTAAAAGACTTTAACATGAATGTGTCTGACCGGCCTAAGAGTCTGTTCCCACAGTTCTATCTGATTTATCGATAGCATAAGATATCAGATAAATAACGAATTTCGGTTCCACAGGTTCTAAATGGAAAACAACAAGTAATCCCCCTATCAGCTCCCTAGTGGGGTAAGTAATAGGCCTCATACACCTGCCTGGCCTCCTTCACATTCATTAAAGTAAAATCAGTTCTCGGAACCTACATCCTACCACATGGGCATTGTATGTCTGCTTTGTGTGTCTGAACGGCTACATTCACCTGACATTCTTTCTGAATAGAAAACGTGTCACATTGAGCATTACCTAGCTCAGTTGACGGTTCGAGCGATTACAATTTCAAAGAAGATATCGTTATATAGACCACATTTGAAATGCAATCATGCTGTAAATAACATGCAAAGTCATATTATTTCTAACCGCAGAAATTGATCATATTGCGACGTTGTAACTTGTAATCTCGTCAAGTGTCAAATTTAGATAAAACGTAAACATCTGGGGTGGAACCGAAAAATGTTTACACAATCATTTAGGTGATACACATAGAATACATCATATACATCACCTGGCTGTGGCTTTAGTAGTAGCCAGTACAAACGGCCATAAGTTTGTCGAAATTCCACGAATAAACCGGCAAGTGCAGGCGGAATGTATCTTGTAACGCTCAGGAGCTGTGTTTTATCAATATTTATAGCAATATTTATTACACCGGTAAAGTTATATCAAAAAAATAAAGTTCGTAGCGAACAAAAAATTGTGATTTTTTATAATATTAGCAGGTTGTTTGCTAGTTTAAGTGTCCGTGTTTTATTATTCGTTTATTTATTACATTACAACGAATGACAGGACGGTGATGATGGTCTGCCGTCGACCTGCTGTGTGCAGATGTTAATGCGCAGCCGAGTATCGGTAGTTGTATTGTTATAAACTTGTATTACAGATACTAATCCAACATACCAGAAACAGGCACACAACACGCGCAACCATACTTGACAGCTTATTTACTGCTTAAGGACAAACGAGCAGTTGAAACTATAAGTGACTACAGACACCCATGATTCATATCCCTCCTTCAACTCGTACACCTAATAGACAGTATCTTACAAGACGCACTAAACGCGACAGTATAGCGGTTACTTGATATACAGGGCGTTATATAAGGCACTGTACCAAATCACAGATTATTCAGTAATAGATTCTGATTCCGGTAACTAAAAAAGTAGATACCTAAAATTTGACCTCCCCAGTAGCTTCGACACGAATGTACCGAATTAGAAGAATCTTTTGAGTTCGGTAAGGTGTGACCAAGATGAGTGTGGAAATATGTTTGAAGAATGGTACGTAGAACAATAATATGAGTCGGAAAATCTCAGTGTTACAGGGTAACGTAACTCGCTTGACATTTCAGTGACGTGACGTTGCATCGACGTCTCCTATTATAACAGAACAGCGTCTGCCAGGGCCTAGCAAACTAATGTTTATAGATAAATATCTAACATGGATGTGTATGTATACAAGACTAGTATTGGCGACTGCCAGTAAGGCGACAACTCAGCACTTCTAGACAACTATAAAATAAGTGAAGATGAATCTCCCACCCTTTTTTTAATAATTGCGCGAGCGGGGGAATTTTGCTACAGTGTGCAGTAAAAAAATAGTTAGTGCCATGCTGCATGGGCGTCGGTAGGTGTAAAAGGGCTCCGATTTGTCGTTTGCCCACCTTTTCTATTAAAAAAAAAACACACACGCAGCAATCTCATGTAAGATGAACGTGTTGACTGACAAACACAATAAATTGACTCTTAATATTTTTTTTCAAAAAAGCTATAGTAAATCTCTACCGCTGAATGTTCACTGGTACTACTTAAAATTGCAATCAAATCGAAAAGACTATTTGTAACAAAAGCGGACAGAAGAGGTACCTCGCGCTCATACAACACCGTAAGACTTTGGTGTCGCGACGTACGATTAGTAGTGGGCCGAATTTACAATTATTTGGTTAGGCTGAAGGAGGCAAAACCTGTCTATATTCCCTGACTGTGCGGATTTTTATGTGTACTGGTAGTCAGTAAGACTTCGATTACATGTAACAAATAAAGTAAATTCACTTTATTTGTTACACGTAGTCAAGTCTGCGCATTAACATTTATACTTCTCGTACATTCCATGATGGACAAATTTATAAACTAGTACTTAAATATGTTTACATTATAGTTAAGAGTGTGTAATTTTATCAATGCACAAAAATGTTATACAATTTGTTTATCTTCCCGTCTTTTAATCATAATCTTGATTAAAGTTTAACAGAAATTTACATTTTCTTGTAAAATATAAATTGTAAACTACTTTTGTTGGTAGCTATTAATTTGAATCAAACTTTCTGTAGCTCATTCGCTTCTATAATAATATAAGTTTCCATTTATTCATTTATATATTATTTATTTATTATGTCTGTTGACATGACAAATCAAAAGAACCTGTTTGCGTGGATGTATGTATTTATAATACGCACATTCCAAAGAGGATCTACGCCGCTTCGATAAGACTGGCAGTCAATTTACTGTCAAAATTAGCGCGCTGTTGAAATTAACCAGAGTTTGACTGCGCGCAATTTTCTTGTGCATGTCTCATAATAGTGTATGTTACTAGACAAGGATCAGTGCTTGATAATTAAAGTACAAATAAAGTCGTGTGTCAGCTCTCTTACCAGGAAGCTACGTGAGCGCGGTGAAGCGTCATCGTATAGAGTCCAACAAGTGATGAAATTAGTGTACGAGCACAAAACAGCGCAGCTTGGACACTCCTGGTCGACAATACGTCATGTGGTGGTTGCCGGCAACTGTCGGCGAGGCAAGACATAGACAAATATACGAACTGTCTCGTCGTGCCCCATGTTCGTACCGTCAATTTCAAATCCCAAAATTGCAAAGTTTTATTTCAAAATCAATGTCTATTATTGAGACGTGCTAAATGATGAATCACAATATTTTTCAGTATTAAAACATTTTTATGTTTAAATAGGTAATAGGATCAAATGATATCACAAGTTTCATATTTATAACTAGTTGTGCCTTGCGACTCCAGCCGCGTATAATCTATTTATATATTACTGTACAAGGGGACCAATTATTTCTTGCGGGATAAAAAATATTTTTAAGTTTTTACAAGCTTTTACTTATAGTGATAGTTTAATTTCATATTTACTTTGTTGCTATATCACTAAAGTCTAAGCCGGACTTGTAACTCAAGTCGCGAAGGCACTATTTTACTTCTGGTTGCGCGGTTGTTTATGGGTGTAGTCTGTGACTGCTTGGCTCAAGTAACTAAACGAATTTTGAAGAAGCTAATGAAAATGTATGTATCCGTGGTAGTTGTGAAGCCCAGGCTGTTAGATTAAGCCCGCTGAAGGCTCTTAAAGTGAGTCAAATTTGAAGTTTTTATCAATTGTTTACAAATGAAATAAAATGACATTGTTATTTTATACAGTTTAGTAGGTATGTATTTGTTTTATTCCACTAAATGTAATCAACACCAGTATGAATATAATAAAACGTTTTCGATGTGAATACTTCTTCTAATTTGCTTTCCCGTCAAAAAAATATAGTAATAACAAAATGGGGTGAATTGGCGTTTTAGCCTCGATCATAACCTCTATATACAAACTGAAATAAAGCCATTGGATAGCTAAAGGATTAAGTAATTCATAACAATAAGCGACATGTGACGCGCGGTGAAGAGAGAAGCGCCGATGATTTGAATTTGTTTGGCTGCAAACCACAGCTCTTCTAGAATGTGTCTTCCAGTGAATTCTAGAATGTACCTATAATGAGAATAATTTTTAATATTATTCCCGTTAGAGGATACGAAACTAGTCACTTCGACTTGGACTGTCAAATTGCTTTTTAACTGGGTAAAGTGTAGGCGTTATATGGGACACAAGAACCGATGAGCGGCTGCCCGCACCCACTAAACACTACAGTGGGGAAAACGAGCAATCGGATCTTTTCAACTACTATAACCATATGTGCCCACGCGTTGCCCTCCTTTCCACAATGGGGCACGCACGAAACGCAATACCGAAGATGTCATTTATGCCGGTGTCATGTGAGCGTCAGGTACCTTGGTCGTGCCGGCCCAATTCCGCTGTAATGCAGCTTGGCACTACCTTTTATTACTTAATTGTAGCCATCCATACGTGTCACACGTATGGATGGAAAGTTTTCGAGGGCATATGCGTATCCCGATCCCCCCCATCTCTCTAACTTTTGAACAACTCAGAATAAAATTGTAAAAAATACGATTTTAATTCAATTTTTACGATAATTGAATCGTATTATTAATCTTATTTTTTATAATTTTACTCTGAACAGTTCAAAATTTAGAGGGGGGGGGGGTTACTGTTGACGGTTATTGAAATGGACGGTCTCTAATCTAAAATCGAATTGGGCATCACAAAGCGTGTGATGCCCAATTCGATTTTAGATTAGAAAAAAATGTGGCCATCCGGTCTTTCCACGAAAATTGACATGATGTGCCTCAATCAGACTGTTCAATACTATAACACGCGAAAGACGCCTGCGTATGCCTGTTATGTGGTCGTGTCGAAGGCGTGCGTCCTCATGAGTGAAATAGAAACAGAAACAAGTTTATGTGATGATGTGACATTACTTATTATATTTCCGGTTTGCTTCTTCCCATCTGCGGGAAAGGAGGGGGGTCTGTCCCCCTATCTTCTACCTATAACCAGAAGACAAAAAGTCTTCCGTAATCAGTCGAACTGTTAGGGCTGGCCAAGTGCCGCCAATCAGTAGTAGGTCCCTCCGAAAAAGAAAATACTTATTATATATTGGCACAACAACCAAATCAATAAAGTTAGATGGGCAGGCTATGGGTTGAGGTGTGGCGTGAGGCAGGGGGGTCTGATCTCTCCTACACTTTTCAACCTGTATATGAACAACCTCATCGACGAGCTCAGCAGAAGGGGTATCGGTGACATATATACGAAGTGTGCATCAATAACATAAGTTGTGCAGGGGATATGGTATTGCTGAGCCCATCAACTTATTAACATCTGCGAATCCTAAGCCGTGTCCCCTACACTAAATACAACGCCGTGAAAAGCGAATTTAGGATATTCTGGCCGTTATAATAATGTGCCACTTCATTTGCTCTGTGGAACTACTTTCAAAAAGATATGTTGGTTCAAGTATTTCAGTCACTGGATCACCGCGGATATGAAAGATAACTTAGACATTCAATTGGTGGATGCTGTAATATGTTGTCCGCAGATTCGCATAGTGTACTGATAAACAAGTGAAGTTAACTGTTTTTATGGCAAATTGTCAATCTTTTTATGCTTGCGGTATGTGGGTTAACTACACGCGGAGAGCATACAGTGACTTATGCGAGCAATATAACAACGCGTTTAGGATGTTGATGGGGCCATCATGCGTAGGCGAATCGCTTTGTTACTAGAGATGCTAATGCGTTATAGTTCCAACACCATCCCAAGGGTGTTGGGAGATAGATGGGACTCAGCAATACTGGCCCACTGGATACAGTTACTTTGCGTGTACGCAGCCAAGTAGACTAGCATCGCCGTTTCACCAAATACGTAAAAATCTTTGTAATTGTAATTGTTTAATTATATCTAAGGGTATTTATAATAGCTGATTGTAACTATAACTAGTCTTAGACTCTTAGTGTTTTATGGATCTCATAATTATCCGAAATATTTTTTTTTTTTACTTGTTAGTTGGTTATGGTTTGAATAAATTCTAAACGATAGAGTAAGAGATATGCGTTTTTTTGGTGCTACGGAACATTCGTTAAGTGAGTACGGCTCACTGCCCTTTTTATGTTTATCACCATTTTATCACTAGAAAAATATATGAGTTAGAGTAGCAAAAGTCGTATGAGTAATATCGAAAATTAATTTAAGCAATAAGCATGGTGTGAACGAGGATATATCGAAATTAGGAACATCCCTGCTCGTACCTGTGATGGCGAGTTACAATACATACAGTTATATCGAGTGAAGCAGATTGGTGTGTCACGCCTTTATTAAGGCATGGTCTGTAAGACATAGCCCTTTCAAAAATTTCTATTTGAATATGATGTATGCTTCTTTATTTCATAGCTCTAGCTTCCAATTTTTTCTCAAGTAAGAAGTAATTGCAACGCGTTTGGACCTGAACATGTAAACTTTAGCCCGGTCAGTTGATAGCGCGATGTAGTATATTGGCATTGCCATCTGTTGAGGGGCGCGGAAGTAACGCTCTGTGTTAGACTGCAGAGATATTGTGCCAAGTCTTCACCACCGTCGTGGGGTGGTGTTAGTGTGACGTGGATTTGCTCACGCATGCGCAATTGGGCTGCATGACCTAAAGCTTGTGCGTCTTACTTTACATATTTTATAAAATTATTTTGTGTGTGTGTGCAATGTGGTACTTTTTTGTGTTGTGCGAACACTTTGCTGTCCGTACGCTGTAGCATGGTGTGGGAGACAGTTGTCAGTATGACGTTGACATATGTCAGTACCACAGGACTGGCGATATGACGTCAAGTTTTTGCTAAATCTAGATCGCTTTATTATTATTATGAAAATAACATACAATAATGCACCCGGTTCGGCAACTCTACCCTGTAATTGTATGTTTTGTTGATTCACTTATATAATTATAGACTTTTTATCGTCCATAGACATTTTATAAAATTATTATTTTATCATACATAGAAGTAGGCCCGTAATTGCCTCGTTGGGCAGGCAGATTGGCAGTCGCAGATTATGTTTCGAACCGGCGCCACTGCTACCTGTCGCCGATCCGATTAATGGGTACCGCCATCACTCGGCGTGATCGCTGTCTGGTGTTCCCGTCTATTTCATTATCACTATGAATCAGACCGGATACCGAACAACCAGCTCGTTGAAGCCTCTTAGATCTCAAGAGGCTACTAGTGCCCTATGACGACTTTTACGTCACCCTGGGCTTGGATTGAGGGTGAGGGTACTCCTAGGTCGCCCCCATACAGTCGAAAAAGTCCGTTTAAGAAAGCGAAGGTTGACCGTTCACCAGGTTGTCAGGGGCGGATGCGATTAGCAGGAGTTCAGCCATATATTCAGGCATATGTCCGGCAGTGGACCGATAGGGATTGGTAATGACGATGATTGACTTTTTAAGAGTAAAAATGTAACTACGCACAAAATATGTATCTTTGATTATAAAAAATAAAAACATCGACTGTCCATCGTGGCAGTACATTCCAACACTAGCATGCGTCTATGACGTCATGTTATACTCATAAGGCTTTATTTACTTTGTCTTCAAATCCTATTTAATTTGTACACTAGAATATTCTGGCTGGCTATAATATATTTTCTAGAGTTAATAACGACTTAATTTATTACGAATTTGGTATAACTGAAATACTAAGTCATCATTTGTAAATCGCCACAACAATCAAGGAAGAAACGAAAAAGTTTCAGTAAAACTTTCCCCCGCACCTCGCTGTGCATGCGCACGGTGTATATTATTTCACATAAATTTCAGCTTGATCCTCCCATGCGTTCCCAATTAAAAGGTCTTCACAGACATACATACGGGCAGACGGATGGATGGACTTTAGAAATATATAGGAAAACAAACTTGACTGAGACTGACCTGGTGCAGAGATTCCTCTCGTGATGTAAGTGAGCACGAATAAAGGAAATTTATTGATTTGAACTTCTAAGGGGTTGAAATTTATATGAAATTTAACGACGTCCGCAGGGGAAACCAAGAGACTCGGCTACTAACATTAATGCTAGTAACTTAGCAACTAGATACTGGCATGTCATTAATTCATTTTACCCGTTTAATGTCTAAATGGTGCGTACCTAACACTGCGTGCAGCCGTGAATGTACTCTGCTCCGTACGTGGAGCCTATAAGATGTCTATATTAATATGTTTCGGGGGTGATGTACAGGCCTCTACAATAGGATCCCAGAAAGCGTCCAAGAGCTTTCAATTAATAAGTTACAAATATGCAATAAACAAAATAAAAAGTTGTAAAAGAATAATAATAAAATATGTGGCATAGGATATTAGAATCTACTATTGATTGGCGGCGCTATTGCTCCCAATCCTACAGTTCATCAGACTGGCGAAGACTTTTGTGTTCTCTGGCTTAGGGAGACTATAGGAGGACAGACCCCCCCCTCTTTTCCCGCAGATGGGAAGAGATATACCGGTCTGTTTGTGGGCATACCCTATAGTGAGAATTTTAGGACCGAAAGGGGGCGACGGTTCCCCTCCCCACGCTAGTGGAACGGTGCGCGCACGATGCCGTTTATGATGCAGTGAGGTGCATAAGGATGTTAGATAATTGGGCTCGTCGATTGTTTGGCTTGTCGGAGGAGACCGTCCTCCCCGCCCCTTCTCTCTGGCGGTGTTTAATTCGGGCTCGAAAATAACGTAAGCCGTGATCAGGATTTAATTTATTACTAGAGCTCTCTAAGCATCGCGTTTATATTTATTCTCAGATAATCCAAATTCTCAACTTACGGATGTGAACCCGTGTTCATATTCGTGAGCAGCGTGTGAGTCTGTCATTCTGTCATTCACATGTTATAACTATGTCAACATAGGTAAGGTTTCAACGCCTCGACCGGCTCGAAGTGGCGTACATAACATTCTGCCAGAAGGGTGTGTCGGGCTCGGTCGTGAAGCGATAGCTACTTACAACTAAATACTGCCATCCGTTAGGTGGCCCTATTGACTTTTTACTTTTATTATTTTCGGAGGACTTGGCTACTGCTATCGCGATCGCGTCGTCGGTGTCATGCAATACGTGCTTCGGTGGACGAGAGTGTGAGTCAGTTATTTACGTCGGATCGTATTCCGACGTTATTAATGTAATAGAGTTTATGACAGAAACCGCACTGTTTCTTTATAACAAAGATTCTACTACTTAGGTTGACAAATTGTATAATATTTCCAACTTTGTTGTATATTATTTATTTATTTATTGACTAGACACGCCGAGTTCGTTTCGCCGGTTCTTATCAGGTCGGGGCAGGGGTTTATCCGGTGGTAGATTTAGTTAGTGACGTTCAAAAAGTAACTTTTATAATTCTATTCTGAATAAAAATATTTTCATTTCACACAAGTGCACTTCCTTTTTTGCAGTCAATGTCAAATGACATTTCATTTATCTGTTCGTCAGGCGTCACGCGTCGATGGTTTTAACGCATGCGCAGTGTCTGCTCTGGACGAGAGGTTCACATCGATTAGAAAAGAATACGACTAACAATGTGATGACTGATTGGTATTAAGCGGATGTGTCGAACGCGTTGCTCCAACTGGCGGTTTTCAATCCCGCGTAGGTTGTATGGATCTATCTATGTATTATTAATGTATTTATACTTATAATGAAAATCATAAATATCTTTTCGACGATTAAGCAACACGTCTCCTTACTGCACATAGCACAGGGCAAGTCTACAGATTAATATTATTATTTTATGGATTATTTTATACATTATGTTAATTTATGGGATTTCGACAAAGTCTAATTAAGGTGCTTATATTTACTATGATTGTTCGTAATTATGCTTAACCATGGAGAAATTTGCACAAATAACAGAGTACATTGGTGTAGATGCCCACAGACATAGCACAGGTTGAGCACAGGCATAGCACAAGTCTTATTCTTATTTCTTTCCGAGGACTGTCTTTAGTGAGTGCTCTGCGTATGTCAAGATATATTCTGGGATATGGATGTAGGCCCAGTAAGGTTCTGGAGTGGAGGCCGCGTTTAAGAATACGAAGTGTTGCTCGACCGTTTACCAGGTGGGAAGCCGATCTCCGTGTAGATGTAGATGTGATGTAGATGCGAGCAGCAGAAGATCGGTCGTCTTGGCGTCCATCGAAATAGGCGTATGTCCAGCAGTGGACTGATAACGACGTTGATGTATCTTAAAACTGTCTGTATAAAGGATGTACATTTATCAATCAATGCACTTTGCAAGAACGGCTTAAAATCAGACGCATAAGGTTCACTTCGCAAGAGTCTGGTCCTTAATCGTAATCTGAGAGCTTCGTTCTATTAAATCATAAAAGAAAGCGCTTATTAAAGAGCTCTAACAGCAATAAATCACGTACTAGTGAACGCGTGATCTGGTCTTCTTGTATAATAGGCCTATGGAAAGCTTTGTCTTTCACACATAGCTTTACAAAAAGTACTTGTGATATAACTAATCCTGTGTTCGGCTCATTGCTTTACTTTGTACTGAAACGTCTTTACGTTAGCCAAGGTAGTCGATAGCGCGATGTAATATTGTAAAAGCGCCATCTGTTGCGGCGTGTGGGACTGACACTCTGTCCCTATTTTATTAAATATTCTACTTCTCAATAAAGAAAACATACAAATTGTTTCTTAACTGCTTATGCTTTAGAGCCTTTCACGGATCGAATCCTCTTTTAAGGTGGACTTTTATGAAGTAAGATTTTGGTTCCAACTACCGAAAGTACTGTAATAACAGACTAATTTATAGGTTTGCTGCCTAGTTCCCGCCTTCACTCAAAGCTGTCTATTTCGATGGTTACAAGATCTGGCCAGGGTTAGAACTGGTTGAACAGGACATTAGCATTTCCCCACCATGGTTCAAGCCTTCTCGTGGCAGTGGGGCTTAGTAGAGCCATTGCGGCATAGGGGACGGCACCGATGATTACTGTCCTAGTTAAGATTGCTGAACGGGACCTGAGGACTTCCCGGCCCTTCCCCAAGCTCTGCAGGGGAAGGTGAAATGAAAAGGGCAGAGGGAATAGGCGGCGTTCAGACCCTCCACCTCGAAGGCTGCATCATCTGCAACAGAGATGGTGGCGGGAGATCATGTTCCAGAGGAGGGGAATGCTTTGTGAACGGACGTCGTCCGTCGGAAGGCGGCGAAGAAAAAAGATACACACATGCTGGCGAAGAAGGAGGCGGCGAAGCCAAAGCTGTCGCTCCCCGGCTCCTCTGCCGTAATATTAAAATTGCGACCTGAGGCCGCGGAAAAAAGGGCCACTGATGCTTCGGCTCCTTTAAAGGCGGAGGCAAAGGTCGACCTCCACGAACTGGGCGTTGGCCCGTTCCGGATACAACAGTCGGCAGCCGGGGCGGGGCTCATAACCGGAGCCGATTTGCTCGCCAGGATGGCAGTTCAGACGTGCGTGCGTTGATCGGGAGATTCCGGGAGGACGTCACGTCCGCTACACCATCCATAGCACGCAGAGTGGAGAGCTTGAGGGTGGAGACGGAGGTGGAGACACTCTCGGACCACCGCCACATACCGTTCGAGGTCTAGCTTCCGTTCGTCCGACGTCATCGTCATCGTCGTCTGGGGGGCAAAGCCGGTTTCCACGTCAGGCACTCAATAGGCTCAAGTGGGAGCTGGCAGAAGAGGCCGCGGTCGTCGGTCGTTGGAGCCTCCCGTCACTGTCGGAATTGGGGGTGGACGAGGCGGCACGCCGGCTCTGCAACGCATTCACTGCAGTGTGCAGAGCGGCCATGTCACCCTCCAAGCGTCCGCCCCAGCGGCAGGATCATCAGATCTACAGACGGACGGACGAAATATCCGGTCTCCGGGCCACCTGCAAAGGGGCCAGGAGGCAGTACTAGGAGCAGGCGGAGACTTCCCCAGGATGTCGACAAAGACGACAGGCTTCGCAGGATCCGATAAAGTGAAGAACCAGCGAGAGACTTCAGCCGGAGCGCCTTGGGAGGGTCGTCGGGGAACTTTTCCCTG